>NW_004624827.1:4295379-4375121 GCF_000247695.1 Heterocephalus glaber | reverse complement strand
GGAAAAAAATAAGAACCAAGAGACTCATGTAATGGTACAAGATCCCAATGATGAATGTAACTGTATTGTATACCTAAAATGTACCAATAAAGTTAATGGGGGGGAAAAAAGAATTCATAATGAATGTGGACAATAAGCATCTACCACCATTGTTTTAGTCTTCGAGGCACAAAGTGCTTATGTTCTAAAATCCAGCATACTGTTCTACTAAAAATGAAATAGTTGGGCACCTTGATCCAAGGAATAACAAGACTATGGTAACCAAATTTGTCAAGTAAAATTGATGGAATCATCTTACCCACCTCTACTAGGTAAAAGGGGAGAAATGCTCATCAGGATGTTTGTCATCCTGTGGTGCACCTGAATGTCTGCAGGGCAAGAATAGTCCTACTATTGCCACTGATGGCCTGTCATCACTGGTGGGTCTAGAGAAAAGCAAAACATTACATGTGATGTTTAGTGACCATCTGCTCTCACTGGGCGTGTTTTAAGGTGAAGGAACTCAAACCCAAGATGTCCTACATCCAGCTATCATTTAGTGTGTGTCCCTTTGAGTCTCTCAGCAACCTTTCCCAATTTTCACTACAGATTTTGGAGAGACTGGTGTCCCCACAAGGCCAAGAGGGCAAGTGAAAGCACAGGACAAATGTTTAGTTATCTGTCTTTTTCTATGAGAGTTGAAAAGACCTGTTGTGAGAAGCTCTGTTTCCCAGGTTTTGTGATGTCCAGGATGAACAAGATACAGAAATTCTAGCTTGGCTTGATTCTTGCTTTCTAATGTGCTAAGATTTTTGGGAATCCAAAAAAAAACCAAAAAACTAAACTAATCTAAAATGCACAGAGTGGATGAGATTGAACTTTAATCATCTCAGCATTTAATCAAGACTCAGGATTATTATGTTACAGTTTAGTAAAAATGATGGAAAGAAAATACAATATGCAAAATATGAGTCAGGAGAGCAAAATCTTAAATTTTTCCTTTAAAAAATACAATAGTGTAAGGTCTTGATACTGAGCTGTAGGGTAGTGTAGGGAGAGTTTAGACTCCAGAAGAGATAATGAAATAAAAACACAAGCAACATGCTCACTGTTTCTGTATTTTCCTTGGAAGTTTTCTATTCAGTATAATAAACCAATTATTTTATTTTATTTTATTTTTTTATGTTTGTTTTGTTTCAGCTTGTGAAAAATAACAGTGGCTGAAGCTGCTGTTGTAAATTCATTTTCCCAAGAAGTAATGTTTTTTGTAACACCACTGTCATACATGGAAACAGGATGTGAATGTTTAACTTTGTCAGTTATAGTTTAATGAAAGGAAAAAAACAGTGAATCTGGGAGCTTAATGTCAGGTGAAGAGAGAAAATAAGTAAGAAACTTTCTTGTTTCTACCTTGGAATTAGTGAAGAACAATTGAAGGGAAGGGAACATAATATTATACTGTAGGTGGTAGTTTCCTCTGAAGTAAGAGTATACTGAGTTGTAAAAGTGTACAAAGCTCAGAGAAGTTTGCTGATTCTCAGATAGTTAACTGGTTATGACAAACAGCCTAGTATAAAGTAGTGAATAAAGTATGTCATTAGTTTTAGTTATCAAATTAAAGAAGGTTGAGGAAGATATACTTTTTCTTTTTATGTTTCAGATGCAAATATTTATGTGCCTTTCCTACTGGTAAGCTGAGTCACTGTGGTGGCTCTTATGGGTAAACATCATCGCATCATGGGTATCAAGAGATATCACCTTTTCTTTTTAAAATTTGACTGCAAGATAGAAATCACAGACAAGTGTTTTACTGATATTCATACAAAATAAGAGAGTAAATGCCTCTTACCCTCTACAAATATCTCTCCAAAAGCAGAGCTCTGTCAGAACTCTAGAAGGTTGTGAACATTCCATAGCTGGTAGAGTACTACTTCTGTGACTCTTATCTGCATCTTGTATGATGTGCAAATTATTTAGCAACTGCCACATTATTTATAGGTATGAATTGCACAAATTAATCTCATAAATAATTCATTTGGTGGTTGCAATTTTACAGTGCACCACAGTATAATAAAAATCTATTTTTGTAAAGCTGGTATAATTTTTATTGTGAGTTAGATTTGATTTTTTTTTTCAGAAAAATACCTTTAAATATTGGTTGTGGCTTTCTAAGATTTAGGTCCAATATTTGCAGAATAAGGTAAAGAAAAGAAGTGTTTAGGTAATCCATTGGAATGCTCTAAAAAGTACATAGACTTGAGACAAATGAGTGAAGATTTCTGGTATGAATTACTCAGATAATAGCTTTACTTCTTCAATTCACTTTGAATATACAGCAGACAAATCAGTGATAAATAGAAGATTTTAACATACACAAATTTTTAATCAATTTGTTTCCTTAATGGGAGTGCTGAAATATAGAGACTCATAAATTGAAGCAGTTTGATGAAGAAAACAGTATCCTGGCAGTATGGCAGGCTGTCAAACAATTTTACCAATCTAAAAACAAGACTGTGACTTAGATACCTCATAATTCAATTTTAAAACTTGAAACTAAAGCAAAAATCTTACTTCCCCACAGTAAGACATAAGAATGTCACTGTGGACCTAAGAGAAAGACAGTCGCAAGTTTGTTTGCTAGTAGACTCCTAGGGAGCTGAACACAAAAATCCAATAAATAATTAGCTCTCCTGTGACAGGCTTCTGAATTACTGTGATACATTAATTGGACAAAATTAGCATGAATTAAGGCAAATAAGTATAACATGTAATTTATTACTTACTAAGCATGGTGCTGCAGTGGAAGCTTCGGATTTCCCTTAAGATTGCTTTAACAGCTATGATGCATTCCTTAATTTACTCTGTGGAAAATCAATTTTTTCAGAGTTCATTAAGCACCAATATGTTACAATGCAACTCTCTAGAGCATAGAGCCTCAATACATTATGTAAATCCATGCCAGTGTGGTACCAATATGTAAATAGCAGCAATATTATTGTCAGTTTCCTATTGATAAGTTTGACCAGAGTAAGACTATCTACAACTTCTTGGGTCTTTTGACTTATTTTGCATGTAGTGGTACTGTGGCATGCTGTCTTTTGCCAATATTTCTTGTAAGATATAAGAAAACTTGGGTCAGTGGTGGGAAGCAGTATCATTTCTGTCTAATCCCATGTTTTCTTAACTCTGGCAATCAATCAACAAGTGTTTATTAAGTATACTTAATAGATCTAACAAATATCCTTAATAAACTGTGGATCCGCTGGAATCTCTTATCAATTTTAATTTATATGAGATTCTATGACTCTTATTTGAGCCAGAGAAATAACTTAGACCACCAATGCCACAATTTCATGGCAATATAAATGAATTTCTCCACTTTACTTGGCATTAATCTATGTAGGACACATTAACAACAAAATAATGTAACACATGATTCAACCAAAAATAATTTTCTAAAAGACAGTGTGTTGAGGAAAAGTATAATCCAAAGTAATTTTGACTGGCTCTAAAATTTGATAGAAAAGGCTGGTTATTCCAAAATATTACTACACACAATGTATGACTTTTCAAAGGTTGGTACTTGGGTGTCCCAATAACCATTCTATAAACTTTTTTGAATAGTTTAAAAATTGTTTCAAATTAATTTTACACTATTTCTTCTTCTAAGGTTATTTATATCATTAATTAACTAACTCAGTGTTCAGTAATAAAATGTTCCCCAAATTCATATGCTGACGTCTTGACTTCTAATGTAATATTATTTAGAGATCAGGCTTTTAGGTGATAATTAATTAGAATTAGATGACATTGTGCAGGGATTAGGGCACTTAAAGGTAGTGACACCAGGGAACTTACTCACTCTCTATCATGTGAGGACACAAGGAAAAGGACATGATCTGTGAGCCAATAAGAGAAATCTCTCCAAGAATTGGCTTGCTAATACTCTTTCAGCATCTAGAGGTTAGAAAAATAAATTTATGTTATTTGATTTATGTGGTCTATGATGTTTTTCTATGGCATCTACTCTGCCTAAGACAGGATAAAAGTTGCAACAATGTAAATGTGTCCAATTTGATGAATTGCATACAAAATTATGTTGATTTAAGATTGTAGGTTGAGAGATTTTGGGGGGGGATGGAAATAACACGTAAATTTAGAAAATCTTCATGAAAATTATAAATCTAAGAGCTGTGTATAACTGACTCTTTGGTTTTCTGTAATCAACTTACATTGACATAAGATCTAAATAATATTTGAACAAAAAGGAACCACTTAATACAAATTTTTTCCCTACTCAATTTCTACTTACAATTCTATTGCTTCGGTTCCAACCATAGTGTCAGCTTTGTGTTTTTCTGCATGTATAATATGCAAGCCCACATAGTGAAGATACTACTCCTTCTGCCTGGAAATATCTGACTCCAGAGAGACTCTTGCCATTTCTCTACCTCCTTTAAGTCACCTTAATTAAATGTTACCTCATTTGGGCCTATACTGCATATGGAAAACTGAAAGCATCTCCCACTGTTCATCTCCCTTAACTTGTCCTATTTTTCCACGTTATAAAACCATATTTTGTTTTACTATAATATAACTGTACTACATTTGTGTGTGTGTGTGTGTGTGTGTGTGTGTGTGTGTGTGTGTGTGATGCTGATGATTAAACCTAAGGCCTTGAGCATGGGAGGTAAGTGCTGTAACTGCTCAGTTATATCCTAGTTTTTCTTAACTTTGTTAAGAAAGAGAGACATCCTCTCACTATGTTGCCCAAGATGGCCTTGAATTATAATCTGGTCCTCTTGCCTTGGCCTCCTGAATAGCTGGAATTACAGGTGGACAACACCTCACTTGGCTATAATTTACTTTTATTACCCCTATTTAGCTGTTTCTTTTCTATGTCTGTAAGCAAGAATATAAATTCTGTAGTATCAGAAAACTTTGCTTATTTTGTTTGCTGATATATCTCAGATATACAGAGCAATGCCTCATACGTAGTAGATGCTTAATACACATTTTTTCTCAATGGATGAATGCATTTTTAGCCAAATATGCTGACTTGGCTCATTTGTTTCTGTTTCTGTTGCTCTTTTTTATATGTAAACAAAGGAGAAAGTTATTAATTAATTTAAAATCTGTAAAATGAGAAAAATAATATTTAAAGGTTATTGTGAAAATCAACTTATATAAAATATGAAAAGTGTTTATAGTAAAACATTTAACATAATAGACATTCAATGAATGATATTTTAAAGAATTTATCATCTACTTGTCTAATGTCACAGGTAGACTCTTTAGCTTTACAAATTAAAATAATTTATTTCACCCATATATCAATTATTGTGAATTTAGGTTTTTTTCCAGTTAATACTCTTTTCTAGATATTTAAGGTGTCCCAGCTCTCCATTATTAAATATATTTACATCATGGTATCTTGTGCTATCTTTTCATGTTTGTTTGTTCTTTTCTTTTATTCACTTAACAGTTTGTGATTCTGTATTTTTTGAAATGTGAATTTCCTTAATGTTTGTTGCCATGTTACACTATAATTGCAATAAATGCAGGTGCTCTTGTCATTTGGTCATCTTTTATGTTTGGAGGCTGGCAGTGTGCTTATCACATAATAGGTAATATGTATGTATGAAATGAAAGAAATACTGAAGACCTGAAAATGAATTAAAAATGACAAAGCAAAAATGAAGAAAAGCCATCAAGAAATTTAAAAAGTGAAAAAGATTCTTGGGTTTTTCAATGGAATCAATATGATCAACACTTTTCATACATGTGAGTGTTATATATATGTATGTACATATATACATTTACATATTCATACATACAGAGTTTTTATATGTGCATATATACATATATAATATAAATATTCCACTGAAATATGCTATGAACTTTTTTGGTTTTGATCAAATTGCACTCAGCCAATATGTCTAATGTAAAGACTTAAACTCAGTAGTTAATTGGATTACTAGCTATATTTTCTATATTGCAAAACATTACCTTACTGTGGAATATACTGATTATTTCACATTTAATCTGAGAGTAGTAATTTTTTAAAGTGAATATTATAAGGGCTCTAAAAATAGGTGGTGATTACCTATTTAATTGCATAGAAACAGATCGTTACCTGTTCATCATCATCTGAGACACCAAAAAATATCAAGGATTTTTCTGGGGAAAACGGCCTGAGTATTTTGGCAACTTCTGAGATAAATCCTGATATAAATTCTGTTATTAGTTTACGTAAAGGAGCATCCTGAGGCAGTGAATACAGATGAAATATCTTATACTTTTTCCAATGGAAAAATTGGGTGAATTAATCTAACATTTTTGTGTTTCTCAGTTGGATGAGCTTCGCCAGTATACACAACAATTTTGCCTAGAAATAAAGTGAGTTTTGGAGACAAGTGCAATTTTCATGATTCATTATGTATCTAATTTTTATTTTAATTGTTTTAAAAGGAAAAGATAATGGGAATTGTGTGGAGAGTAAAACTTAGGAGGGTTAGAAGGGATAAGAGTAAACTCATCACTATGGTTTAGATATGCATTGAATGTAATCTCTCAAAACTTAATGTTTGGTTCCAATCTGATGGACGGTAAGAAGTGGTGAGATCTTTAAGATTTGGATCATAGTAAGAGGTGTTTGGGTCACTGTGAACTCTGCCTTCTATTAGTGATTGTGGGACCCTGGTTAGTTCTCAGGAGAAAGAATTACCAAAAAAACCTGAGCCTGACCCTAAGCCATTCCCTGTCTTTTGTGTCACCATGTGATCCCTCCTTGTCACACTTATTCCAGACAAGGAGCCATCTGTCATGAAGCCCTCCCCAGACCCAGCGTCATGCTGTGGGGATCCTTAACCTTCAAAAGCAATGAGATAAATAAGCCTCTTTTCTATACAAATGACCCAGCCTTGAGTATACTGTTACAGTAATAGAACACAGAATAATACCCACGTTTTTAAAAAATTAAAAATGTGGAAAACAACCAACAAAATACCAAAGTAATGTTTTTTAAAAAAATTCAATGCTCAATTCTGAATATTTGAATTGTCATGTAGAAATCACCATGAACATTATTTCCATGAATAGGAGACATCATGTTTTCACCATTTAATTCTTAGTACCTAAAGCAGAATGAAACATAGGTTGGTCATCTTTAAAGTATGTCAAAACATTAGGGCACAAAAATATCTCTGGAAACATAAATAATGGTGGGAATTGTATTTCTATATTTCCTTCATAGAGGATGTTCCATGAGATGAGAAAGTAGAAATCTGTTACAGGTTAGAGGATCAAATAAAATATGGCAGCCCTCATAGGCTGTAGGCCTGGCTCTCTGCAGGGTGATGGTTCTGCTAAATATGGTGTGTATCTATGGAATCAAGCTGATTTTCCTGGACAAAGAGGAGACAACAAGCTCCATATTAGGGTATCCATCCATAGCAACTGTCCTTTTCTGCTTTCCTTGTAAAGATATCAACCTCCACTCCAAATACACAGTGATGAAATATCTTTAGTATTTAAAGAGTATCTCTTTTTTTTTTTGTACCAGGGATGGAACTCAAGACTTTGTGCTTGCAAGGCAGGTGGCGGCACCACTGAGCTAAATCCCGGCCCAAGAGTATCCTTTTTGAAAGATGCCTCATGATCATCACTTGGTCCAGCATTCCACTATTTTCATAGTTCTTTTGTCCCCCTAACACATAAATCCCATTAAAGCTGTTTCTGGAATAGTTAACACCACATGGAGAGGCTGAAGTGTTTGTCAAATTACTGGGGAAAAAAATCAGCTGCTAAATAAGCTGGCAATGTAGCTCAGAGCAAAGGCCCCAGGTTCAATCTCCAGTATCAAAAAACGAACAAGCAAACAGCAAGAAAAAAGGAGGTTGAGTATATTTATCATGTTGCTGTTGATGTTAGAGAATACCCAACATCCACAATTTAAAAGAAAAGAGATTTATTTGGCTCACAGTTTCCAGTGTGTTCAGCCCAAAGTCAGCAGGCTCCAAGAAAGAAACAGCATGGTGGCAGGGCCCAGTGGAGCACAGCTGCTCACCACATAGCATCCAGAGAACAGAGAGAGAAAAGGCAGGAGCCTGAGACAAGAATATATCCTTCCAGGTCATACTGGCTGTGGCCCTCCTCCAAACAGGCCCAAGAGCACATTCAGCTACTGAAGTCATCAATAGAATCCATTGATGAGTACAGAGCCCCCATGGTCCAGTTACTTTTCAAACATAAGCCACTTGAGGGACACTTTAGATCTAAACCATAACACAGACAAAATATATTAACTTGTGGAAGGTTTGGTTCATGACTTCAGGATTTTATATGGACATAGATTATGTGGGAATGTCCTGATACCTCTAAAATGTTTTAACCACATCTAGTGGCTAATTTTGCCAACAAAGGCCCATAAACATTTACTTTACAATGTAAGTTTTGTAGATGTGTTTAATAAACAAGTAAGATGGTAAGGTCAACAAAGCATTTCTCAAAAAAGCATTTACATGGCAGAATGTTATTATATATTGCATCAGATTGTTGGTTTATAAGGACTAGATAGACATAAATTTACGTGATAAAAAAAGCACTTACTGCCGCCGTAGAGTACATAAAATACTAACCTAGTCTGTACTGTAGAAGTTTATGTAACTGCTTTTGTAGGTATTTTAGTTGTTTCTATCTGGTTTAATAATTATTTTAGGGCCCTTATTCATTTTAAAAATTAATACTCCCATGTCAGAGTAAAATCCAAATATCTCATAATTAATATATATCATGAATCTGAGTAAAAAAATTTTCTAAGAATGTTATGAATTCATTTTATGATTTGTCATCCAAGTAATGCCATTAAAATAAAAGATATTGAAGTTGCTTAATTTCTCAAAGATTTTCCAAACACAGTTTATCTTTAACATTCTATAACTATGTATTATGAGAATGCTTGGTTAATAGAATCTTTGGTCTGAGATTAATAACCACACCTGCTATTTGTTTACTTACATACTGATAATAATATATCTTATTTTAATAACACTTTCATTGTTTTATTGTTGTGCTTTCACATCTATTATGACATTCTTACAATAGCCACACAAATAAAAATCATTTCCTAATTAGAATTACTGTATTTGTGTAAATATTAAACATATAAAATAGGAGCACTATTTCAGACCTTCTCATGAAAACATTGGCTCAAATATCTGGTTTATAAATGTTTGCCTCCGAAGTGAAATAAATAGGGCACACATGTGTAAATACTGAGTAGCTTCTCTGGTGTGAGAAACTGAAAGCGTAAATAAGGACTAAAAGGTATAATAGATAATGTGAAATAGGAAGAAAAGGGGCAAAGGGGGAGGGGAAGTGGGAGGGGTAGGGGAAAGGAAAGAAGGGAATGGAATTAATATGAGAAAATGGAAAAATGGAAACAAAGTCTTTGTAAATAGGGAGGGATGGAAGGGTTGAAGGGAGATCAAGGGAATGGGGGAAAAAATAAGAACCAAGAGAGATCATGTAAAGGTGAAAATTTCCAATGATGAATGTCATTACATTGTATAACTAAATTGTACCAATAAAATTAAATTTTTTTTTTGGTACCAGGGATCGAACTCGGGTCCTTATGCTTGCAAGGCATGCGGTGGAACCACTGAGCTAAATCCCCAGCTCAATAAAATTAATTTTAAGAAAACTAAAAAAGAAAAGAAAAGAAAAGAAAATGTTTGCTTCTACCTATTCAAAAGACATTTGAGGGCCAGGGATTTAGCTCAGTGATTCCAGTGCCTGCCTCACAAGCGCAAGGTCCCTAGCTTGATCCCCTGTGCCAAAAGACATTTGAATATTTAATATTTTTGAGCACACAATTGCCAGCCACTGTCCTTTAGAAAAGAAGTTGTGGGTTTATTCAACGTATTTCTTCCATGAACTTTGACATGGAAACCTTAATTTTTTCTTTATAGTTTTGAAACTAAAGCTTAGAAGTTTGAATAATTTGCCCCAGGTGACACTGTGTGAAGAAAGTGATGGGGCTGTTAATGGGCCCTTGGCCTAGATTTCACGTTTTTAAACTATAGTGAGTAGGGACACAGTTCCACAGACCAGTGTTTTGCTGTCAACTATCCTGCCTACCCGAGATCTAGATTGGTGAGTTTATCAGTTACATGGAGAGTTTTATATTAACTTCCTTTTTTTTTTTTTTTGGTACCGGGGATTGAACTTGGGTCCTTGTGCTTGTGAGGCAGGCGGTCAAACCACTGAGCTAAATCTCCAGCCCATTAACTTCCTTTTTTGTAGTCATCACCTCTCTTGCAAAAAGATCTGCAAAGGATTCATTGTCTCTATTCTAATACCAGCCAATCAAATAGACAACGTAAATTCTCAAATTAAATTTTGACTTTTTTTTTGTACCGGGGATTGAACTCGGGTCCTTGCGCTTGCGCAGCAGGTGGCGAAACCACTGAGCTAAATCCCCGGCCCTCAAATTAAATTTTGATCAAAACCCTTTGCAGTTTCCTGGGCTTACCATTACTTGTGCCCTCATCCTGAGAACTGTAGTGGTTCTAGAAGAGAGAAGCCACATTTAGATATAACTTCTCAAAGTGTGAGGAAAGAGAATTTTTCTACAGAAAACTACATGAGACTGTCCCTAGAAGCATAGTGTGAAGGAAGCATTGAAAAATGGTGAATAAAGAGGCATAAAAAGAAAGCCAACTGCCAGCTCTGAAATGAAAAATAAGAAAAATATTGAGAGTGGAGCTAGGAGATGAGGACTTGAATAAGGAATTTAGATCTGAGGTGATAAAGGACATCTATGCATGCAGTGAGTTGCATTATAAGAGAAAAACTCTAAGTTTAGACTACTTGTAATTTTTTAATGGACAATAGGCATGCCAGCCCTTATTTAGTATAGAGGGAGGCTATTTTCATTTTACTGGGCAAGAAGAATGCCTACCTTTTTACAATAAAATAAGCGTTCCTGGAGAGAGACATCCTCTCAGTCTTCTCAGGCTGTTTGCTAATAAATATCTGTTAAAAGGTAATTTAGAACAAAGGCAATGGAGCTCTCTACATCCAAAATGGGTACATACCTGAAGGGCTGATAAAGATTTGCATTTAACAAAACCCCAATCATGTAAGAAATATTACAAAGAATCAACAACTGGAATCGCATCTTTAGAAAGTTTTGCACAGCAAAAGATACTATTAACAGAGTGAAGACACAATCCAGAGTGGGAAAAGTATTTGCCAGCTACTCCTCAGACAAAGGACTAATGTCTAGAACATATAAAGCACTAAAAAAATCAGATCCCTCAAATTTAAAGACCCAACCTAAAAATGGGTATTCTAGACTTAGGTTATACTAATAGGTGTGTGTGGTGGTATCTCACATTTTTATTTGCATTTTCCTGATGATATATAACGCATAGTACCTTTTTATATGCTTGTCATCTGTACATGTTTTTACAGTGAGATGTCTGTTATGATATTTGGTCCATTTTTCATTGGTTTATTTTCTTATTGTTGAGTTTTAAGAGTACTTATATATTTTATCAAACTATCCTTTATCAGACGTATCTTTTAACAATTATTTTTCCCTAGTCTGTGGTTCATTTTATGGATATCTCTTTTTTCTTAATATGTATTGGTGCATTTTTGACATATGTAATAATTACATTTATCATAAGGAATTTGTACCTGTACATAATATATTTTAATTCTTTTTTCTCATTCCATTCCTTCTCTTCAACCCTTCTTCCCTCCATATTTACAAAACTTTGTTTCCATTCCATTCTTTTAAAAAAATCCTCATTCTATTCCTTCCCTTCAGCTGTTCCCCTCTCTTGTTCCCCTTCCTATTTGAAAATTTTATTCATACTTCCCAATATCTATCCTCCATTTTGTGCCTTATTTAACCTTTAGGTTTCTCACACAAGAGAAACAATGTAATATTTAAACATTTGTGTCTGACTTATTTCACTTAAAATTGTGGTCTCAAGGTACATCCATTTACCTAAAAATATCTCAAATTTATCCTTCTTTATGGCAGAGTAGTACTCCATTATTTTAAAAAAACCACATCTTCATCCATTCATCTGTTGATGGGCATATGGGCTGTTTCCAAGATTTAGCTACTATAAATTGTACTGCCATAAACATGGGTGTGCATATATCACTGTGGTATCATGCTTTTAACTCTTTCTGGAAGAGGGGACCCAGCTGTGGAATAGTTGGGCCAAATGTAACCTCTAATTTTAGTTTTTTGAGAAATCTCCACACTTATTTTCACAGTGGTTGTACCAATTTACACTTCCACCAACAGTGGAGAAGGGTTCCTCCACCCCCATACATAGCCCAGTCAGCATTTGTTACTGGTTGATTTCTTGATGATAGCCATTCCTTCTAAAGTGAGATGATATATTAGTATTGTTTTAATTTACATTTCTTGAATGATCAGTGCATTGAACATTTTTCATATATTTATTTTCTGTTTGCACTTCTTCATTTGAGAACTATTCATTTCAGATACCCATTTTTGGATTAGGTCTTTAAATTTGAGGGGTCAGATTTTTTGAGTTCTTTATATATTCTGGATATTAGTCCTTTGTCTGAGGAGTACCTGGTAAAATTTTTTTCCCACTCTGTTGATTGTCTCTTCCCTCTGTTTGTGATTTTTTTTTTGCTATGCAAAAGGTTTTTAATAAGATGAGATCCCAGTTGTTAATTCTTTGTAATATTTCCTGGGCAATTAGAGTTTTGTTCAGTAAGTCTTTGCCTACACCTATGTCTTTGAGAGTTCTACCTATTCTTTCAGCAGATTAAGTGTTTCTCTTTTTTGTTTGTTTGGGGTTTTTTTTGGTCCTGGGGATTGAACTCAGGACCTTGCATTTTCCAGGCAGGTGCGGTGCCACTGAGCTAAATCCCCAGCCCAAGTGTTTCTCTTTGAATACTTATCTATCCCTTGTTTCTATACTGTTTTGTCTTCTGGCACATTTCCCCATGAGCACTGCATTGTAAACCCTGGTGGAATCATTGACCATTTCTGTTAAACTCAGGGACAAATTCTATAACTCATTTATTAATTTGATAATTTTCATCCTAGGAATCATAGTCCAGAGTGTGTAAATAGTTATTCTTTCTGGAAAAACCCTTAAGTAGTCTAATTTTGGAGAAATCCTACAGTCATTTGAAGGTTTCTTGATACACGGTTGATATTTCTGTAAACATTTTAATGTGTTTCATGAATATCTCTAACATCTCTGCCTTTGTATTTTTTTCAGGAGGGAGGTAAGTGCATGGCTCGCTTTCATATAAGAAGTACATTTCTCAGGGTGCCATAGTGCCCTGGAAGAAACACTGTTTCTGACTTTTAGCCCTCCGAAGTGGGACTTGCATCAATTGGCAGGCACAAGTCCACAGCTCCTCAGTGCTAGCTGGTGTTTTTACCTTAAGTCAAATGGGTGAGACTAGTCCTTGTATTTGGAGGAAAAACCAGAGGAAGTCATTTTAATTCTACTCATCCACGAACTATTTCTAAACAGCTAAACATTTAGCTGTGTAAATGGAGCTGTTGAAAGGTGATTTATAAGTGAGGGCCTGAAGTTGCAAACTTCCACACTTTCGCAAATAGACTTCTATGTAAAGATAAGAAGAATGTGTTTAACCATGGTAGAAGCATACTGGTGGGGAAGGGTGCATTCAGGTAGTCAGTTAAATATACAACTGTTGTAACAACTTGGGAGGCTTCTTCATGTAGGAAGGAGGCTCCAGGGCGGCTCTGATAAGTGACAGATCTCAATGTGTTCACCTTTCCCATAAGATTCTCACTCATCATCTCTTGTTCTTACTCAAATGCCAAGGGTGTGGCTCTATTTCTGTTGCCACAAAATCAAAGTTACCCATTCCCATAGCTGTCATGCCACTTGTTTCCCATCAAGTCCTAGTTGTATCCAGATCTATCATCTGGAAGAATAAAATATAAGAATAAGTGCATTTTTATAAAACACAAAGAGATACATTATATTGGCCTCCTTTGTTTGCCTGTTGGGCTTCAGTAGGGAGTTGACTACTAGTATGCATCTGTAAATATTCATTATTCTTATAATCTAAGATCATATCAATCCAACAAGAGAATCTGGGTGACTTACCACAATAGATTTGAAACCCCTATGTCTCTGTTTAATTATGCTAATGTCCAGAAGGTATAGCAAGGAGGCCTACCTGTTGCGGGAAAGAAAGATGTGTCATGTCCAGGAAGTGTGAAAGCAGAAGACCATTATTTTCAAAATAAATCTATACAAACTCCCAGTTTTTTGACCGGCTCATTACTTGGGAAGCAAGTAATAAAGAAGGAGGTCTTTCTGAAGACAACTACCTCCAGTAACCACATTGCCTTGCTACCTTTTGAAAATCAGGTAGAGAAAAGGAAAATAGAATAAGAAATACTTTTATTTGATTCTTGAGTAAGATTTTTATTGTGTAATCATGCAGATTACCATAGATAAATGGGAGTTTTATTAATATCACTACTATACGCCAGTGTTGATGCTTTTCTCCCATAAAAAAGGAATCACTATCAAAATGTAAATTGTTTGAAAAGCCAAAAATTCAAAAAATTCATTTCAAAAGCCATAGTGCCACATCCAAGGTTGGCTCATCTAACAAGCATATCCATATTGTAACCTGAAAAACTATCAAAGGGAGCAAGGCACCACCAAAAGCCCCAAGAAGTGGTCAAAGTTCTGATGTCATTAACCTATTAGAAGAGAGAGAAGGAGCAATGCCTTTGCAATATGTCCTGTCTCACTGTGAGGAAAACTTCTGATGGGAGTCACAAGTTTGGCACAAGGTAGGAACATCTGCTTCTGAAAAATAGAGCCTTTCCTTTGTGCCTAGTTCATAAATTTGGATGTGCTTCCATATCTAGCAGACTGATGGCTCCAGGGAGCAATCATGGCAATCTGAGTGATTCAGACTATCAGCTGCTTGGTTCCAGTTGGTTTCATCAGAGAACTGGTGACACAGACAGTTTAGTCAAAAGCCATTGTTTATCTCCTCTGTTCACAATTCCAAACAGAAATGTTTTTAATCTGCTAGATTGTAGTTTTCCCAAGTGGTAGATCAGATATCCAGGTGAGTGGCAATATTCCAGGATATAGGGAGATCAAGAGAAGTACTGGCCTGAGAATAGAGAACAGCTTTGCGTTCTGCTTTGGTGATCAAGCAAAATCACTGAATCTAGTTTGGTTCTTCTTTAGCTGGCACTGAGTTGAACAGCCACAGTAACTCAGTGGGTGACATCAAGACTTAGTTGATTTGAATCACTGGCCAATTAGACTTATTTTAAGGCAATCTCTATGAATCAAGGGGTCCATCGAGTCAACAGCTTGGTTTCATGAGATGAACTGGAGATGTTACCTTAAAAATGAGAACTGCCACTGCTTCATACAAAGCCGAAAAGCCATGGCCAAATTAGCACTATTCTTGTCTATGCCACTTTTTGACAAAAAAAGTCCTGTCAAGTCTTTTCCGTCTTGTTGGATGGTAAACTCTAGCTGATCCTCAAAATGGGGATATCAGGTGGAAGAATTACAAGCCTCCTTGTGTCAGAGGTTGAGTTTCAGTGAGAACCTGCAACAAGTATTGTCTTATTTCCAACAGGTAGTACCTGTTAGTAATGTCAGGGAGCTGATGTAGGTAGAGGTGGCAACCTCCATGGCTTTCATTGGCTAAATCATCAGTTACAGGGATGTGAAGCTCAAAAGGGCCTGGGGATTTGTGTGGTTCCATAGTCATCAATGCTTCCCTATATGCATCAATTCTTGATCAGAAGAATTCCCACTGGCACTTTGGGGATGAATAAGTACATATAATGCATCAATTCTTATTATACATTCAGATGTAGAAGCAAAAACATTGAGTTGGCAGAATGGCTTCACTCACAAAGCACATGAGCTTCCCTTTACCTCTTTGAAGTCCCATATACTTACAAGACTTCTAGAAAAGGTACATATATGGGAAATTTTCTTCCACCATCTACTATTTTCCTTATTTACGATTATGCTTCTGTGCTAATGTTCATGTAATTGCCTCTACCTGATACATTCTCCTCAGTTCTATCTGTTAAGTTTGTTTCTTTTAAAGAGCAGCCCAGGTGTGATATTCTTGGTGGAATCTTTGCTAGTCATACCATTGGGTTTCAAAGACATGCTAATCTTGCAAATTTCCCTTTGCCTCTTTCTTTTATGGTAAAAATCCCACTGTGTTGTATTTATTAGTTTACATGTGTCTGATATTCTTCATACAGTAGCCATAGCTTATTCATTTTTCTGCCATCGTAACTGGTGCTGAGTGTGTTTACTGAGCATCCTTCTGAGCGGTGGGATGAGTATTGAGAAATAAGCTTGCTTCTTTGGCTTATCATCTGATTTACTTTCTACTGCTTTCTAATGTCTAAAAAGAGGAAATCTTGATACTGTCTTGTTATCAAAGTGAAATGTATTTCCTTATTCAACCCAAATATAATAAAACAGTAATACTAGGATAACAATTATAGTTTATAGATTAGGTTGTTGATGTGATACTGGAGGTGTAAAGATTCAGGTCAGTTGGCTTAAAATCATACCAATGCAAACTTGATATGAGAAAAATTTATGTCTGATAGGCAAACTAATAATAACAATATTACATATGTACTCATTGATCATTTCCAATACTTATAATATATGAAGCATATATTAGTGGTTAAGCAAGTTCTTGGCTCTACTAACTACTGGCTATTTTCAAGTTCTTCAGTTTTTTCTGTCTCAATTTCTCCCTCTGTACAGAATAAATATCACTAGCATCTATTTCAGAAGATCATTATGAAAAAATTAAATATGTTAGTACTTTTAAGGTACATTGAATAGTTCCTGGTAACATATATGCCCCATAAACTACATAGCAAATGATGAAATTAGACTGAAAATCTTGAATAAGCAGGTATTAGTAACATTTGTATCCATAGGAACTAAGAACTTTTATATGGGACTTTATGTTTGATTCTGTATTTTTTATTTGATCTATATGATCTTATTTCATACCATACTTTGTCCCAGTGACAGCTTTACCATCATACAATACCTTTACACAATACCTAACACTCACAACTTAAAGGAAGAGAAGTTTAATTTGGGTCAAAATCTCTAGGGATTCAGTTGATGGTCTGCTAACTCCAAAGCTGAAACAATATTGCAGATGGGCATGAGAGAGTCAGGATGATTAGCTCAGGGCACTCACAGGGAAACAGAGCATGGGAATACCTTTAGAGAAGAAAGAGGCCAGGAATAATATGTAAGACTTAAAAGGAAGACTCTATGACTCTCCAGATATACCCAAAAGGTGCTTTACTAATCTGCTAGACATTTCTTAATCCAATCATGATTAACAGTCACTGTCTACCCCTTGTTAACTTCATATCCAAACACATCTCCTGAATCCATAATCTCCAAATAATAACAATAATGAGTTAATAATTCTGCCAGATCTGATACAATTCCACACATAAATTCTCGGAAATTGTGGAATTTTGTAAATTTCAAGTAAAAGTCTCATCTAAGACTGGCAAACTACTATTTGTGAACCTCTGTAGGAATAAAAAAAAATACATAACTTCAAGAAACAATGGCACAGGGTGAAGATTCCCAATCCATAAGAAAAATATAAAGGGACAGAAGAGAATTGGATGAAGGGAAGTTCAAAACCAATCTGGGCAAGTATTAACTTATGTAACTCCATACCTCATGTTGGTGCACATGGTGTTAAGATATGCATACCAGAGAGCTTATTTGGCTCCACTCCTATGACCTGAATGGTTCCAGCTCATATGGACTGGTTCCACTTAAGGGCTGCAGCTTTCCCAGGTAGACATTCCATGTTCCTGGCATCTTCAACTTCCTGGGGTCTCCACTACAACTTTGATTTCATTCGCACAACTTCACCCACTGCTCTGTCAGTGGCCCCTTGCCCGGACTCCCAGGATTTCCTTTGGAATTTGGATGAAAATTTCCTTGACTACACAATTCTTTCATTTGCCATGCTTGTAAAACTAGCATCACCTGGATGACACCAAAGTCATCCACTAGTGCTGGGAGTATCCAGGAACAGATGAAAAAGAGGTGTAGCAGCCTCTGTATGCCTAGATACCGCATGAGGAAATAAATTCTACTAAACCAATTTTCTAGATGACCCTTCTCAAGCAGGGGGCCAAGAGTCTCTCTTTTCAAATGAAAGGTTGACACTTTAGTATCCTTGAGAATGTGGTAAGTGGAGTCTTGTTTATTTCTGAGATTTCCTTTAGGCATCTTTCTTCTTGTCAGTTTACAAAGTATTTGGCTCCTGTTTGTTTAATTGTGCCAATTTCTTCAGCAGCCACATATCCTTTGGCCTTAAATATACACACAGTTTTTTATGGGCCAACATTTAGGTTTTTAAAATTTTTCTGCTCTGCCTTTTCCCCTTGTTTTTCAATATAAATTTGGTTGAAAGCAGCCAGTAGTATCCATGCCACAACTTGAATGTTGGGCTGCCTTGAAATTTTCTCCAACAAATCAATTAGTACACAGCACTTAAACCCTTAAGCTCATCTTCTCACAAAGTTAAGACATGGGCAAAACATAGGCATATTTTTTCCCAGAGTATAAAGTGGATGGTCTTTAATCCACCTCCTCAGAGAATCTTCATTTCCTCCTGAAAATTTAAGAACCTGACCTTTATTGTCCCATTTTATCACCATTCCAGTCTTCTGAGCTCTGACCAGAATTGTCCATCAAACTCTACTTTAATACTCTAGTGCTTCCCAGGCTGACATCTCCAAACATTTCCAAACTCCTCCTGTAACTCAGATCCAAAGGCTTCTGAACCACATGGTCAGAGAAAGTCATAGCAATAACCCCACTTCTCCAATACCAAGTCTCTGTATCAGTCTGATTTTATGTCTTTGGATCACAATACCTGAAAGACTCAACCTAAAGGAGGAGAGGTTTAATTTGGCTCAGAGTTTTGGGTGATTCAGTTCATGGTTGGTATATTCTAAGGCAGAATCATTATGGCAGAAGAGCATAGATACTTAGTTCATGACAACAGAGAAGCAGTGGGAGATCAGTGCCACAGAGGAAAGGAGTCAGCGTTCTTACACAACAAAACTTGTGCACTGTCAATATGCTAGGTGTTTTTTTTGTTGTTTTTTTTTTGGTATTAGGGATTGAACTCAGGACCTTGTGCTTGCAAAGCAAGCTGCAGAACCACTGAGTTAAATCCCTGGCCCTGCTAGTCATTTTTTAATTCAGTCATGTTAACATATTGTAATTAAGGGTCACAAATCTTAAAACAGAATCTTGAGACAGGTAGTGCAGGTAACATTCTGTTATCTTGTTAATAGTAAGGAAATAATATCTCAGAAACAGAGTGACCTTCACACATCTTGTTGATTGAGTCAAACCACTTACCTGCATGTCTTTATGCTATTTATGCACAGGACCAAATTTTCTTTATTGAATTTTGCTACAGCCCACATAAAATTCAGTGAATCAGCTTACTGTTGGTACATCACCTTCAGTTTATGAGACTTTCAAAAGAAATGAATTATCAAAAACTATATCAATGTGTATAAATATTTTTATCAAGTTACTCAGATCAATTTATATATACAATAAATTTTTAAATTTATTTTTTATTTAACTTTATCGGTACATTTTACGTATACATTATAATCACATTCATCATTGGAAATTTGTACCTGTACATGATATTTCTTAGTTCTTCTTTTTTCCCATTCCCCTTCCCTCCCTTCCACCCCTCCAGCCTTCCCTATTTACAAAAGCTTTCTTCTATGTTTTCCTTTTTTTCTCATATTTTTTTCTTTCCCTTCTTTTCCTTACCCCCCCCCACTTCCCCTTCCCTTCTGAACCTTTGCTTCCTATTTCACATTATCTATTATACATATTGGTCCTCATATACATTTTCTGTTTCTCACATCAGAGAGACAATTCAGTATTTACATATGTGTGTTCTATTTATTTCACTTAAAAGTAAATGGTTGCATAAAATATACAACAAATTATAAAATTATATTAAAACTGAAAAGTACATGTTTAATTTTAATGATATCAAATCTTTTTTTGAAATATAAGGACTGTACATAGTAAATGCTAAAATGAATCTTTTAAAATCAGTATCTTCTTAAGTGAGTATTTGCAATTTCTTTTTTTTTTTTTTTCTTTTTTTTGGTACCGGGGATTGAATTTGGGTCCTTAGCTTGTGAGGCAGGCGGTGGAACCACTGAGCTAAATCCCCAGCCAGTAGTTGCAATTTCTAAGTAGCTTTGCTCAGTGTGTCACAGGCCACCTCTAACCTCTGTTTATTTGTTGCTTGTCAATCTGGAAAATGATACAGGGTAGGTTTGTTACTCTTCTAAATTAGCCATTGCCTCTCTGAGGAATGGTTCTATCTGTGTTTCTTTGCATGTTTGAAAACCTTATTAATTTCCTTCAGGAAGAACTCAAAATTTGCTTCATATACTATAATTTGTTGTCTTTACTGAAAAATCACATAAACTCACATTTCACCGTTTTGAAGTGTTTTTTCTCTTCACTTTAAAATATTCTCTCTGATTTTTTTCAAACAAAATCTTATAGTAAATACTTCTTTACACATTTAACCACTTTGACTCTCTCATGGGGAAATGCCACTTGATATTTGAGTGCTTCCAATAGTGAACACAGCCTTCTTTTGGTGTTTCTTGGGAGGGACTTTCATCTACCCTTCCCTCAGGAAACCTTGTATTATGAACTGCAAAGAAATACTGCTGAACAGTACCACCAAAAAGTCAGTTTCTCTCAGGAAACAGTAAGACTGATTTTCAGATACTTCTCATTCTTTCATTTTGTAAGTACATATTGGCTAAAGTTAAACAAGGACCATATATCAATACTTCGTGGAAATATGCCTAATTACTTCTATGTTCAACATACTTTAATACATATTCCCTGAAGTTTAAAAATATACATGAATTCAAATGTATTCAATTTTTGGACATATTTTGTTAGGGATGAAACAAAGCAAAAAGAGAAATTTGTCAAAAAAGAAACATCTCATTAAGGCATCAGGATAGCTCTTATTTGGAAGATGCAATAAATATCGATATGTTTAAATTTACACAATAATTCAATATGGTTTTTTCAATAGTAGGTTTATATTTGTGAAATATAGCAGGGTCACTTTAATTTTAAAAGTAGGGTAATAAGTTGACTTAAATGGCTTCCCTGTGATCCTTTTCCATCATCACCTACTTTATTAAGAGTAGAGAAAAGGAAAAATGTGTAAGTTGAGAAGGGAGCATGAAACATTTGCATCTTCTTGAAAAGAGTATAGTGATCAACACTGACAAAGTGGGGTTATTTTATTTGGTCTTCAAGGATTTTCTTTTTTCCATTTAGTTAGGCTTTTCTTCAAAGAATTGTTTTAATGATTTGAAAGTTCAAACTCTGACCTTAAATAACACATTGAAATTATTGGTTGCTATAAGATTGCTTTATGGAAAATTAATTTGGCACTGAGAGCAGAAAGTTTCATCATCTTAAACAAAGCATTAGAGTATGTGGTTGGGGTAGGGCAGGAAAGGGTGGAACTCCAACTGCAATAATTATGGGAATATCTTCTCCCTATCTGCACAAGAGTGGGTGAAGATCTGGTCTTCCAGCTTCTTCAAGCATGCTCCCACTTCCTCCCATTTGAGGACCTAGAAGGCCACCAATCCTCTTTGACATAACCAAGCTCTGAGCATGGTTAGAGCCAGTTTTTTTCATTTGTTTTTTCTTCCCTTCCTTTTTTCCTCCCTTTTTCCTTCCCTCTCTCCTTTCTCCCTCCCTCCATTCCTTTCTTTTTTGTTTCTCAAACATCAACTTTCTCCCAATTAAAATGAAGGAACTGTTGGGACAATGATGTCACATTTCACAATATCTCTTGAACAATATTTCTTTTACATGATATTTCCAAATGGATCAAGATGCAGAATAATTACCAGTTAAAATGCACCTCTTTGTGGATAGGATGGGGTGCCCTCTAGTGTTACCTGTCATGTGTTCTTCTCCAGAGAATTATCATAACAGTGGCACAACAATTAATTGTCAGCAATATTGAGTAGATAATCTTCATGAAATTCCTCGGCTCTGTAACTGATCAGTGATGGGTATTGCCCGTGGCTTCTCCTTTGCCACTTCACACTTGATTGGACTTTACATCTGCACTCCAGGACTAATTCTTGCTGTTGAGACCAAGATTAAGAGCAACCATTTTCCCTGCCCTGAGTGTTTACAGGGCAACAGATAATTGTGGATGCCTTCTTGAAAGTCTGGCATTACAATACCCAAAAGTCCCACAGCACCACAAAGAATGCATCCGAGCAACAATGCCCTTTTAAAAGGGACATTAGCTCATCCACTGAAGGACACTCGGCCATCCTGCCTATTCATTTACCCATCCTAACTGGTCCCTGTCGGCATTAGTGTTTGATACAACTGAACATGATCATTTCATGCCAATCACCATATTTTAAAAAATTTTCCATCAAGGGATAATGTACATAAAATATTCACATATTCATGTGCACCTCACTGAGAATTTTTTTAAATTTTTTTATTTTTTACCATTGAGGATCTAGGAATTGAATCCAGGGCCTTGTGCTCTATCACTGAGCTGTAGATCCTATAACTCACATTTTTATGACCAAAACACTTCCATGTAATTAGCATGTAAGAAAATAAAATGTTGTGAGCACAGCAGAAGGTTTTCAGTGTCATTCCAGGGACTATTCAGCCCAGTAATGCCATCCTGATGTTTAACTAGCCCTGATTTTGACCATGTCTCTGACATGTTTACCAAGTGTTTGAATTTATGTTGTGCATTTGTTTCTTACAGCCCTGTGGGATATGTAGGGCTGGGTAGTCAATCAGGAAAATAATACCTCTTTATTCAATGCATCTTTCATTGCCTTCACAAGGATATTCCATAAAGAGGAAAAGATATTTTGTGAATAACCTAAACACCATCCACCTGAAAACCTTCAATTTTGTTAAAGTAACTAAACTTAAGACCTTATGTAGTGTATAATAAAACCCAAACCACTGAGAGTGCCTTTATTTTGAACTGTGGGAGACTCGACTACTGCTGAATTTCCCTGCCCCTTCAAGTTTGCATTCATATTGCCTATATTCATATTGGCTCATTGGTGCTGCTCTGATGAGAAGTGAAGAATACAGTTGTTGGAACACACGCTGCAGCTGTATGTGTGGCTTTCAAAGTTCATATATTATTAGGATATTATGATGCCTTTGAAAATACATAAAGATTATTGTTATGCTTAGCATGAGCCAAGTAATACTTTCATTTGGGGAATTTATTTTGATGGAAATAGCTCATTAGACCAGAAAATTCCCATTTTGTTTTCATTTCATTCTTTAAAAAAAATCTGTGCATGTTTGCATAGCAGGTACAGTTAAAAACCCAGTGTAGCAAGATGTTAGCTATTTTTTCTTCCCTTTCAAAACAATAACAGAGAGGAGAGTTTATATATAACATGCCATAAATTACCCAATTATAAATGCAGATAATTTTGCATCATCAAGTATTAATTATAGAGGAATTTACAGTAATTTATAATGCATTAGAAGAATATTTTTGAAGAGAACTTCCTCACAGCCCGTGGCAAATCCAGTTCTCATTTATAATAATGGAGTAACTACATTGAAACTTGATTTTTTTATTCTATTCACATAATTGAAAAATAACTTTTAACTTACCCCGAAATATGATGAAGTCTTTTTAAAAGCTTTTTATTCATGATTTTACAATATTTGAAATAATTACCATGTTTTGAACAAAATTTTAGCCATTATTTTTCTTACTACTTCCAGACGAACAAATGGAAGTGGAGATGTTTCTTGAAAGATATCACTGTATGTAAATGGGAAATATATTGAATTATAGTATTTTACGTTTCTATTTAAGAACCTCTCTAACTGTAAACTCAGATGATATTATGTCTCAAGAACTGATATACATACATACATCTTTTCTTTCATATAAAAGAATATTTTCTTGACAAAATATTTTTAAGCTATACAACATAATCATCTCTGTTCCCTTCTATACCATGAGACTTGATAATCTTCATAAATTTATACCTTTTTAAAGCCCTTATCCTCTGATGAAGGTGCTTTCTTTACTTTCTGTCCCATAGGAAAAGGGGGTTTTATTGGGACCAGATTTCTATAACATGAGTCCTTTCTCTAAGTAAAGAGAATATACATTAGTCAGGAACCTAGAGCAATTTACAGGAACCTAATTTAGTCAGATTAAGAACAAAGAAATTAACTCTTTTGAATCTAACATTCATACTGAGTATTTTAGTCTCTTTATTGCTAGGAAAGAAATAGCACAGACTAGGTGAATTATAAAGAAAGGAGGTTGATTTTGGCTCATAGTTTTGGAAAAAGCTTGAACAGTGACATCTGGCAATGGAGTTGCTCACAGAGTCCCAGAGTGGCACAGGGCATCACACAGTGCGAAACAGAGAGTACACAAAAGATCTATCCAAACTGGCTTTTATATTCATTAACCCATTAATAAATTCATCCATTAATCATGTTCATGAATGTAGATCCATAATTGCCTCTTAAAAGTTCTATCTTGTTCCTCCCTTTAATATCTCATAATAGAGACTAAACTTTAATAGATATTTGGGAAGGAATAAACAATATCCAAACCATAGCAACATCCATTTATTATTGTTAGACCAGAGAGTTGAGTTTACATGGGTTCATAGCTTGGAACAAATTCCCTTGGAAGTCAGACACACATACGTATATACATATGTTTCAGTTCATTCATTCACGTGTGCATGCATCTTGTTCCACTTTTCTTGCTTGTTGTTAAAGCCTGTCTGCTTCTGAGTTTACTTAAGGGCAAATGCACTACAAATATATTTTTACAAGAAAAATGTGCATTTCCCCTAATAATATGGCAACATTGCTTTCATACTATTCCTTTTTTTTCATTAAGTTTATTTGTACATTTTAGGTATACAATACAGTTACATTTATCATTGGGAATTTGTACCTTTACATGATATATCTTGGTTCTTATTTTTTCCCCATTCCCCTACCCTCCCTTCACCCCTCCACCCTCCCCTGTTCACAAAGATTTTGTTTCCATTTTTTCCTTTTCCTTCTTTTCTTTCCCCTACCTCTCCCAGTTCCCCTTTCCCTTTAGACCTTTTCTTTCTGTTTCACATTATCTATTATACATTTTAATCCTTATTTACATTTTCAGTTTCTCACACCAGAGAAACTATTTGGTATTTACACATGTGTGTCCTATTTATTTCACTTAAGAGTATGGCCTCAGTGTGCATTCATTTAGTTATAAGTGTCTCTAGTTTCTCATTTTTTATGGCTGAGTAGTACTCCATTTTATAAAAAAGAAATCCACATTTTCTTTATCCAGTCTCCAGTTGATGGGCAATTGGGCTGTTTCCAAGCTTTAGCTATTACAAACTGTCGCACTATTCCTTTTGAAATGATTATCTCTTGAATCTTTTATTAAATTTGCATTTATGGCATTCTTTGTTTTAGTCATTTCAAACAACCTCCATTTTAATTAAAAATGTTGTATCTGCAGACAAATGATTGGATGGTTCTTTCATTAGAATTATCTTCCTGAACCTCAAGTTTCTCACTTGATAGTAGTAGTATATGTATATTTCCATTTGCCTCATCACATCTACAAAATCTGTGTATTTTTAAAGAAAATTGGGGATATGTGGCACCAGTATGTGTGTGTTTCAGGGGATTGCACAGAATATTTGCTCAGTGTGTGACAGAACATCTCTTCAGAAAGCAAAAACAAAGTCTACTGGACTCAAAACTAAATATTTGTTTACCCAAAGAATGATTTTCTTTCTTCAATATTTCCTCCCTTAATATTTTAACCTCAGAATTTGATTACTTGCTTAAAATAGCTAGTATAGCAACATAATAGGTGCAAAATAAGTGACTGATAATGGACGTATATTGATTATTGCTATTGTGGAGATATATAAATCATTTATTTGATCATCTTAATAATAACTAGGATAGTAACAATTCATTTGATAGCAGGAGATATTATTAAAGAAGAAGGTATCCTCTATATAGAGAATACGTATACTATGAGCTTTCTGTGGGTGGTGTGTGTGTGCCTGCCTGTATGTGTGTGTGTTACTGGGGATTGAACCCAAGGTCGTCACACTGTTACATTTTCTAGCTTATCTATCTATCTATCTATCTATCTATCTATCTATCTATCTATCTATCTATCTGAGATGGGGTGTCACTAAGTTACTAAGATGCTCAAGCTGGGATCCAGGTCACAGTCCTTTTGCCTCATCCTCCCAGAATGCTGGGATTAAAGGCAGGTACCAGTATGCCTGCATGCCATGACCTTCTTTACCACTGTTATGAAGTTTATGCTATTTTGTGAGTGATGGATTCCAGGGGATGCACTTTTATTCCATTAATCTGAAGGAAGAGATCTTCAAGTTCTCTTTTTTATTATACTCATGTCTTAGATACTTGACCAAGAAACTTTTATTGCTGGGTATCAAAGGAAATGGATTAAGTTCTTGCTTCTTCTGGTATAGTGTTAGAATATCACTACTGACATGTATTATTTTGAATACATTTCTACCTTTTTGAGGTCACTGATTATTCCTTTTTGTGGAAAGATATTTCATTAATTTCAAACATTACTTTTGAAAGGAAACAGATGAATTTAAATAAAATAATTCACAGAAAGCCAATTAGCAGACAAATCTTTTGCTGAAAGTCAATTTGCCAAATGACCAATTTACCTAAAGCTAATTCGCTAAAATCAATTTATTGAATAACCTATTCTCCAAATTATTGAGGATTAAAAACTATTTTTAGTTCCACCATTGTTCCTATTTCTGCCACTACCTTTTGTAACCATCTTTGTCCCAGTCAGGTATTTCCCTGTAGCGGCCATCTATCACAAATTATGCCAAGGCTTGTTTCAAGATGTTTGTCTGACATGTTTTCTTCATTACTTTCCTCCTTACTTAGTCCATTTCTTTGACACTGAGACACAATACCTGGTACCCACAACTTAAAGAAGAAATCTATTTTGACTTCCATTTTTAGTCTATGGTCAGTGGGTTCAAAGAAGGAAGGGCAACCGGGGATTTAGCTCAGTGGTTCTGGCACCTGCCTTATAAGCACAAGTTCCCAAGTTTGATCACCGGTACCAAAACAAACAAACAGACAAACAAAAAACCCGATGGGGACTGGGATTTAGCTCAGTGGTTTTGCCGCTTGCTGGGCAAGCACAAGGACCCGCGTTCGATCCCCAGTACAAAAAAAGAAAAAGAAGGAAGGACATGGTGGAAGGGCCTGCGGGGGCAGGGAGCGGCATGCTCACATCATGGTGCCCAGGTAGCAGAGAAACACGAAAGGAGACTGGGATAAGAAAAGAGAGCTTCCTTGAGGAATACGCACAATTTGGCCCTAGTGTGTGCTGGACTGCACTCACTACTCTGTCGCCTCAGCCAAGAGTCTGTGCGCAGTGCATAGAATACTCAGTCATGAGTTTTGCTCCCCATGCAAAAGTATGACTAACAAAACGTCACATCAGTTATAATCTAGTTTCCAAAGACCTCTCCACCAAGCCAATTCTACTTGTTCATCAAACAAAATGTAATTAAGTTCCAATTGCTGCTTGTCTATTCTTTCTTATTCTTATTTATTTTAAATAAAAGTAAAATACTTATTTTAAATAAAAATAAATAAATTGATTTTGAAGTAAACATGTTGATGCAAAAATGGGTTGTGTTTAACATATAAAAAAATTAACAGTACAGAAAAGAGCAAAGAAGTGTAAAAAGTTTCTCTTCACCTTCTAGAAATCACTGTTGCAGGATTGGGCACAGGGGATTAAATAACCCCACAAATGTCAACCATCAGGAAGCAAGGAAGAGAGAATGGGTTTGACTCAGGGGCCTTTGACTTAGGAATCTGCTTTTTATAACTTTCTACCATACTCCTGAAGCCCTTTCAAATCTTTCCTTTTCCCCTGCTTTGGATTTTTCTCATTATTGTCACAGAATACCCTAATCTGTCTTACTTTTGTTCTGTATTTCTTTTGCTTATGGGAATCTCATTTCATCTTGGTCAAGTCAAGGAAGTGTAAGAATCCAGTTAATGTGTCTTCATTAAATAAAATGAAAATTTTATCTTCTGTAGTGAAATTACAAATTGTCAAGAAGAAATGGTGTCAAATCTTAAGAAATCTTGGATTCTCTTCAGAATCCACAGTGTATCTTCTACTGTCTATACCTCTTATAATTAAAATTTTAATTTGATTTATTTTAAGCACCAATATTCAAGGGAAATTTCTTATTGAATTTTATTGTACTTATTTTTCAAATATATAGTAACTTTTACTAACTTCATATGAATGAATTTCCATACTGCCTCAGACTTCTTTCTTAATCTTAAATGTCTTTTAGAATTTATTATATGAGTTATCAAATCACAAAAGCACCTTATTTCTTTGTGGATGATTGATGTGTGGGCATTTCATTGCATTTCATCAACATTATATGTTCTGTAGTATTACACTGCATTTATTTAAATACTTTCTCTGTATGTACTTTCTTCTACCTTTATGTATTTAATTTTCTTTATTACATTTTAGCTTTCTAGTGTATATCATGTCTGTTTACAATATAGATGGTGCTTGCTTATTTTAATTCAAATTTTTAAAATTCAATATTAGTTATTGGATGCAAAAAGCTGTTCTGTCCAGAGACTGATTTTTGGGGGGTGTACTGGGATTGGGCTCAGGGCCTTGCTGATGTCAGGCAAGTACTCTATCACTGAGCTACATCCCCACTCCTGATAGAAGTATTTTTAATAATGTAATTCAACTCCTATTTTATAGTCTTTATTTGTGATAGGTATTAGGTAAGTTTTACTATCTTAATCAAAAACTTGTCAGAATTACAAATTTTGGCAGGGAGCTGGGATAAAAGCTTTAGTTTAAGCCTTAGAACCTGTTCCTGATTCAGATCTCTAGCTTGTTTTACCTGCAGCAGAACTGACAAAGGTAATACCCATGAAATCCTGGTCTTCAGACAGATTGTACTTTAGAACCTCTGTAGTTTATTTTTCCACTCTCAGCTATAAAATAGGAAATGTTATTCAACACAATAATTATTGTGTGTTCTAAGATTAAATGTGAGTTGAACTTTAATTATACTCTTTAATATTTAAGTCTTGGAATTTTTAAACTCACTTTTTTATCCTCATAGACTTCACTTGTGTCTTTTTTACACTATATTTTTGGTATTTATGCAGGTTTTTTATTAGTGTATGTTTTCAGTACATATGTTTATATTGGTTGTATGGAGGAACATGTACATAACATATCTTAATTGCTTTTAAAAATGATATATTAGGTCTTATGTTATTCTACTTTTTGTTTTGTTTTATCTTGTCTTTTTGATATTGAGCATTGAATACAGGGCCTTCACACTGAGCTACGTGCCTAGCCCTTTTTATTTTTATTAACTTTTTTTGAAATAGAGTCTTACTAAGTCACTACCTGGACCTGGCTGGGTTTGAAGTTGCAGTCCTCCTGCCTCAGCCTCCCAGAGTGCTGGGATTACAGACATTTGCCACTACACCTGGTTTAATACTTTCTTTTTTTAAGAAGATGTACATATGTTTGCTATTTTCATTTCTAGCTCACTGTTTCTGAGCAAGGCATATTTCATAAAATATGTTCACTGCATTTTATTTATTTCTCCCTAAACAAGTGAGTCCCCGGAAACATACCCTGGAAGCAAATCTCTGGGTCACTCAGGTTTTCACTATATGCCACCAAATACGTCTCCAGAATGACTGTACCAGTTTTATCTTCACATTTTGGCTAACTCATAGTATTAACCATCCTACTAATTTTTGTAACTCTGGTGTATGTGAAGTGGTATTTTAATTTGCATTTTTCTAGCAATTAGTCAGATTGAGTATCTCTTCAAGTACTTCTTAGCTATTTGTATCCCCGTGTGTGAATTCCTCTTCTTGTGTTTTGTTCACTTTTATTTGTTAGATTTTGTCTGTTTTACTTTTTAAAGAGTTTCTTTCAGAGTGTGATATTAATCCCTAATTATCGATTGTTTTTGAGAAGTCTTTAATCTTTCTGACCTGTTGTGACTGTTGATCTTGATGGTCAACCTGACTGGATTTAGAGACTCAGGAACAAATGACTGGATTGAGGGTTCTGACCTCCATGGATGAATCCAGTGATGAATTCATAGCTTCATGGACATTAAGAGTGGGGCCTACTTAGATTAAGTGGGTCATGGAGGCCTGATTTTGGGCACTATAACTAGTCCTTGGCCCCTTCCTTTCTGGCTCTATCCGTGTGTTCTCCCTCCTGGTCTCCATGAAGTGAGCTGTTTTGCTCTACCATGCTCTTCCACCATGATTTTTAGCCAGTCAAAGCTGGACTAAAACCTTAAAGACTATGAACTAAAATAAATGTCTCCTCCTTCCAGCTGTGAGAATTGTATATTTTGTTCCAACAACAGGAATGCTGACCAATATTCCTGTTAACCATTAGTCTACACTAAATTTAATGGACAGATATCCTATATTTGGTTTAGTCTTTACTTTATTAAGCTTGTTGGATCTTGATTCAGAGGTTCTTCCCCACTGTAGAATCACAAAGATTGTCACCTACAATAATTTTACAAACTTTACATTTCCTCCATTGCTTTTTCACACAGAAACATGGTTTTATTATACTCCATAGACTAATACGTCCTTTCTGCAGAGTAGGTGGTCCAGAAGTCTTCCTGATGTGGTAAACCAAGTTCAGTATTGGGTAAAAAGTATTTTCAGGTAGTGAACTAGATTTTTATGGTTAACTTGCATTTAGATTTTTAAAAACCTGAAATGTGAGAGAGAAGTTTTAAAATATCTTCACTTTGTATAACTGAGAAGGAAAAAATTATCAGCATTAATATCTCTTGATCTTATTCTGTGCCAAGGAGATGATATTTAGTGCATTCAAACAGGTAGCAAAAAGCAAAGAGGTAAATGTTTATATTTACTTGGGTAATATAAATCTCTTTATGTAGTAGGAGTTTAAGTGGATTGTCTACTGTGTGAACTACATTTTTGCTTTCATTTTAAATTCCTTTCTAGCCCCGTTTCATTTCATACTTTTTGAAGAATAACACAATTCAACATTTTCAAGTTGCTGCAGTGTTAATGTTATAGCTTCATGAAAACCTGAGCATAGTTTTTCTCTAAATCTTGATTTTTTTGTGCATTTGTTGTCTCTAAATTCTTGAATTAACCTAATTTTCAAATTAAGTTTTATTAGTCTCCATTTATTTTCTATTGCCTGAAATTTGTGTCAAAAAACTCAGAGGATAAGGCCCCAGAGGAAACAACCTATTTCCCAATTTTAGATGTTAACTCGCTACTCAATTTCTTGGATTTCAGTTTTGTATTTTATTTATTTTTTGATCCTACACATCACGTGGAAGTGAGGTCTGGAACGAACATTAGCCTGTACCCTGCCGAAAGCTCCTGGGGAGAATGCTCTTGGTTGGTTTGACCATTGTCTTCTGGGCAGTTTGATTCACTCATGCACCTGCCATTTCTGCTATGCTCAGAGCTAAGTGGGCAGAGCCAGGGAGAAGAATAGAGTACCGGTATGGCAACCTGCAGAGCCAGCTGTGCCATCACCCCCTTCATTTGCAGTCATTTTCCAGCTGTGAGAAAGGAGCTGTGCTGCCGCTGCTCAGCACAGAGTGGCTTGTGTCCAGACTGGCTCAGGCAGGTGGCCTCTTTACTTGTCTTCTCTTTTATTTTTTCCTTTTGTAAGCACAGATGTGTGCTCAGATGTGAGGCAGCTGTTCAAAGGACATCCCGGGATGAAAAGCAACTTTTATGTAGTTATTAGGATTGATTCTTCCAATTTCATTAACTTAGTAAATATTGATGGCATGTCTCAAAAAACAAGCCTTGATTACTTACTTGGATATTTTCTCAGTAAGCTTACTGTTAGAAAGACTCTTTTAAAACTAAGTTTTCTGTATATCCTATAGATCTTTTTATGTTTAATTATACATATTTAATCTCCCTTTTGCCAGTGCTGATCTTATAACTAACTTGTATAATTGAAGGAGCATAAACAGGCCATTTTGTTCTGAAATATTTCACCAGCTTTTTATGAAATCTAATATTGCTCCAGAGGAGACAGTTCTTTGGTTAAGGCATTCTTTCCAGCCCAATTCACAAGTACAAGATGTCTTACAAGATAGTCATTTTATTGTGACCCTGCAGTGGGAGAGAACCATACTGTGACCTCAGGATGCCAATGGTGTAGCGTGAGGCTCTTGTCCTTGAAATGTTTATAGTCTGTTTGGACAGGCAAGGCACATACATTGAAGTTAAAATGATAAGACAAGGGAGCATCTATGTGGACAACTGTATTTATCTCCAAAATTCATTCCTCTGGATGAATTATTGAGTTTCAGGGAGTTAAAAGATATGGAAAGGCTGGTCCTCTGAGAAGGGTTTGTGGATGACCGAATATTAACTAGGGCTTGATTCTAAAGGAAGGGAGGATGTAGACAAACAGAGAGTAAAGACTGCTGTAGAAAAGCAACAGTGAAAAAGAGGTACAAGAATGTGCCCTGGAAACAAGGGACAGATCAGTGTGACTGAAATGGAAGGATTTGCAGAAGAGTTGCTGACAGTGAGAGTGTGCTGCTGAAGGCAAATGTTGGAGTGACAAGGTCAAACGAATGGAGTTTTCTTGTCATTTACTTTAGATCTGATGTAAGAAAAATCTGATTTTTAAAAATACACATAAGTCACAGAAAATCATGCTGTTTATCTAACACCCCCCCCCCGCCAACGAATGAACAAATTCTGTGTATAGGTGATAACCAGGAATCTTTCTAAACAGAGCTGTGAACTTATACAATCTTTTGATGACTCCCTATCATCTTTTTTCTAGAAACTCAATTATTTATCTAATGACTTGTTTTCCATTTTCTTTCTGCTGGAAATGATCAGAATGACTTTCTGTTTTCACACTATCTACCCATCCGTTTTTTTTTTTATCAGAAACTTTTGGGAAACAGATAAACTGTACCCTTTGCATCCCTGCAACATTCCTGAGTGCATTTAAATTGAATGAAACCCATTGCTTTTGCTCTGATGTTTCCATCCAGTGGTGTTTGGAGCCTCCCCTCACCTGTCTCCTGTTCCCAATGCACTCACTCTTGAACGTTCACTGGCCATCTGTATTCTACTACTCTTGCATTCTCAAATCCTCTGTAGTGTTTCCTTTCTTGCCTGATCCTAGAGGCCCAGCAGTCCTTATATTAGAGTTTCCAAGGCTGTTCATTTAAATGAGATTATACATTCTCTAACAGCCCAAATGCCTTACGGTCAGAAAATTGTCATTCTTACTTCCCCATGTCCCTTCTAGACCCCCCCCCCTTTTTTTTTTTTAACAAATTAAAACTGTCAGTCCTTTCCAGCTCATTTTTGCTTTTCCAGGTTATAGAAAGTCAGTTAGGTGTTTAGACCTGATTTACCATTTTCCTTTTCAATACAGTTCTTGATAACATCAAGAATGACTTGTTTTTCACATTGATGTTTCAATAAAACATTTCATCATGTTTCCTCTTGGTCTTTCTTCCTGTGACCTTTATACCCAGTTTACTTCAAGTAAGTTGGTGACCACACTTAGAACATACGAATAATTTTTAAGGATTTCTTCTCTGATACACTGAAACATTCCCCTCTATGATTTCAGCCTTCTGACCAAGCCTTCAGCAAATTACTAACACTCTTATTGACTTTTGTTTTCTTTGGGATATCTAAACTTCCTACTTGTTTACTTCTTTGCTCTGTATCAGTCTCTATCTGCTTCTCTTTCCTTCCCTATTGGATGCCACTAGGTCTCTCTATATCCTCAGAAACCCTCAGCTATTTTTTTTCTTTAGTCTCAACCACCAGGTAACATTCTCACCCTGGATCAATCTTATGATGTTCTTTCTTTGTAATAACACATCAGCTGAGATACACACACATATACGTACAACTGCATGGACAGTTGCCACCAGAAATTCATGTTTTTTAACTTCAGTTGCTCAACAGTGTTGTTGATTTCCCATGCCCCTATTTAGCTTTTTCTGTGCTTCTCATGGTGCCTACTGCAGATCTATTTCATTAGCCTCTGACTTGTGTCCTCACAGTATTCCTCACTGCATATTCTCATTTTCATCAGATGATTTTTCTCACCTTATAAAAAAAGAAAAATTAAAAAGTAGCAACCTTTCTACTTCCCCTTCCTTATAAATATAGTTGCATGAATAATGATCATTTTCTTTATTTTCTGTATTATTAGAAAAGCCACTCCTGCTTGAGGATTCCCTCAACACACTGTCCGTTCCTATGGTGCTACTCTTCAGACTGTTAAGTCTTTAATGTATCTTCATCCTCCTCATCTAAGTATCATCAGTTTTTCTGTTTTTAAATGTCCCCCTCAAAGTCACTTTCCTCTCTAACTACTCCTTTGTGGATCTTCTTTACCTCCCTGCAGAATGCTCAAAGAGCTGCCTCCACTCCCTGTGTACTTTCTTCACTTCCCCTTTCGTGCCTTTGCTCCTCACACTCTGCAGATCCCCTCTTAAAGAGATTCGGTGCTCCCCAAAAGACACTTCTCAGCTCTCCCCTTCTTGTCTTCTGTGTAGCATGGACACTTGGCCCTTTTCTGTCTTTTCTGAATCAGTGCTCCTCACACTGCAACTTCTTTCATGACAGATTTACTGCCCGTTGTGGGATGTGGGTGTCCTTTCGTTTGTCAGCACCCACACAGCCACACTGGAGCTTCCTTTCTTCCTTCCTGTGGTAAAAGAAGGGCCATTCCCAACTGCCTGAGAACCATCCGGCTAGCTTCACCTCTTGATCCACTCAACTGGAAACTCTCCTCACCTGGACAGAGACCAGCATGGTATCTCACTGGTTACATCCCTTACCAACTCTTGAATCTGTTTAGCCTTCTCATTCCCACTTTAACTGCACTGATTAGTCTATCAATATCAAGATCACGTGATTTTTTTTTTTTTGGTACCAGGGATGAACTCGGGACCTTGTGCTTTCAAAGAAGGCACTGGAACCACTGAGCTAAATCCCTGGGCCCAAGATCAAATGTTTTTTAAACAGCCTCTGCCCAGTCTATTTTATAGCTAAGCTAATGAAGTTTAGCTTTCAGATGTATTTCCACAGGCCTTGGCAAATAACCTGTCTTATAGAGACAATTGTTTAAGCTTCAGGAGCTGCCTCACTGGACCTCCACATTCCATTCCCTTTGCTATCGGACTATCTCACACTGCCAGTGGGTTGACTTTTCTCAAATAAAAAATTACATCATGTCATTTTCTTGAGGAAAATTCTTCATTGGTTTCTCATTGCTTTTAGGTGTCAGGAAAAAATCCTACCTAATATAGCTTTAAATCCACTCTGACCCCACCACTGCTTTTCTCTCTGGTATCACCTTTGACTACATGTTCTATGTGTTTTTCTGTCACTCTTTCATCCACAGTAAGGTAAATAGGGAAGGTTCTATTGTCTTTAAAAACAATAGAAAATAAAGCTCAGAGTGAGAAAAAATATTCTCAAGCTTGTGAACCAAATGATTTATGTGGCTGGGATTTATGTCCCTCTTTGGATTCCTTTTGAAATTTATTTTTCTATCATTAATAACACATATTTTATGTATACAAGTACTCATTTAGCAAATATGCTGAAAACAGAGAAGTCCCTGCACATAATTTCTCAGTTACATATTGGTCAATGAGGTGTTTGCATTTGACTTATGTGTAAGCAGTATTTCTTTAATGTATAAAAACTAATCTTAGTTATTTCAGTAGTTAAATTGTTCCTATCAATTCTGCAGATTGGCATATTTGAGGTCATGTATTCCCCAAAGTGGTGCATTGGAAAGGGGATAGTTCCAGGAAGATGTTTCCATTTCTCAGTGAGGCTACATTAATTTCTAAAGTGTTCTGTACCCTACAACTTGACTAAACACTAAATAGGTTTCTTTCTATGGCCTCTGCCCTCATTCTTCTTAGATAATTTATTTTAAAAACACCTTTCAATTGTAAACTCTTCATCTTCTCCTTTAAAATGTAAAACTCTTTCCAGAACTATAATCATCAAGAAGTATGGAGTCCCCATCTCCCAGTCTCTGTGAGAAGGAAGGGGCCTGACTTACATAAGTGTCATTTAGCAAACACAGATGACCTACTCAGATTGGCAGATCTCTCCTTTAGAGTCCTCCAGTACTTTCCAAGTAGGTACCTACTTCAGTGCCTAAAAACTCTCCCACCTTTTCTTGGCAATGGAGTTGAGTTTGATTACTCTACCCTATTGTCATAATATTGAATAAAGTCTTCTTTGCCTTTCTAAATAAGTATCTAGTGTAATTTTTCTTTGGTGGTACCTACTTATAATGGCATTTATAAAAATATAAAGAAATATATCTGAGGGCACAACACAAATACTAATTTTGGCTCTTAATTTTACTCACCAAAGCATTTATCCTTAGTATTTGCTATTTATACACAGAAAAATATGATTTTGAATGATCATATATATCCTCTCAGAATCTGTTAATTTGGTTAGCTCCTCATAAATAGATTCTGATATGGTTAATCACTTTGGCAAGTGCTCTTCTTTACCTTCTGTGTCTTACACATTATTTACTCAGTAACATGTTCCTTAGGATATAAAAGCAGACAATATTTTTTTCTTGCAGAGAGAGCCTTGAATTATCTTATGACTTGGTTTCATTTGTCTCCATAAGAGCAGGAGAATATTGAGAAGGATGAATATAAGTAGAGGCATTCAGCCCATCAAGCTCTTTTCCTTTTAATGCGCCCTAGAGAACATTTAATTGCTTCTTGAATGACCCCCAAGGTCTTCCTAGAATGAGCTTGTTGTCTTCTTTGTGGAGGAGACCATCCGCATTTCATTCGAACTCATTGTGACTTAATTATAGGATGCATATAATAAATTGGAGGCAATCAGTAATCCTTAATCAAACAGGGTAAATTTGTTTCACATGCAAGACACAATGGACCCTTGTGAAATAGATGGCACACTTTCATTTACTGAACGATACCCAGATTAATTAACTCACCTGATAGCTGTGGTTCCAATTTCCCAACTGCAAGTCAAGTCTATCTTATGGTTGCCCTTCTTTCTTTCCTGTCTTAACAGTCTATGAAGCTGATCTTTAATAGACTTTCTGATTCAATGATTATAATTTCTCTCTGCATATATTGTCTTGTTGTTAGATAAAGTAAAGCACATATTTGTCTAAGAGTAGCGTACATTATACATGTATTTTATATTTTTTATGGATATGTCTATATCCACAGACATATACACATACATCCTATGTTCTAACACACATTCAGTGGAGAAGATGCCAGAATTTTTTTGATATGCCATTTCTTTAATTACAGTTCTATTATAGACTCGAGGTCACTGGGTCTTTTTTCCAAATTTTATGCTTTCTTCAAGCCACCAGCAATGTCTAATCACTTTCTAGAGCAGAGATTTTAGCTATTTGGTTTCTGCTGGCTGTTTTCCCTGTAAAATTACTGAAAGAGATTTAATTGATTTATATTTCATTTATCTTGCAAAAAGTTGAGGTTTTTATTAAATCTAAGTATCTGTTTAGTGCCTCTCATTGTGTATCCTGATTACTTTTGGTGACTCAGTGTAACATTTAATAACTATTAGTTTTCTTTTGAAGAGTTCTTAACTGGGAAACAAGAGTTCTTAAAGCTACATAGATAATTAACTTGAAGCTTGTCTGTCTCCTGAGAGACATCAAATATGTAAATGAGGAACTTAAGCTTTAACAAGACATGGTAAGGAAATCACTAAAAGTTTTATCACATGAAAGCTAAAATCCACAGTTACAAAATATCAATATGCTTTGAAGAACTAATACATGCTTCTTGCTTAGGATTTGTGAAAATTATGGGCTTTAAATTCTTTTTCAAAGCCGCTAGCCAGATCTTTTAACAAAAAACTAAAGTAGTTAAAGAGAGAGAGAGAGAGAGAGAGAGAGAGAGCGAGCAAGCAAAAGCAGGCCAGGGACCACATTTCAATGCTCCACAATGCCTATCATATTATTTGAGCTCAACAAATATTTAATCAACTTTTACTAAATTTTTCTTTCCTATTTTATAAATTCCTCATTTGTAATACCTAACAGTCTTTCCATATTTTAATAATACTGCTTTTCAGAGCTACCAATAATTGAAATCTTTGGTCTGTTTTTATTATTAAAGGCGTAAAGAGGGAAGAGCCATTCATGTTTAATGTTCTAAACTTGATTAACAAAATCTCTTCATTTGTCTGTACATGCTTGTATTAGATAATATATCTCCATAAAAATATGATGAAGAAAGATCCTTAATATTTCTGTACTAGCTTTTCAATCTGAGGAAAAAACATGATCATGACTAAAACTTTTGCTTACCTGGATAACATATTTTTTGTTGTTATGACTGATAGATTCTATTTTCTTGAGTTATAGTAGAACTAAGGAACAGAATGAGCAAAAGTGAGAAACTGTCAATTCCTCAAAAGAACAGTTTTCTTGAAAAGCAGATCATTTTTATATTTAAAAAGATATATCAATTGAAACTCTTCAAGACACTTGGTTCTCAGTGGGTTGCACACTTTTAAGAGACTGCATTTCTAATTCATATCTCAAGTCTTGTGTTGCATGTATAGATAGAATATCTGGTGATCCAGAACTGTATTTGTAATATCACCTTTGCTAGATAACGACACATCCCTCAGTGTTACTGTGCCCAGCAGGGGCTGGCATCTGCTTCATGCTTACATAGGACCAGTACGGAATGGCTTTCCCTCTGCAAGTCTGGGCCCCTTGCCAAGGACTAACTTGGGCTAGAAAGAGGATTAGTATGGAATGTGCATGATTTCCTTAAGTAAATTGTCTGACTCTTAAATAAGCACATTAAATACACCTGGTCAGGAATAAAGGACATTTGTGTGCTTGATACATTTTTTTTTCAGCCAGAATTTAGTGAATGCCTCTCATGTCAACTGGGGCAAATTATGATCAATGGTAAAACACCTAAGAAAAGGCAGGGTTGAGAAAAGGCCCACAAACATGTTTTCTTTACAATATTAATGCATATCACATCCCCCTTGTCCATTAGATGTTTGTCACACCTCTCAGATGTTTCCTTACATTATATGTCTCAGTTTTCCAGAGGATAAGATATTGCTGGGATTCTAGTTATAATGTCAATATACATTTTAGTGACAGTCGCTTTTACTTTAAGCTTGTTTCAAGGATCTCATAAGCATGATGCTCTGAAGAGCTGAGTGGCCCCTGGCCATAGATTGGTTATCACTGTGCTGCATACTCTAAATCACTGTGGGGGGTGGGCGATGTATCTCAGCTCTCCAGAACTTTACAGCCTCATAGAGACATTAAGTTCAAATTATGCATATTCACTAGCTGTCTAGCATGGATTTGGTTCCCTCTTGACTTCCAACCTCTCCCCAACATCTTTTGGATTTCACATTTATAGTACAAACAACATCTGACTCTGGTATTGCACTTGCCTCTTCATAAAGCTGTATCATATCCATGATCTCAGTTCATCCTTACAACATTTCACAGGCCGTGTATTCTTTGGCTTTATTTGCAGAAATCAATTTCTAAGTTCATTAAACACATCTCCTTGAAGTAAGTTGACCCCAGTTTTCTTGAAAACAATAACAAAAACAAAATACTTTTGTAGGAAAAAGGATTGGCCATGTTGTGAAGCAGTAGTTAGTGACAGTTATATTTTGACTACGTAAATTGAGCTCAGAGAAATTTGATCATCCACTTACAAGTTGATTTATAAAATGCTGGACCAGTTATCCTTTAATGCTTCCTTCTCTGGATTTCCCTTTTCAGAGTATGATAAATTTGTTCACTCTACTAGAAGAGGAAAATGACAAATGGAAAAAAAAAACCATTACCTGTCTTCCTGTTTCCTTCATTAGCTAAAACATTTTTTAAAATCATATGAATGATTTCAAATTTTGTTACAAATATTTCCAATAGAAACTAAAAAGAGATACTTGTAGAGATAGAAAAAGGAGGCTATGGCTCAGCATTTGTTCTTTTAAAAGATAATTTAATTTGCTTTCATTCAAAGAAAAGGAAAGATTTCAAACCTTTAAATTATTAGAGTACTTGGCTTTGGGAATATAACATGAGGAGTATTTTCAGTTAAATTACCAGGGTTATCCTTAATAATTTATGATAGCTACATCACTCATAATTTATGATTGCCTTACTTGGAGAAAATTTTATCTCATTTTTCTTTACACTATCAGCACATACTAATGTCCAGTTTTCTTTTTGGTACTAATGACATCATAGGCATCTTTTTAACGTGCTAGTTATATAATTATTATTCACATTTTTATGAGATTTAGAAAACCACACTAAGCAGATATATAAATCTTTCTAGAACGTTCTCTTTCCTGAAATCCATAGAAATACATCAGTACTAGGATATTAAAGTTCTTGATAATTTTAGTCTAATTTGGCTATCAAAAGGATAAAGTACTTTGTAATTTTTATTTTAAAGAGATACTCTAGAGGGACTGGATTTAGCTCGGTGGTTCCCCTGCCTGCCTCGCAAGTGCAAGGTCCCGAGTTCCATGCCCGATACCAAAAAACAAAACAAAACAAAACAAAGCAAAACAAAAGAGATTCTCTAGAGACAATCACATATTTGGGAAGATGGAAATCTTAGAATACTTCTCAGAAAGTTTTAATTTGTTGATTCTTCACTGAATTGTATATAATTAGTAGTCATAGTAATAATTAGAGAATAAGGTTGTTTCCATTTTTTTTTTTTTTGGTTTTTTTTTGTTTTGGTACTGGGGATCAAACTCAGATCCTTGAGCTTGCAAGGCAGGAGGCGGAAACACTGAGCTAAATCTCCGGCCCAATTGTTCCCGTTGTTAAGAAGTCATAGGTGTCATTGGCTAGTCTCGGTCTCTCCTTGTGTTTCTTACTAGGGCGGTCCTTTGCAAAGATGCAATATTTTGATAAAAGAACAGATGAAATACATTTTGAAGTTGTACTTAACATAATCAAGTCTACTATGATAAAGTAGGGTGGAAATATCCATAGAGTTGAAAATTATTTCATGACAGACAAAAGTAAAGTGATAATTTTAATTTCAAAATAGATTGTAAAACATTTAAAATGCAATAAATAATACACATTTGGCGAAATATTTATGCATTATTGTGATAACTAAATTAACTATCAGGAAACACCTTATTTCAAGATTCTAAAAGTGTTATAAGACAACCAAGAACTTAGTAATCAAGTATTGAACCCACATTTTAATTTTTTTTTTCCTACAAAGAGCCAAGAGAACATCATGCAGCAAATAGATGCAATCCTGTTTCTTCAGGTTGATTTCTCATGGATGCTATCTATATGCACTCAATAGTTTGTATTAGTCAAATGGCATTTTTTAATGTAATATGATTTTAACTAGGGATTTGCTTAATAAGTTTGGTTCTGGAGCTTGTTTTGTGAGCAAACACACTATCTTTGATTTAATTTTTTCTGACACTGTGCCCACTGCACAGTATAAAAAAAAGTGTAATTGTAGTTTTGTCCTTTATAGCACAGGACAAATAAATGTCAAAATCAAATGGTCGTGTCCCCCAAGGGAAAACACACTCAGTGATGAAATATTCTTCCTCACTTCCCATTGCTATTCCTCTGAACACCTAGGTGAAGCTGCCTCAGGACCTAATCAAATGCTGCTAATTTACATACAATAAAAATCCTGCCATGAGATTTTAGAAAGGAAGAAGTGCATAGTTTTTAAAATAATAAATTATGAAAATATGTATAAGTCTGCTCTGAATCAACAGTTCGTAGCACTCAAAATATTATGACTGGGGCCAGTATAAAATAAGCATCTGTTTATGTCTTTGATGTATTATTTCTCAGTTTAATAAAAATCCTTGAAAGTGGCATATTGCTACTTCCTATGTTCCTTAAAAATGCTGCAATACTGATAAAATGTTAGCCTTCTTGTTGGTAATGATGATAACAACCAACTTTGTAAAGCAATCACTAACAGGTTTAAAAAGATAGCAATAAGGGAAAACAGGTTTGTTTTCTGGAAACTGCTTTTACTTGCATTATAATAGGCTTTCTGTTTTTTATAAATAATAATTTACATAAAAATGGAAGATTTTCTTTCCAAAATTAAGCCATACCAAATAAATTGGAAAGAATATATACTTGAGTTATTTTTGAAACTAAATTTTTTGAGCTTTAGTTATTTTGATAACTCTGGCAAGTTTACCAGTGGCTTCCCAAAACAAAAAAATTTGTTTCACAATATACTTTTGCATCTAGAATTTGAAAGTGAACCATTTTTAAAAAAAATAAATTATAGTTACCACCAAATTCACAAGTACAAGGTATCAAACACCAAACTTTAAAAAGCACTTTGGACCTACACATTGGAAATGTTGGGTTCTCTTTTCTTCTCTCCTTTTTATTTTCTTTGTCTTTCCTTTTCTTCTAAAAAAAAGACTAAATTCCTCTACTATGAAAATGAAATACTCAGCTCTTGAAGGAATATGCTTGAATTCTCAGATAATGCCAAATGGTTTGGTCTCATAGAGAGAATTAAGATTGCATTTGGCATGGTGGTATAGCAAACATTATTACATTTCATGCAGTAACAGTAAGTATTGTTTTTAAGTACATGATAATTTACAGACAGGGATTATCTATTTGAAGTCCATATGGTCAGAAGGAAGAAGGTTTAATGAAAACAAGGAATTCATATAAGCCACCTATGTTAGAAATTTTTTTTTTTTTGGTACCGGGGATCAAACTCGGGTCCTTGCACTTGTAGGGCAAGCAGCGGAACCACTGAGTTAAATCCTCAGCCCTTATGTCAGAATTTTAAAAGTTATTCAGGGACATTTTTAATTTATTGCATTGGAGGTTTTGGAGTGCATTTGTTCTCCTTTGCTGATGATACTGTATCTGGAGGAAGAAGAGTAGTCTAATATTTAGGAGTGTGTCAGTGGATGAAGCTTCATGTAACTAAGCTGATCTTTATGGAATGTTAGTGCTCTACATTTAAAATCATGTCTTCTGAAAAGTAGCAATTATGCACAATAATATCCTGTGTGAATGGAAGAAAATGATAATCATACAAGAAAAAATTTTACTTTGTTACCCAATAACAAACAAGATAATAAAGACTTCTTATTATTTTTATTTAGCCCAATCCTGAGATTATTCTTTGTTAGTTACAAGTAGCCAAATTAATATATCTAAAGAATAAAGACTCTGTCCTTGTCTTTGGAGGAAAGAGAAAATAGGGAGAGAAAAAAGTGCATTATGTGTACTCATGTTAATTCTTAAATTACTGAATTCTTAGACAAACACATGCTCAGGAACCTCAGGCCACCAGAGCAGACTAGATTCCCCAATGGGTGAGGTTGTGTGGATTTCCTCTTTTGGTTTGCACAGACTGCCCTACACCACTAAGTATGGTAGGATGTCCATCAGTGTGGTCAGAGTAGACTTCACTGGTTAGAGTTCTTGATCCTTTGTTCTTTCTGGAGCTGAGAGCTCTTTTTCTATGGATTGAAGCTGTATTTTTATTTATTCAATGACAATCAGAACTTGGTGTACACACTGAGGATTTTTTAATGATAATCTTTTAGCCACCCAATTTTCTGGACCTCTCCCCACCATCTCTAGAGTATATTCTTTTGGTGCTTACATAGTTTCTATAATACTATTGGTTTTTATTATTATTCTATGTGCATCTTACTAATATTACTCATCTAAATTTTTGGTGGAATAATTATCTGAAAACTCATGAAGGAATTTTTTTTGAATTTATCAATTACTTCAGTTTTTTTCATATTTATAAAAAGATCTGCTCTTTTTAGAATAACAAAATTCTTAACATTATTCTTTTCAGAGTCTTTAAGTGCTTGGTTTTACAATAATTCCTGAGCATATTTTCTCTCTGGTACTTTTCCACATAAGTAACAAAAGTAGGACAGAACACTTAAACATTTTCAAGAAATAAATGAGGAAAGCGTAATTCCAAACACAAGATTTTTTACCCCCAAGGCATATAACAGGTTTCTAAATTAGCACTTTTGACCAATTTGTAATTTAATTGCTATATCAATTGATAAATCAATTGTTAGCACTTTAAATGTTTAAATCCTTCTTTCTAATCTTTAAATTTCACATTCTTTTCCCAGAAATGAAGTGTCTGCATTTCATAGTGTTTATGCCAAATTAGTCTGAACTTAGTTAATAATGGTCAGCATATATTTGTCTCCAAGCAGTTTTTTACACTTGTATCTTTGGCATTATCTAAAATCTTGAGACAATTTTACATACAAAGCGAAAAACATGCCATTCTAAGTGGGTTTATATATCACTTTTCAGTCATTTTGTATAGAATTTATTTTAAAAGGTAACAAAGACCCTATATTAGTCATTACATTGTTTTCCATTTGCATTGTTTGAAAAAAAAAAAGCACATGATGACAAAATGGCTTTAAATTCAAAATTACTTCTAATTGTTCTGATCACTACAGAGTTTAGAGTATGTACGTATGTGTATTTATTCAAGTATATAACTTACAGTGTCTGTACATTTGACTACCTGTCTACATATACATGCACCGTTACTTCATTATGCTATCCGTGGGTCACACATAGAAGACCTCTGGCTAAGTGGATCACTTACAATCATCTCACAGCTTCCCCTATTTGAGAGCTTTGTGGTTCACAGATGTAAAAGAAAGGATCACATCAGTACTTGACCCTATCTTCCCTTGGTCAAAATAATAGGCAAGTGGGCATTGTTTTGATGTCTACTCAGGAAAAAAAATCCTACAGTTTAAAAAAAAGCACAAAAACATATTAAAGAAAAATCTGCATAGAAGGGAAGGTGGTAGCCACAATTCCTTAAAGCACGGAAGATGCTTTTCATGATCTTCAGGAGCTTGCTTTTCTCAACAGGGAGTACTCTGACTAATTCCTTGATGAGACTATCCCAATTCTGGAATTCAGAATATGAAGAGTTGCAGTGCTTTGTTTTCTGGTTCAGTACTCATTTGGTTGTGAATTTTCTTTTTTCAGTGACAGTCATAGTAACAGCCATTTCTGGATCGCAGATGACTACTTTCTCTAGAATTATTGCTCTAGCTGGAACTGAAATCACTTAGTATTTTTTTGGAGGAAGAAATGGGAAACTGAAAGACAGGGTTTTTTGGGGTTTTTTTTGGCATGGGCACTAACATGTACAGGAAAAAGTCCTTTTAAATCACTCACTGTAAGCTTTAGGAGTATCTGCTTGTGCAAAGCATTGTGATGACCATGGATATTTGAATCTCAAAACAGCATGACATTTGCCCCCAAGGAACATTAGTAAGACTGTGGATATGGAAACAGCATTTGCAATTGGATGGAACAAGTGAAAGGAATCTTACAACTTATTCCTTTTGTGTGTGCTACATAAAAACAAAAATTACTCATGAAGAAATAATCATGTGTCATTTCAAGTCTCTTTCCAGAATGTAGGTGGCAGAAAGTGCTTCATGGCTAGATGGTAGAATTCTTTGAAATGCATGTTGAATGCACTATCCCACCAAGGTCTAAGCTTTCAAAGCCATTCCTGAATTGCATCAGAGAGTCTTTTGGGCTAAAGTTTTCTTTACTACCTCATACTGGGAGAAAATACTAACTATTCATACCTCTAATAAAGGTACTTACATCCAAAATGTATAAAACATTTAGGCACTTATATCCAGAATATATAAAATAATGTTAAAGCTTAGAAATAAAACAAACAACTCCATAAAATGAGCAAAAGATTGGAGAAGTCATTTCATTAAAAAAATATATGTGGGGTGGGGGATTTAGCTCAGTGATTTTGCTGCCTGTTGCGCAAGCGCAAGGACTGGAGTTCAATCCCTGGTACCAAAAAAAAAAAAAAAAAAAAAAAAAGGATGGCAAATAGACAGAGGAAAAATGCCCAAAGTAATTATACATTGCCAAAACACCAATTAAAATCACACACAAACATACTCCTATTAGAACAACAAACATAAAAAAGACTATCGCAAAAAAAAAAAAAAAGACTGTCGCAAATATTGGTGAGAATGAAAAGGAAGTGAAGTTCTTCCACTGTTCAGGGGAAGAAGAATATTAAATGGTTCAACAAATTTGGAAAATAGGTTGGCATCTTCTTAACAAATTGAAATATACTCTACTAAACAATACTGTTATTTCACATTTAGGCAGGTATTCAAAAGAAATAAAATGCATGATGTACAAACATTTCTTCATGAATGCTTGTTGCAGCTTTATTTAACAGTTCCAGACTGGAAACAACCCAAATGTTCACCAGCAGGTAAGTGGATTAAAAGAAAAAAATCTTGTGGAATATTTAGAAAATTGAACCTTGAGTAGCAATAAAATGGATGAATTATTTGTATGTGCTATCAGATAGACCTTCAGAATAATTATGTTAGGTGAAAGAAGCTGGATTTACCCAAATAAAAAGAGTAAAAACTATATGGCTTCATTTATATAAGTTCTAAAAAAAGTACAAACTACCATATAATGCCAGAAGGCCAATATATGTGCAAAGCACTTGATTTATGTTACATTTTGACACCTAGGGACTAGCTAGGGGTACCAGGGAGGACAAGGAGAGAGAAATTATAAAAGGGTACAAAAAATTTTTGATAGTGATGTGTGTTTTCATTATCGTGATTGTGATGGTGTTACCCGTGCATACATGTGTTCAACCTTACCAAATTGCAGTCCTTGAATATATGCAATGTGCTGTAAATAAATTATGTCACAAAGCCTATCTATCTGTCATCTCTACATATATTTAAAAATTTTTCAAACAATACTGTTATATTGATTACTAATGTTTGGAAAACATAATACCTAACCTAATTTTGTAGGAAAAATACATGCATTTTTTTCTCTGCTCCTCTGTTTTTAGTCTAGTTTGTGAGCAGTGCTACATCATTGGTGGAATTGGTCGGTGAGATTTATTGAAATACATGAGGGTAACCAATGATTAATATATTTCTTAAAGGTAGTCTCTATGGTCTTTGGCTGCCTGAAGAAATCTATTTTTATGGAAGCTTTCACTTCTTGCAATACATTGGAGATTAGAAGCCTTAGCTACCTTTTATTTAAAACATGTTTGCTTAAATTACAACAAGTTATTTTACGGCTAGACATATGAATGCCATGTGCTAAGTAAATTGTACATTATGTAGAAAGAATGTTTAAAAATACCCCGTAGTTGTAGAAATATGAGATGCATACAGTGAATGATAATTTAAGCAGTTTCACTCATCTCACTGATGTTAAACCAGGCTTCCTGTAGTTCTTGCAGCAGAAGAGACATATGTCTTGAATGTATTTTAAATATATGCCAAAGCTAACCCTTTTAAGGGCATCATTGAATTGATAATTTCAAACACTTTGTCAAACTTAGATATGTTCCAGAGAGGGAAGGGAAATCTTGAATGCATCATTTAGTATATTTTATAATGTCATTTTTGAGGATTCATGTTTACTTTGATTGCCTGTCCCACTGTACCCAAACTATGAATAAATAAAGATGAACATTCGGTTTCCATGTCCTTTCACTTCACAGTGTTGAATGAGTGTTAAAGATAATATAGTTGGATACATGTCATATCCTCCAGTCATCACTTTGTTAATTTGATAATTGCTAAATACTGATCTTAATGAAGTTAATGTGCCTGTTATCTGTAACCATAAAAGGTTCCTGATATAAAACAGTTCCACTGTAAATCAAAGAAAAATAATAGGGTCACACATATTAACATGGAAGGTAGGGAACAAATTTACTTGAATTACATGACATTGTCAGCTCTGTGCAGGAAACTCTAATTTTTTTATAAAAGGTCTTGATTTCCAAGCTCTTTACTTAAACAAGAAGATTTAATTTATCTGTTATTTTATGAAGCATTTTTATGTGTAGGAAAAGTGCTACTTGTTTGCACATGCTGGTTATGTAGCATTCTTACATGATTTCATGCTTTGCTGATGGAAAATTAGACCCTTGTGTATTATAAAAGAATAGAAGATAGCTATAGAATCAGGATGCAATTGCCTCAGGACATTCTGTTGACAGCTAGAAATATATACAGACAAAGCAATGTCACTGGATGCTAATGTGAACTATACCTGCTGATGAGTACTGTAAATCCCTCTAAAAGGAAAAGCCAAACCCTTTTATTGAACTGGGGGTTTTACCTTAAACTTTGAGTATGAAAGTAATTTCTACACTTTTGTACAATGAAACCATGATGAATATTTTATAATTACATTATGTCCATGAATTCATAAATATGATCCCATGGATTGATATAGCCAGATAAAGCTACATATAAACATGAGGTAATCCATTTCTGTTATTTATGTATTAGACTAATAATATGGTGCCTTTCATGAATACTAAAGATGAATCATTCATTTCTTAGATTAGTTTGGGCCATGCAAATCCTTACATAATAATTTCCTTGTCTACTGGAAATTTTCACTTTTCTGCAGTGTGAAATTGAATGAGAGATATACTGTAATTTAACTAACAATAATATGTACCAGTAATAATATCTCTAATATGACTTTATAGTGCACTCTAGTAAGGGATGTCAAAACAGCCTTAGAAGCTACAATGTCTCTGTAGGTCTTTTTAACATTCCAAGTCATCTTCAATAAACATCACAATTCCTCTGCACAGCAAGCCTCAGTGCAAAGGGGTGTCTCTGAGGCAAGTGGCCAAATTCTGAAAAGATTACCTTGCTGCCTTTCTGTGTGAAACTATTTACTTCACATTTCACAAAGCATCTTTTTGCTCATCAACAGAGACTGGAGATAAATTGAGCTTGACTGCTCCTATCCTGCTTCCAGAGGCCTGCGACTCTTTATAACTTGTGGCTGAAGTATTGAAGACAGGAGAAATGTACAGTAGTCAAGGGCAGAGGTTCTCTTTGGTAATGTGAATATTCTTGGTGGGTTTGGCACCTGGAGCAATTTTCCATTACAACACAGCTGTAAGATGAGTGGAAACATTTTCTTTAACCAAATAATCATGTAGACAGACTGTGTGTAGTGTTCCCTGAAATGAGTCTGGAAAAACAAATCAAAGCCCTTCCTTGTTTCTTCTAATTGTCACACTCTGAAATGAACTGTAAGTGAAACCCAGTAAGTAGAAATGTCAGGAGTATTTGGTTTTCCTACAACAACTGCTTCTTGGTAGTCAGTATAAAAGAGCAATATTATGCCAGGGTTAAAAATTGACTGAAAAAAAATATAGAACAGTCCTTGAAAATCATGGCAATTATTCACAACAAAAAAGACTCTGGTACAGAAATCTTGGTGCCAGGGAATAGTTGTGGAAGTTTTGTTCAGGATGTGAGTAAAATGGACGAGCTAAGAGTGGCTCTCCACAAGAATAGTCCTTCATTGCTATCCTGGGCTGACCCACCTGACCATAAGCCTGCCGTACACAACCACAGGAGCACAAAGTGAGCAAAAGGAACAGTGAACCACAAAAACTCCTGAGACAGAAGATCAGAGATCCAAGGGCATGTCATTCCCATTTAAATCAAATGATGTAGTAAGATAGAATAAAGTCTGAGTGTACAAAACATTCTCAGTATGACATGGTGGAATGCCAAGAAGTAAATAAAGTTTCCACAATTTGCTTCAATTTCAATAAATAGCCTTTTCTGGGTCAATTTGCCAATTTTTCCAGTTCTAAAATGGGGGAACATTTTTAGTAATATATAAATGACTTTGTGTGGAATGAAGCTGGAAGAAATCAGGTTCATTAACTGTATGGTAGACTGATTCTATCTATAAAAAATTTTAAGACAGAAGGAACATATTTGTAAACAAACATGAAAGAAAAATAATATTAAGGATTTAGAAAAAAATCTCCCAAATTAATCAATACTTTTTTTTGGCTCTGGGGATCAAACTCGAGACCTTGTGCTTGTGAGGCAGGCATCAGAACCACTGAGCTAAATCCCCAGCCCCAATACTATTATTTTTAAGCAATGAGGAAAGACTGAACTTTTCAAGTTTTCTTCAAGCTTAGTCTCCTTTCTGTGATGACTGATGCTACCATTCAGGCCTTCTTATATCACAGTAATACTATTACAATTATAATTCCCATTTGTATTCTGCTTCTGTTCTTCCCCAGTCCTCACCCTAATATGTTGTATTATTCCCACTTAATTTTCTTAAAATAGTATGTTATTATGTCAACCTTGATAAAAGCATTCCCATTACCTCCAGGCAAAAGTAAAATCACCTACTCTAGAGGTTCAAACCCCTCCACAATCAAGCACAATGTTCCTATTAAAAGCTCTTTTCCTTCCTATACTGCTCTGCTCACTGGTGCTCGAAGCATTATTCTTGCTCTTGATTAAGCTATAGTCTCTTCAAATTGTCTTCTATTTTGCCGTATACAAACTATACTATATTCATTCATTCACTCATTCATTCATTCATTCAACAAAAAGATATTTAGAATCTACTGTGTGTCAGGTTCTGTGCTGCACAGAGAAGATATGGTGGTCAAGAGCAATGCAATCCTTACTATCAAAGAGCTCTGATGCTACAGAATCATTTAGAGGGACAGCAGACAGACTACAGCTAATTTTAAAAAGAGACAATGATTAGTATTGTAAAGGAAATAAGAGAGGTCAAGATATATCACGTACAGGTCCAAATTCCCTGTGATGTATGCCATCATTATGTGTATCTAAATGTACCAACAAACTTAATTAAAAACAAAAGAAAGAAACCAGGCTGCACAGCAGAGGCTATCAGTGGCCATGGGCAAGAAGCTCCAGGCATTCACAGCCACTCCCATTGTTCTTACTGGCGCCTGAGCTCCACCTCCTTCCAGTCAGTCAAAGCGCTATTAGCACAGCAGCGCCAACTCCACCGTGAACTGTGTCCCAAGGGGCGGCTCTCCTTTGAATCCCACCTCCCTGCCCCATCCGTGGAGAAACTTCCAGGAGACTGGTCCCTGGTACCAAAAAGTTTGGGACTGCCGATAGTAAAAAACAAATTATAAAACACATATCCATATAATCAAAGATTCAAGGAGCAGACGAATTAAAAACAGATTCTTTTCAAGTTAAAGAAAATGAAAATGCTACTTTGGAAAATTTGTAGTATAGATAATACCAAGCTAAGAAAGATAATTAACCTTAATACACATATAGAAAAGAAGAAAGACTAAAAATTAAAAACATAAACATTTATTTCAAGAAATATGAAATTAATAAAAAAATTAAATCGAAATAAAGTAGACACAGATAAATACTAGAAAAATGAAATAAAGATGTTCAGCTGAACCAGATTATTATGTATATGTGTATATAATTTAATGCATTTTAGTAATAGAATAAAGGAGAAAAATAACATGATCGTGCCAGGCATGGTGGTGCATGTTTGTAATCCTAGCACTCAAAAGGCCGAGCAGGAGCATCACTATGAGTTCAAAGCAGTCTGAGCTACACAGTGAGTCCATGGCCAGCCTGAACTGCACAGCGTCACCCCGTATTTAAAAATTAATAGATGCTAATGCTTTAAATCATTTAATGATTAAAAATGATCAAAAAGTAGAAATAAAGCACAGCACTTTGTATTTTAATCATTTAAAATTTATTGTTTCTTTTCTTTTTGGGGGAGTACTGGGAATGTTGGATCTTGTGCTTGCTAGGCAGGGGGCGGAAACACTGAGCTAAATCCCCGGCCCAATCGAGATATTTTTACAGCTCATTATTTTTATTATTTTGAATGCTCTACTTACAGTCAAAAAATGAATATAATATAGTGACATAAGACATGGTATATATATATATATATATATATAGTCAATATTGTTGGTAGTTTATTTAAATTATCTATATGCTTAGATTTTCTACCCCTTGTTGGGTCAATTACTGAGAGAGGAATGTTATATTCTTAGTTGTTTCTTTTGATTCATGTATTTTAAACTCATGTTATTAGGGACATACAAATAAAGATTTTCTGTTTTCTTGATATATAGTTATCATTATCATTGTAAAATATTGATTTCCATCCCTGGGAATTTAAAAATTGATTATGAGGTTATTTTCTGATGTTAATATAAATACTGAAGCTTTACTATCGGTATTATTTTATGGTTCATCGTTTTAGATTCTTTACCTTTACCTGTTTCATGTTTCAAGTGAGTTTCTAGTAAAGACCTTATATGCAGCTTTTTCATGTATTCAATTTGACAACATCTGTCTTTTAGATAAGATGCTTGAGTCATTTGCTTTCAATATAATCAGATATTGCATTTCAATCTACCATCTTGCTCTTCCTTCTGATTCGTTCTGTGCTTTTCCTTCTTTCTCTTTCTACTCTTTGCAAGAATTGAATGTTTTAAAATATCTCTTCATTTTTCTGGCAAAGTCCTTATGTGATCTTTGTCTTTGAGAGATTTTTCTTTTTATTTAGAATTCCAGATCAAAAGCTTTTTTTCTTTGGTATTTTAAATATCTTATTGTATTTCATTACATGTTGTATGATTTCTGCTAAAAACTCGGTTGTAATCTGTAACCATGTTCCATTATTTGGAATGTGTTTGCCAGCCTGCTTTAAATATTTTCTCAGTGAGCGTTTTGATTATGATAATCCTTGATGTATTTTTTTGCCTTTATTCTGATTGAAGTTCATTAAATTAGGGGATCTACATATTTAATGTTTTGATTAAATATGGACTTTTTTAGTCATTAGTCACTCTAATACTTATTCTTACCTGACTTTCCCGTGAGTCATTTCCCTGCCCTGACCTACTTGAGAGTTACAAACACATATATTAGACAACATGGTTTATCTCAAGGATATTTAAATCTTTGTGCATTTTTCAGCTGATTTGCTCTTGATAATTAAATTTTTTTTCTTGCTATACTTTCAGCTCACTTGTCCTTATTGCTGCAATGTAGATCCTAATCTTAATAGTATCTGGCAAATTTTTCATTTAAAATACATTTTTAATCCCTATAATGTTCACTTTTTTCTCTTTTATATTCTACATTTTTCTCATCATTTTTACATTTGTGTTAAGACTTGGCATGTTGAGTACATTTTTCTTTTTTAATTTTTTATGAATCCATATTTGAAATAAGTAGTGCTTACACTGAATGTTGGGAATTGGTACATGTACTTAACAATCTCAATTCCATTTTTATTTCCCTTTCCTCTTCCCCCTGTCTTTTTTTTTGCTATAATCAGATTCATTTATTTATCTTATAAGTCCTTTTGAAGTTAACTGCCATACATACAAATTAACAGCCAGACTCACATATCAAAAACATATAAAACACATAAAACAATTGAACTAAATCAAGGTACACTTTTAGATACATTGTCTATGCTGGATTACTATAACTTTTTCTCTGTCTTTTTCCTGTTGTCTGTCTTTTATTTCGTACATTATTTATGCATTGTGTTTCTCACACAAGAGAAACCATGTAGTACTTAAGTTTACCCCCTCTGATTTACCTCACTTAACATTAAGGTCTCAAGGTGTGTCAATTTTCCGACAAATGACTCATTTATCCTGGCAGAGTAGTGCTCAATTGTGTATAAATGTCACATTTTGTTTATTCATTTATCTGTTGATTGACATATAGGCTGCTTCCAAGATTTAGCTGTCATGAATTGTGCCTCTATAAACATGTGTATGCATACATCACCGTCGTATGATGTCTGTAAATTTTTGAGGAAGATAACCAGAAGCAGAATAGCTGGATCAAAATCTTTTGAGGAATCTCCATACTGAGTTCCATAGTGGTTTCAAGTAGTTTGCACTCTCACCACCAACAAAGAAGGGTTCCTTTTCCCCACAGCCTCTGAAGCATATTTTATTGGTTGATTTCTTGATGATAACCATTTTTTTCTGGAGTGAGATGAAATCTCAGTGTTGTTTTAATTTGCACTTCTTGAATTATCCACAATGTTGAGCATTTTTTATGTATTTATTGGTCATTTGTAGTTCTTCAGGGAAGTGTCTATTCATTTCAAATGCTCATGTTTTGGTAGGAGTCTTTAAATTTGGGACATCTAATTTTTTAGTTTTTCAGATAGTAATCCTTTGAGAGTAGCTAGCATAATTTTTTCCCATTCTGTAGGCCATCTTTTCGCTTTGTTGGTAATTTCCTTTGCTGTACAGAAGCTTTTTAATTTGATGAGATCCCATTTCTTGATTCTTGGCACTATTTCTTATGGAACCAGGTTACTGTTCAGAAAATCCTTGCCTACACAGTGTCTTCAGGAATTTTAACTATTTTGGCTTCCAGCAGAGTAAGTGTTTCTGCTTTAATATTTAGATTTTTAATCCATTTTGATTTTAGGCCATGGTGAGATAGTGGGTCTTGGTTCATCTTTGTCATGTGGATAGTACCATTTGTTAAAGAGATTATCTTTCCTCCAGTGAAAGTATTTTTTCCCTTTTTCAAAGATAAGGTAACTGAGTGTGCCTGGAGTTGTTTCTGCATCGTCTACTCTGTTCCGTTGATCCACATGTCTGTTTTTTGGCCAATACTATGCTGTTTTTTATTTGTTTGTTTGTTTATCAGTGTAGCTTTGCAGTATAACTTGAAATTCAGGATTGTGATGCTACCTGCTTTGCCTTTGTTGCCCATATTGCTAAGTCTCTTCTGGTTCCATATGAATTTTAGAATTGCCTTCTATAGTTTTGTGAGAAATGCTATTGGCATTTTAATTGGGATTGTGTTAAATCTGTATAAAAGTTTTGGAAGTATGGATGGGCATTTTGAGTATATTAGTTCTGCCTACCCAGGAACAGGGGATGTCTTTTTCAGGGTACTATAGTTTTCATTGTAGAAGATTTTCACTTTCTTTCTTGATTACTTAATTCTTAAGTATTTCATTTTTTCTTAATGTTGTTGTAAAAGGTCACTAATTTCTTGGTGGCTTCTTATTTGTGCACAGGAATGCTACTGATTTTGAGTTGTTACCTTTGTATTCTGCTAACCTACTAAATTTGGTCATTAATTATAGAAATCTTTTGTGGAGATTTTGGGATCCTCTATGTAGAGAAACATGTCATCTGCAAATAATAATAATTTAACTCCTTATTTGCTATCCATATCCCTTTTATTTCTGTCTCTTGTCTGTTTTCTCTAATGTTTCAGTAATTATATTGAACAGGAGTGATGATAATGGACATCCTAGTCTTGTTTTTTATTTTAGAGGGAAAACTTTCAGCTTCTCTCCATTTAGTATGATGTTGGCCATTGGGTTCTCATAGACAGCTTTTATTAGATTGAGATAAGGACCTTCTTTGTTTGTTTTGTTTTTTCCGGTACTGGGTATCAAACTCTGGTCCTTGCGCTTGCACAGCAGGCGGCGAAACCACTGAGCTAAATCCCCGGCCCTGAGATAAGGACCTTCTATACCTATTTTTATTCATGATTTTTGTTATGATTTGATGCTGGATTTTGTCAAATACTTTTTCTGTGTCTACTAAGATAATCATGTAATTTTTGTCCTTGTTTCTCTTTAAGTGATATATTACATTTATTGATTTGCATATGTTGAACCACCTCTGCATTCCTGGTATGAATGCTTCTTGGTCATAATGTATTATCTTTTCTGATGATTGGTTGACTTCTGCTTGCCAATATCTTATTGAAGATTTTTGCATCTATCTTCATTAAAGAGATTGGTCTGTAGCTTTATTTTTTTTATTCTGATCATTTTCTAGTTTTGGAATCAGAGTTATGCTTGCTTACCAGCATGATTTGGGGGATATTACTTCCCTTTAGATTTCATTAAAGATTTTTAAGGCATATTGGCATTATATCTTCTTAAAGTTCTTATAGAATTCAACAGTGAATCCATCAGGATCTCGACAGTTTTAATTGGTATTTTCATTGCTTCTTCAATTTCACTGATTACTATTAGAATATTCAGGAATTTAATGTCTTGTTGATTTAGTCTTTATAGCTCATATGTATCTAGGAATTTATCAATTTCTTCTGAATTTTTTTAGAGTACAGGTTCTCGAAGCAGTTACAAAAACTTAATTTTGTCAGAATTTGTTGTGTTCACCTCTTTTATTTCTAATTGCAATGATAAGTCTTTTCTTTCATTATTTTGGTAATAACCAAAGGATGCATTGTATGGGTTTGTCTATTTTGTTTAATACTAGTGGCACATTCATGACTTATCCATTGGGCAGCCTATATCACGAGTGGTACAAATGGAACTAATCACTTTTATCAGTATTTTTACTAATAAAATTAGTAAAAATTTTTACCAATAAAATCAGTAAAAAGTCTATACATGGACTGAATATAGTTATTTGCTTGAATTTGAATAACTGCCAAAATATAGTTATTAATTCTATTCATACCAACTAAAATTATTACAACAATCAACAAATTTGTTTATTTCTTTAAACTAAAAATTATTTATTTTCTTGAATAGTTTATCATTATTTAATTCTCTAAATTTTAACATGGAAATCTTACAAGTACCCCATTGCTGGTGTATATAATAAGCATTTTTAACTGCACTACCACAAATCAGCTGTAGAACAATTTTATATGCCATTTTAATGTTTTCCTTAAGAAACTATAATAGGATGACATCTGGTCTGCTGCATCAACACCTTTCTTTGCATTATTGTAATCAAAGATGCCTAAGAAGTGATACAAGCTGCCTGGTAGGACAGTCATACATGTACCACTAGGGGTTCAAGCCAGTGAGAACAATCAAATACAAATCAGAGCTGCCCATCATGAATGTGTTGATCTTTCAGAGAACCAACTCTTTGGCTCATTGATTTTTTGAATTGTTTGTTTAGTCTCAATTTCATTAATTTCTACTGTGATCTTTATAATTTCCTTCTGCTTACCATCTTTGGGTTTGGATTGTTGGTGCTTTTCTGAGAACTCAAGGTTCCTAGTTAGGTTATTTATTTTTGTTTGCTCTGTTTATCTGACGTGAGAATTCACTGCTATAAACTTCTCTCTTAAGACTGCTTTCATTGTGTTCTGTAGGTTCTGGTATATCATATTGGCATTATTGTTTGATGGTAGGAACTGTCTAACTTCTTTAATACCATGTGTGATACATTGATTATTCATCAAGAGTATTACTTAATTTTCATGTGTTTGTATATCTTCTGTGATATCTTTTGCCATTGATTTGTAGATTTATTGCACTCTGATCTGACTACACGCATGAGATGATTTCAATTATTTTTCATTTACTTAAGCATGCTTTATGGGATAGTATGAGGTTTACTTTGGAGAAAGTCCCATATGCTGCAAAGAATAATGTGTATTCTGTTGTTTTGGGATGGGACATTCTTTCGCTATCCATGAAGTCCATTTATCCAAAGGTTTGGATCAAGTATGATATTTCTTTGTTGATTTTTAGTCTAGTTGATATGTCCACTTGTAACAAGGTTCCCCATTACAATTATATTGGTGTTTATCTGATTTTTTCATCTCCATTAGTATTTGTTTTATGAAGCTGGGAGTGCCAGTATTTGGTAGGTGTGTCTCCAATTGTTATCTCTTCCTGTTGAATTGTTTCCTTAACTAACACATACTGATGTTCTTTGTCTCTTCTGATTAATGTTGGCATGAAATCCACTTTGTAATTAGGATAGTTATTCTTGCTTTTTCCTGGTTCCCATTGCATGGAATATTATTTTCTATCCTTTGATTTTTAATCTGTGAGTTTTATTTTGAATTACATGCATGGCTTTTTTACTTGTATATACTCTTGTATATTGTTGGGTTTTGCTTCGTAATCCATGCTGCCAATCTGTGTCTTTTACTGGTGAATTACGACCATCTACACTGAAAGTTATTACTGAGTTATTGACTTGTTCCTGTCATTGAATTATTTTCCTGTTGTTCATTTGATTACTTTTTTCCTTTTGCTTAGCTCCTCTTCCTGCCAGGTGCATTCATTCTTTTTGACATATCGGCATTATTGGCTTTATTTTCTCTTTCTATGATATCCTTGAGAATATTTTGTAATGCTGATTTTGTGGTCATGAATTTCCTGAGGTGTTCTTTGCCATAGGAAATACTTTATTTGTCCATCAAATATAAAGAAAAGTTTTGTAGGCTATATAAGTCAAAGTTGACAGTTGTTATCTTTTAGGGCTTGAAGCACTTCACTTCAAGCCCTCCTGGCCTTTGAGTTTTGTGTAGAAATGTCAGCAGTAATCCTAGTGGGTTTATGTTTATATGTGATTCATTGGCTTTCTCTAATAGCTTATAAGATTTTTGCCCCTATGGTGGACTTCAGGTATTTTCAGTACAATATGGCCCAGAGAGTTTCTCTTTTGCTTGTGGCTATTTGGTGTTGTATATACCTCACTTTTCTCTATGTTTGTTTCTTCCTCTGTATTTGGGGAATATTCTGTCATTATTTCTATGAACAGATTTTTGTTTTGCCATTTGTGCTGCCTTCTAGTTTTTACTTATTTTAATTATTCTTAGATTAGTTTTCTTTCAGTCATTTAGCAGCTGTCGGATCCATTTTTCATTTTCTCTTGTGGTTTTTAAGGTGCTTTAAGGAGTTGGCATTATTGTCTTCTAGTTCTAAGATTTTATCCTCCCTTTGGTTTCTTCTGCTGGTCAGGCTTTCAACATGATTTTGAATCTAGATTTCTGACTGAATCCTTTTCATGGAACCCTTTGGTAAGCTGGTCATTCATGATCTGTTTAGCTCATCTAGCTCTTTACTAGTGTCTTCTGAAAACTCCTGCATTTTTTTGCATATTACTTCCATTATTTGTTTAATTATGTTTTCTCTGATTTCTCTTTGACCTGATTTTTAACCTCGTCTGTTGTCCTTTGGAGTAATTCAGGTGTGTGGCTTATTCTTCCCCTTGGTGGCCCCTGGGTTAGGTTTTGAGAGTTGAGGAGTTTTGGGAGATATTTGTTGTCTTGTCTTCTCCTATTTATATTATTTTTGTTTGCTTGTTTTATTTTGTGCTGAGGTTTGTGGATGCCTATAGTGTAAAAACTATGCTGCTAGTACAGTGATCTCTTTAGTTGATTTTCAGTGTTGTACTTTGAGCATAGCTAAGTATAATTCTTTGCCACAAACCCAAGATCTGACCACCTTGCATAATTTGGAAAGGGAGAATTCAGTGTAGATAGCCCAAGAATGAAGTTCTCTGGGAATGTACTGTAGCATTGTTAATGTCACAAAAGTAATCTATGAGTTGCTTTACAGAGACATAGCAACAATTATGAGACCCTGATAGCAAGTGAATGAATTATAATATTATCCTCCAAAACAAATTGGATATCAACATATCATAAGAACCAATTATGTACCACCCTCAACTCTAGAGAAGACATCTGCAATTAAAGTCTACACATTAAGACAACCCAGGTATTGACTCACAGCTTATAAAGACCAAATGCAACAGGTATCTCGATAATAATGGTAGAAAAGAATTCAACAGCAATTTTACAGAGTTAATTATTGATCAAAAGAACAAAGATTGATAGCTATATTATTAAATATATAGGGGTTGGGAATAGGAGCATGCAAGAGGAAAATTTTGAAATCTTAACACGTTCACAATGGAGCTCTAATCCATATGTCTTGCTTCCAGGTGGCTCTGATTTGAATGAACTCCATCATCTGATGTTAAATAGCTAACCTCTGGTAGTTCAAGCCACCCGATGGAACAGTCATGCATGTACTACTAGTGGGTCAAGCCAAGGGAATATGTGAAACTCAATGATATGACAATGAGAAGAAAGAAGTAGTTCCAAGGATCCAAGGGTGTACAACAATGTTTATGGAATTGGGTAAAGTCAAGTGAAAGAACTGTCAAGAAACAGAAGATAAAAAGTGAAAGAAAAAAGAAATTATTTAGAGAGTAAAAATTAAAGGGAGAGGAGGAAAAATGAAGAAAAAAATGAAGCAAGAGAAGTAAGTCAGAAGGAGAGAGGAAAATTCCCCAAGCCCCAGTAAACTGGTGGAGATGAAAGGAGGAGAGGAAAGAAGGGAAAAAGAAAAAAAAAAAAAAAGCAAAATATTAAAAACTACCAAGAGGTAGGATTAGGGTGAGAGTGTCAATTCTGATACTTTCAAATTCAGAGCAATTCAGGCTGAGTCTGGCTCTGGGTATGGGTGTGTGGGGGGGCATATCCTTTAGTTTAAACCCCTCAGGAGTCTCTTGACAGCCTGACCACTGGAGTCTTCTATGGCTGACCCTCACATAGTCACTGTAACACTGGGAGTGCTGAATTGAAGCTGCCCTGTGGCTGCCCTGAGTTCAGGGTGCAGGCAATCCACCCTTCCCTGGATTGGCATCCATCTGAGAGCACTCTTTCTAGGAGGTATGGTGGGGACTTGATCTGAAGTCATTCACAAGCTATTGCAGCTCACAGCATCCACTGGTCTGTCCCACTGCTTCAAATCTTGTTGAAGTCCTCTAGAATTTGCCACTTTCACTTTGTCGCTTTAGATTTGGTCTTCCTTTCTCACAAGCCATAAGCTGGGAGTGGAGGAGACACTGGATATTGTCCCTTTCCTTTTCTGCAGTGTATTTTGTTTTTTCAATTTCTCTGTAGGTTTTGATTTTTCTGTCAAATGTTTCCTAGTTTCCAGGGATCTACTTCCTTCTTTTTTCTTTCCCTGGTTGTTATTTTCTAGTGTCTGAATTCTGAATCTCAGAGAGGCCGAATTATTTGTTGATTACCACTCTACCGTGATTTTGCAAATCCTGGGTACTTTTTTTCACAAATTTTTTATTGGTTTCTCATAAATCCATCATATCAATCATTTTTGGGTCTGTTTGTAGTGATTGATTTTACTCTTTATTTGAGAAATATTTTCCTTCATTTTTAGAATACTTTTTAAGTAAATGCTGTTTATTTTGTATTTTATAGTGAATGACGATTGATTTCATTTTATTTCTTCAAAGAATAAGGTCTTTGAGCTGAGTGAATATTAATATGCTGCAGATTAATTTAATTCACTCCAAGATTGTTCTTTTTTCCCTATAGATATCTTGTATTTAAAAAAAATTGTTAAACCTTTTATGAGGAAACAAGTTATGTGCAAACTACAACATTTTTGTCCAATGTGATATTGAGAGTGCTTTTCACATGGTTCCCTGGTTTGTTACCTGTACCAGTATATACCGTCGAATAGGCCAGGCTAGAATGCATGTACCCAGCTGTAAAGATCACAAGCTAAGGAAGGTGGAAAGATTGGGAGAAACAAAAGGAGAAATTTTTTTCCTATCCAATGTATACTTTTTCAGATGACTGCACCCTTTTATCATGCCTTTCAAACTGTTGAAGTTTTCCAAACAAGCATTTAAACTTCATTATACAGAAGAGCAACAAGAATGTCCTTGAGACTGCTGCGGATAAGACTTTTATCCGTAATTAGCTTAGGTGCTCCTTGCATCTCTATTTAATACCCTATCACTTCTCGTTGGCTCGCTGCAACTCAAATAATTCTATTGTATGATCTCTAGGAATTATTTCTCTTCCAGCTCCTCAGGGGTTGCTCTTTCCTCTCATTTTATGCTTTTTATGGCCTTGATAAATTCCACTCAATGCATATGCAGTTCAGATTTAGACAAAGACCAAAGGAACCCATTTCAGACTCATGGAACTCTTTCTCTGCAGATCTCTGTCTGCCATGGTATGCTATTCCATCCTACTGTTAGGGCTGGCTCAGGCTTCCTGAAAATCAGCTTTGTCTTCTCAATTCAGAGGGAGAAGTGGAGTGTGATTGATTTTTCCTTCCCTGCTGGGGATTTGAAATCCACACCTAGGTAGGAAGCTGGGATAATCATAGAGCTCATCTTATTTAAATCCTCTTCTAGGAATCTTCATCCTCCAACATTTACTTGACATCTGATATAGTTGTTTCATATACTTTTACAGTGTTCTAATTAGTAAAATAATTTTTATTATCAGAGGATGCCAGAATTCTGTTACTTTCACAGAACTGGCTGGAAGTAGAAATTCAGAAGCATAATTTCAAAGTTCTATTCATTTATGATCAAAATTATTTGTAAAAGAATCAAACCAATTTATTTGATCCTTAGAATATTTACTTGAAGAATTTCACTCACCGAATTTCTATTAAGAGTTATAACACTTTTTACACGAAAACATGTACATATATGTTGTATATGAGTATTCCTTGTTACTTGTGTCTCGTGAATAAGTGCTGAACATATGCTACTAGGAATTGGCATCAAAGTTCATATGGCTGTATCTGTAAAACCTTTAAGTTGGATTTATGGTCTCTGGGACCAATGGTAGCATCACACATTCAGCTTTGGACTCCTGAAGGGTTTTATTGAAGTGAATCAACTCAGAATGAAGCAAGCATTACAGATTAACAAATTGTGATAATAAATTACACAGTTTGGGTTGAGATACATGGTATATTTTGTTTTCTAATGTTTTCAGATTCATAAAACATATTGTTATCTTTCCACTTTGTTATAAGATGTTCAGAAATGAAATTTAAATTAAATTTCTAAAAACAAATCAGAAGTTATGAAAATCTGGAAAGGAAATCAAAACAAAGTAAAGTTATTATCTTTAAAACTTCAATTCTAAGTTTTTAAATTATGCTAATTATAACAACTCCCAAAATTGAGTACTGTCTAATATATATTTCTTATATAATTCAGTCAGTCAAACTTTATGAATAATTTCATATTATAATTTTACTGAAATGATATATTTAAAATTTTTTACAATGGACTTTCAGTATCACCTTATATTTTCATAAATGTACTTTTGTTGGATCCTTAACCATTTGCTCTCTTTTCAAATGATTTCCAATATAAGTGACTTTACTATTATTTTTATTATCTTTTTAAATTTAAAAATAACTTTATTATCAAACACACACACATACAGAAATTAAAACCAGTCAAAGAAATTAAAACCATTCTTTGAACTTTTTTCTTTATTATCTTTCTGAATCAAAACTTTATTATTTGTGATTTCAAAGATTTTCTACAGCAAGTGTAAGTAGATGCTGAGAGAGTATAAACTTTTAAAAACATACCCAATATACAATGTCAAATTTCTCAATGTGATAAAACAATATATATTCTCACAAACAGTGCATGTATTGCTACATGATAGAGATGTATTGGTACTGTGTACACAAATTAGCTTTTAATGTTACCATTTTTTGAAAATACAAGTTCAGATTGCACTCATCACTTAAATATGGCAAATTTCAATTCTAATCTTTGCTATATATTGGTCTTTTGAATCCCTAGGAATTAGAGATAATTCAGAGCCAGGACCAACAATCCTGAAAGGTTTGGTGTCTCTGTATATCTAGGACAATTGATGCAGGTCACTTTGAGCCTGTTTTGTTCAATGGACTCTGAGGGTCTAAATTGACTTAGATCTCTGATGTAAGAGAGGCACTTTCATACTCTGTTACTCCAAGTCAAGCTTCTGTGTTTCTAGATCTAGAGTTGTTTCAATTAGACATGCAAGTGCCTCTTAGAAAGCTGACTATCCATCTCAGCCTGAGGAACTCAGTGATCAATTAGCCAGAAGCAAGGATACTTATAGTTTATACAAGGCTAATTAAAATGCCAGCTGTATTTTTTGTTATGGAGACGCATAAAACATGAGTGAAGAACTTTTCTCTGACCCAAGATTATCTACTTACTCAAAAGATTAAGTGAACAATATGTGGAGATAGCTCATAGCTGAAAATATTCAACTTGCTTTGATTTCTAATTGAAAAGAAATATTAGAAGATTTCTTATTTTGTAAAAATATGTTGTGCAATGCAAAATAATTTCTGCAATATGTTTTCAGAGCTAACCATGTTCCAATAAAGTAGGTAGACATGTAACTCAGTGGTAAACCACTTGCCTGGCATACGTGAGGTTCTGGATTCAATCCCCAGCACCACTAAAAAATAAAAGGAGATAACTATTTAGAGCAATTCCTTGCCATAAGTATTCTGAAACTGATTTGGAAGGAAAAAAGTCATGTTTTCTGGGAGAGAAGAGTGTTTTGTTTGGTTTCTCTTACCTCACGAAGTGGAGAGGATATTCAGCTTGGAAATGTGACAATGGAGATGCTGGTGTGTTGGAATGAGCCTCTGCAAAGGCGACACAGGCAACTTCTGACTTGGTGGGAGAAGCCAGGGTCTGAAAAATGACAGCAACCATAATGACATGACATGGAAAACTTAGCAATGCAGAACAAGCATAGAAAAGTCCACATAGATAGATGACAAACAATAACTAATAATCTCTATTATTTTACACAGGAACAAAAATTGTCAACATAGAACTTTCCTCTAAAATAGTAAGTCAGTTTTTGTCCCTCTTGAGAGCAATGAGGGGCCGTGGATTTAGCTCAGTGGTTCCGCCGCCTGCCTTGCAAGCGTAAGGACCCGAGTTGGATCCCTGGCACCAAAGAAAAAAAAAAAAAGAGAGAGAGAGAGCAATGAGATGGCATTATGGCAACGATAGCATCCTTCTCTTCAAATTCAACAAAAAAAAATCAACAGGTATATCTTTGTGTTAACCAGAGCTGACCGAATGATGGTGAATGTATTTAGCATTGGCGTCTGTTTCTTTCATTCAATATGGAGATATTATGATGGATATAGATTAGTGGAACATCCTTCAAATTATACTAGTTGTAAAACTGCATTTGTGCTCTCCTACAAATGATCCTGCAACTCAGCTGACATGCCAATATGGGAGTGCCATCCACCTCTGTTCTGAACCAAATCTTTTCTCAAGTTTATCTTTCCTAATCATTAAATGGTAAAATAGTAAAAATGAAGCCACTTGCCATTTCATCAGTCAAATAAGATAAATCAGTAATGAAAGAGGGATAACATATGTCAGTCTGATTTCTGGTGATTATGCCCTTCCTGCTTGCTTCTTAATTAGTAGCTTGCTTTATTTTTCAGACTACTTATTATATCATATATAATGGTTCAGTCTGTGAGGATGGAGGTATCTACTTGAAGTGAACCAGTCCCTGCTTGTTAGTACTGTCATAGAAGAAAATTATCAAGATGCAATACGTATATGTGCCAATTCCCCATGATGAATACATTTTTGGATCACAAATGGATATTAATAAAAAGAAAAAGAATGTCATTCTAAAAATGGCAATTTTGAGATGCACTATGGAGACCAGCTTTCACAATCTTTTTTCACAAATGAGGAAACTGAAGATGAAGAAGGCTGAGAGATATTTCCAGGATAATTTGTTTTAAATGATTGATAATTTTTAAAATGTGTTTATCTTTGGAATTAGGATACCAACTTTGGAGTAACTGAAACAGCTTTGTAATTTAGTTTTGCTAATCCTCATCTTGTTCTTCTATAAAGTGGGAATAATAAATCTGTCTGTTACCTTCAATATAAGAATTTTATGAGAATAAATATTTCAAATGCATACAAATAATATAATGTCAGAATAAAATTATAGGTTGTATGATAGATGAGAATCATTAATTGAGTTTATATCTCCTGAAAGATGGCTGAATACAGTATTAAATAAAGCAAAAATGGACTAGTGTTAAGAAATAAGAGACATATGAAAGAAGAATTTGTAAATTTGTAAGATCACAATGGAACCCTTAGGCTATAATTTGAATGACAGCAATGGGATTTGGTGTCTGACCTAGCACCTTAAATTTAGTTGGCACCTGAATTTGGATGAGAGGCTAAATAGAGAAAATTAAAAATTTTAAAAACTTACTCCATAAATCTTTACATTGCATTTAGCTTAATCAAGTCTATAAACTTACTGAATTTATCATATTGGAAAAATAATAACTTTCCAGGCAAATTATTTCTTCTAACAGTTGTTGCTAAGCATTAGATTTTTTATGATAATGGCACACTTTTTTCTGAAGGTGAATCATTTGAACACACAACTGCAGAACGGGTTTTGTCTTAGAGTCATGAATTGTGAGAGGTCTTGGCAGCTGTATATTTTAAAGTACAGACATATATAAATTAATGAGCTTATCTGAAACTACTGTTAATATTGTAAACTTCTGACTTTAGGCAAAACCAAAAAATATCTTTAAGCAAAAACAAAAACAAAAACACCACTTTTTCTTCCCAACAAAGATTTTTATAAAACCATAAGGTAATGGCATGAAGTGAGCTTCTCATGCTGTAATCACACCCCAGGGGAATGAGAGGTTTGTCACTGTACCTTTTGCTTTGTAATGACCCAGGGGTGTGATTATCTTATGATAACCACATTCCCTGTCATGCCTTATTGCTTATATATTCCACTTGTCATAATGAATCCTGAAGCACTTTCTAAGTTTCATAGCAAAGGCAATGACTTTGAAGTATAGGAAGTTGCCAGATTTTCTAGGTACACATAGATTAATATTGTATACATTAGGGAGAATTATGAATGACTACTTTTAAGTTCCAGCCAAGACACAGATATGGAAGAACTTTGTCTTTGTGTCTTAAAAAAGTCTTACTTAGGCTACCTTTTAAAAATGTTTTTATCCACCTGCTCTAGTTTTGATGACTGCTAAATCATTCTGTTTCTACAAGATACACTACCCTCCAAAACATTTGGGAAATACCATCTATAATATAATTATTTTGTACGTATTTGGCATGATGTTTTGCTATGAAATATTGAGAATGATGAATTCACCAGCACAAAAGTTAGTGTAAGTGCCAATTATTCAAGAATAATAACTGTAGATTTCTACATCTTCAGGTGTAATATTTGAAACAGAGATATTGATGAAGCATTCAAATTTATTCCACATGAGTAAGGGTCTTTATTTTTCCAGATATTAGAGTTACTACATTATCTATAGTTTTAGTGTGGATTTGATGTTATTTGGAGGTAACAATTAGATTTGAAATGCTTCGTTGTGATTTCTAACATTAAAATGAGTAGGGTTAAATAGTAGACCTATAGGAAAGGAGAAAGATTCAAAGTAAGAGATTTCTGAATCTAGGGTGAGCATTTAATATAATAAGACAACATGGAATAAATTAAACAATTATTTTTGATGCACTTTACATAATGATCATATGAAAGAGTGAATCTGCATTTCAGGTAGAAGTTTCTAAATAGTTTTATAAACTTCAAAATATCCACAGCAGTCAATATTTAAGTCCTACTGTCCGTTGCACGGGAAATCTGAAACACTGTTTATCCTGTCATTGTAACCTATGTGATGAAAATAGTAGCCTTTCACTGTGATTGTTGATGAGTTGATTCAATGTCTGTGTCAGCTTCAGGATCAACCATGTTAACTTTAGGTCACTTCAAGGAAAACTGTGTGTTGAAAGTGATGATTATTTAGCTGTCTACTGCATAAGCAGAGATTCTTCTGATTACCATAAAGGTCAAATATGCACATTTTGACTGGTGGTAATGAGTAGTTTTAAAGATGTTTTAGTTTTTCTTAATCTTGCAGTGTCACTAAGGCTTCTATTGTTATGCACCAAGGAATGTGCCTCTAATTGTACCATTTGCCCTATTGTAGCTTGTACATAAAGTCAGTAGTGTGATGTTACTTGTGATAACCACCTACCACATGTCCTAATAATTATTAGCTTTCAATAAATTGTATAATAAGTTAACTCCAGTCTAGAAAAATCAAAGGTTCTTAAAAGTTGAAAGCAATATTTGAAAGACTAGCACATCAAGTTCTAGTAATTGTGGCCGACAGAATAGGTTATAAAAATACATTTTAGGTGTAAAAACTTTAAAGAATTAGGAAGTATCTTAAAAGACTACAAATATCAGATGTGTGTGCATATATGTTTGTGATTATATGTATATATGTTCACACACGTATATTATAAACATATGTATTTATGTACATTTATATTTTATGTTACTTGAAAGAGTCTCAAAAAGAGACTTTCAGCAATTGATTCACTCAAAAATAGTATTTGTAGCAAATTGTCTTACGAAGAGTGACATCTATTGAAGCCGCATATAAAAATTAATTTTCATCAGGAGAATTGATAGCATCATTTAACATTTATAAGACATATGTAGCCCAATTCAACATTTAGTATGTCTAAGCCATTAATTCTTTGGGTTTTTTCAAAGAAACTAGGTTTAAGATTGACAAATTCAAACATTAAAAATACTATTATATACACACAAAATGGAATAGATACGTAAAGTACTTTGAAAATATAAATCCCAACCAAAATCTGATGCTTTTCAATAAATTAAATAGGAATGAAAAATTCCAAATTGTTCTTTGTATTTCAGTGACTGCTCGGATTATAATAAGGGACTAACTAACCTTCTTGATATTCTCCTTTTTTAATAGCTGTCACACTTTTCAAAATCCACAATAGGTAAGTAAATACAATAGAAAAACCAAGAGTATTTGGCGAAACAAAAATTTAAATGTTTGACAAATTAGATTGATAAAAGAAAAAGTATATTAATGGTTCAAGTTTTAATCTTTTTAGATACATTACAAATTTTAAAGATAATGAAAATCTGTGAATATAACAATATAAAAAAGTAAATTCCATATAAGCATGAGGTTTAAAAGTAGATTCACATTTGGCTGCCTTTGGATTTTCAGTTTTATTTCCTTAAAATATGATAAGATATTTTGTTGAACCCAGTCATATGGTGACTCGAAAGGAAGACAGTAAATTTTAAATTTTAGTAGCATTTGTAAAAGCATTAAGCATTTTAATATTACTGGGGTTTATTGAATTCCTTTAAAGAAAGAAACCATTTTTATTATTAAAATAACAAGTAAATATATTTAATAAACTAATGAATCTAAATAGAATTTATTAGACACTTGAAATAATAATAGACATAATTTTTTTCTCTCATGATGCTTGATACATCTATTGTCTACTGCTTAATCAGAATATACATTTAATATAATAAGATAACAAGGAATAAACTAAGCAATTTTCTGTGCAACTTAAATGGTGATCTTGCCATAGGGTGAATTTCTACCTCAGGGAGAAGCCTCTAAGTAATTTTGTAACCTTCTAAATATAAATAACATATATGTGTGTGTGTGTGTGTGTATGTGTGTGTGTGTGTCTAAATCTACATTATACCAAAATCTAGATTAAAAGTGAACCCATTTGTCTTACATAGTACTAAAACATCTAGGAGCAAAAATTTTATGTCCCTAGCATATTTTTATAAATCTTATCTGGAATCCCAGAAATATTTAAAATCTACATTTCCCAGCACTAGGAAAGAAAAAATGTAAAAAGCATGGCTTTATTTTAGAAAATTACATTATTTACTAATTATTTTAAAATATTTTTCAAATTTAGAAAAAAAATTATCGAATTTGAAAATACAGTGTTTTTCTAGTTATAAATTGGGTATGTTTTTCTCTTTTAGTAGTTAGTTTCATAGGGATAACATAGTACGTGTGGGCATACTGAGTTTAGAGATTTGGCTTTTCTTGAGGAAGGCAGTGGAACCACTGAGCTAAATCCCCCGCCCCCATTTGGCTTTTCTTAAATGGCTCTTCAAGTGAGGTGACAAAATAGTCTCCTACTTGGTTTTGATACTCTTTTTTTAGGGTATTAATTGGGGGATGATGAGTCTTCTTTTTTTACATAATATTTTAAATCTGCAAATTTCTACTTGAAATCTTTTACTGAACCTTACTCTTACAATTCTGTGATGCTGTGTGTGTGTGTGTGTGCGCGTAATTTGAAAAAAATATGTAAAAATATAAATTAATAAGGGTAAAGGAAAATCATTTAATAGATATTTTCAGATATAAAGAGGGGTTTTAACTAGTTTCCATACACTCAGAAAAAAGGTACATTGCTTCTCTTAAACTTTCCTTCCACTTTGATTTGGAGAAAATGTTTTGGAACACACATGACTAAATTTCGTGTGCAGAATGCACCATTATTTCAGTGGTGTGCTGAACTCAGCTTGTTTTGATCCACAAGAGTTGTTTTTTGGATTTTCAGGAATTTTGTACACTGACTGTTAAATGCTTTTGTTGTTAAAAATTACATGAGCTCACAATTAAATACATCAAAATCAAAGGTAATAGACACTCAAAATACATCATATCCCACAAATTGTACTCTATTTTATTACCTCCATATATGTGAGGCTATTTATTACTTTTGTATCTGTATTTATCACTTTTGTATCATAATGTACTGTGGCACATTTCTTTTTCCATTGTTATAATTGTTTGTCTGAATTTGGCCATTGTAGCAAAAAACTCACACCATGGAAATTGGTAATCACTATAAATCAGGGTTTGGTTAGTAATTTTGTCGATTGCCTAGATTTTAAAAGTAATGGAGAAAAATGGTAATAATCCAGCTTAAATTTAAGAAGTTTTGTACCTATGGTGATTGCATTGTGAGTAGTACAAAAAATTGAAGGAATAGGGGTAGGGATATGGCTCAGTGGTAGAGTGCCTGCCTAGCATGATTGAGGCCCTGGATTCAATTCCAAGTACTGCTCCCACCCAAAAAGTTTAAGAAATATTGTATTATTCAAAATTATTATTCAATTCAGCCAAATAGTCATTTATATCTTTGATAAATGAGTTAAGTTTTGAATTAGTGAATAGATTTTGATGAGTACATGTTCACTGTTTCATTTTTGCCTTATTAATGTAAATGAAACTATCAACCAAAATTAAAGTTGCAACTGTATCTTTCTGCATTAGTCAGCTTTCTGTCACTATGACAAACACCTGAGATACACAACTTAAAGAATAAAGTTTTATTTTGGTTTACAGTTTCAGTAGTTTCAGTCCACAATCAACTTGCTTCATCCTTTTTAGGTATCTGGCAAGGAAGAACATCATGGAGGAATGGAGGGGTGGAGGAGAGCTGTTCACCTCATGAGAGCTGGAGAGCAGAGAAACAGAAAAAGAGCCAAAGAGTGATGGAGCCAGGTGTAAGACATAGTCTCCAAATTCACACCACATACACTCTCTTCAGCTAGGCCCACCACCTAAGTTTCCATTCCTTCCCCATAATGCCATCAAATTATGAGCTCATCAATAGCTTAATCCACTGATGATGTTAAAGCGCTCATGGTCTCCTCACTTCCTTAAAATCCATCAGCAACCAAGCTCTAACACATCAGTTTGGGGGATGTTTCAAATCGAATTCATAGCATCCATTTAACAGCCGTAATCACAGACACAGTCATGTAGCGGTGAAAAAGCATTTTGTGGAAATCAACTGGTTAAATTGAATTTGCCAAAAAAGAGCACTATTTTATTATTATTATTAAATTATATTCCTTTATATATTCTTTTATCAGTAAAATGCATAGTAAAATCATGCATTTCATCTATGTACACTTTTATTCCCTTGAGACACTGTGCAACAGACATTCAGAGAAATAACTTAGCAACAATTAATTCTATTTTTTGGATGTCCAAGTAGAAGTCATCCAATTATTAGAAACTCCTAATATATTAAGAACATTAACATATGTTTCTTATATGCTAAGAGAATTCTGCCTGATTAAATTTCTACCCATTGATCTTTGGGAGTGGTACTAAGTGAATCAGGTTGAACTGTAGCACTTCAAATCTTTTCCCTTCAGTTCTTATACTGAGAGAAATAACTGTAAATCCTCTGCAATATACCTATTCCTCTTCATCTAACAAAAATATTCCTTATTCTTCTATTATATGTTCATTAATTAATTTCTAACATGTTCCAGTCTAAATAAGCCCTATTGCAAGTTTTTCCATTTACCAACAATATGCTTATAGTTCAATGTAAAAAAAATATAAAAATTTGAAAAGTAGAATTTATTTATTTTTCCTGTGCATCATATCTGTAGTCCCTCCAGTATTTCATTGATTAAACTGGCAAGAATATAACCCAGTTATATTTTTTTCAACCTAAATTTCCAGACTTTTTCATATACAGACTGTGTCAAATAAAAAGGCATCAATCTTGATTTTAATGTTTTAATGTCTTATCATGATATTTTGAAATAATGTTATACACGGTGACAGAATTTCCATTTATTTTCTTACTTCCAATAGATCTTTTCACTGTTATGTTTTATGGGTAATATTTTGAAAGTATTTTGAGTATCACAAATGGAGAACCAGAACAGTCAAACTTTGCCTTTTCAAATATTTATGCCTCTTCACAGAGTTCCTGAGGAAACTATACTCAATAGAAAAATGGGAATGGTTGCTAGGTTTCACTAATATGCAGTGATATGTAGCAGAGGATATTAGTTTGATTAAGCCCAACTGTCCTCCACATTTCTGCAAATTTACCTGTGAATCTCACTCTCTGTTTGCCTACCTAGCCTGAGACTAGATAATAGTGATTGTGTCAGGGTGTAGAGTCTGGTCTGTCTGGCAAACCTACTTGATTATTTGAGGAGGCAAGAAAGGAGCATGATTTTGTCCACTTCACAGAGGCTGGCCTTGTCTGGGTCAAATTAAAGCAGAAAGGAAGAAAGAGTTCTAGGTAGAGTGCTGACCTTTGCAGCATAGTAGTCCCTGTGTTTTCATGCTTGATAAATATCTTGGAAACATTTTGATACAATTTTCAAATTTCTTGCCCTTGAATTTCAATAAGCATTAAATAAGAGGAGAGAATCTGTAGGGAGTGAATTGGAGAGTCCCTTCTCCCTACTTCAAGAGAGTATACCTGTGCAACTGTGTTGTGCTATTTAGGGAAGGATTCCAAAAGCTTCTCAAGGAAGTCTTATTGTCTTGCTGTAACTTTCAAAAGGCTGTCCAACCTCCCACTACCCTTACACTATTATTGGAGTTGGAACATTTATCCTTTTGCCAGTGGAATCAGCATCTATTAGAAGTGGTTACTCAATGAATTCCAATGATGCAATAAAGAATAAATCATGTTTGAGTAATATAAGCCCATTCCAAGCTTTATTATTATTATGTATATTTCATGTTGTAAAAAATAAATATTCATAAACATTATAAATATTTTCAAAATATAGATGAAAATAAAGATTGTTTAAAATCCTACCAGAATCAGATGCACCATTAATGTGTTGATGATGATACTTCTCAAGTATTTCTTTCATGCATACACAATCGTTAACATTTAGTAAAAACATTATGAATCTCTTTTTTAGATTAACCTTTTTTATTCTTTTTAGCTTATCCCTTTTCTCAATTTCTTCATTCCTTTATCTTCCCTTACAACCTGTGCATACTTCATCTCTAGTCTATGCTCAGATAACTCCACACGAATACTTGTGTATGCTCCACCTATCTTTGATGGGAGTTGAACAATGTGTCTTTTTACTGCCTAGGTTATGTATAAATTGAGAAATAAAATGAAAGAAGCAGCAAAGGGAACCCAGCAATATAATTTTATTCAAGGTTGTGGAGGATGGAAAAGCCACACTATCTGAGTTTCAGAAGTGAGCTAATTTACCCCTCCAGTAGTAAGCACTGCTCGGTTGGGGGAAGTTCCTCACTTTGTGTGGAGGCAAGGGCCTCTTGTGCAGGACTGAGTTTATAGCCTAGTGCCCCAAGAGAAAAGGGATTTAGTGTGTGAGCACTGTCCTCCAGGGTTACAGCTGTCCTTGAGGTGGCAGTGCAGAAAAACTTTCCCCTAAATATCTTAAAATCTCCAATCAGCTAAATAGTGGGTGTGTCAAATATGTTCAGTTTATTCTTCCCAAGATGCTACTCAATCTCTTTGCAAATTATATTTTGAAACATCTCAACATCAGAAAAACATTAAGAATAGCAGACAAAGATTTCTTTCAAAGCATGATGGTGGATTTCTTTTTTGAATCATTGAACAGAATAATATTTTCATATACCTCTTTCCTTATTACACTTTTCATTCACCAATATTTTAAAAGAAATCTCTTAATAAAAACAGCCATAGACCTACATTTAATCTTTGTGATTGTACAGGTGATTCTAAACATATACAATAAACCCCAATTTATTGAATAGTTCACTTTTTTTTTCTTTATCGTCACGTTGCCTAAATTTTTATGTAGTTAATGCCTTTTTCTTTATATATTCTGAGCAATCTATTTTAATATAAAAGGCCCATCCAAATACCTAGGCATATTCTTCCAGGGTAACTTAGTTTTACATTTAAGGATTTTCTTTATCTAGAATGGTGCAAACTACAAACAGTAAACTTAATTACTCCCATAAGTGATATTTTATTAAATACCTTTGCATGCAGGTTTTTCATGTGTGGCTCTTGTCATTTCTATAGGATAGATTTCCCTTAATAAGACTACTGAATTTAAAGCACATGTACAATTTTGAGAGATATTGCTAAGTTTTCACATGGGCTAAAGCAGTTCACATTTTCAACAGCAGTATATGAACAGTATATAGTATTTACTTAAATACCCCGAACACTAAATGTTCCCTCTAACCTCTTCATATTTGCTATTCTAATGCTTGCAGTGTGATAGCGTTCACTTATGTGCTGGCTTACTATATCACTTCACTAAGGGTTCTGATGAGAATTCACTCTACTAGAGATGACTTTCTGGATTAAATATCTGTAATAGCCAATTCCCCCCAGAGTTATACTCCACAGTTCTCTCCATATTTAAAAAAGTTTCTACCACTTATCTCTAGGTTAAACAATTTTACTTATATATTATCATTTTTAACCTTCAACTAAAATATGTCTATGATAGTACTGAGTATACATGTTTGCTTTTAAATTCAATGAATGCAAATATAGTTTCATGATATTAATAAGCAATTTGAAGGAAAGCAAGTACAAATGACAAATGGACAATGAAAAATGCTCATAAACGTAGGAAAATGCAAATTAATTATTTATTGAATTTATGGATACATAAAAACATAAAAGTTGTACATAATAATGGAGAACCATGAAGTGTTCCATAAATATACACAATGTGCAATGTTGACCTCAGGTTAAACGTATGAAGCTCCTCAACATTTATCTTTTCTCTTGGAGAGGTATGCAAAATCTGTTCTAGCTTTTTGAAATGTATAGTACATTATCTATGATTATCATACTATACCAGCAATATTTCCAAGTTAATCATTATTCCCTACTCAATAGAATTATCATCTTTTTCATATATTAAATTTTTCCATACTTGAATTTGTTTCTTTCTATTTACAGCATTATCACAATACCTCTATAGGTTATTATAACTGAAAAACATCTCTACTTTAATTTTATTTTAAAATATATTTGATTATCTCATGAAATTTATGTGTTATACAAAATTTAATGTGCCTTTTTATCATAGGATAAAAGAGAGCATAAAATTGTTAAGTGTCTGATGAAATTTCATTCAAGTCATTTACTTAAGGGACAGTGTATATTTGGTATAATAGTAAGGTTTTCAATGTAATATCTAACATATTAGTTAACTTTTGCTGCATAACAAATCATCCTGAAATGGAATGGCTTAAAATAACAATGATTTACTGTTTTCTCTAGATTTCTTCAATTTCAAGAATTTAGAAGTGACTTGGCTGGAAGTTTCCGCATTGGAGACTCTCACAAAGTTGCATTCAGATGGTGGTTGGTTCCAAAAACATTTCAAGGCTTCTTCACTCACTTGTCTGATGGCTGGGTTGGGGAAGAGGACCAAAGTCACTTCATGAAATGAGATAGACTGTCACAGTCATCATTGAAAAAGAGGTACACAGTGTGGTGTACTTTTCATTTATTCCATTCTTGTTTTTTGGGTATCAGCATGATTTTATAGTTTCATTTGTATAGGTTTTGCACATTTCATGTTAAAATTATTCAAAATGTTATAATTGTTGTTTTGTTTGCAATTGTATTATTTTCCTTTTTATTTCTATCTTATATTTGTTACTATAATAGACAGCTACTGATGTTTGAATATTTCCTTTAATCCAGACACTTATGACATTTCTACATAAATTCAAGTAGTTTTTAATAAACTCTTTTGGGTTTTCTTAGATATTCAGTAATGCTAGCAAAAAGAAATAATTTTCTAAAATGAAACTAATTAAAATTTCACTTTTATTCTAGACAGGAGAATCTCTGAAGAAATGCTGAATAATAACAGATAGCAAGCATTCTATTCTTGTTCTTTATTTTAAAATAAATGCTCTTGTATTATTACACAGACTGATGCTTGCTATTGCTTTTGCTCAATAATTTTTATCACATTTAATTAAATTTTTTCTATATTTGTTGTACTCCTAGTGCCTCCAAACTTTGGCATGTCTGTATTCTTCAAGTAGGTAGAGCATTTGGTCTTCATATGTTTTAAAAAAATATTCCATTTTTAAAACCATTGTTTCAATTTAATCTTCAATATTTATTTTCTCCTTTGCCCATGTTTGGTTTTACTCTCTATATTTTGCAAAGGAATAATCAATTTCCTCCATATTTTCCACTTTCTATATAGAATTGTACTTCTCATTTGTTTATCCACTCAGATGGTCATTGATTTTTTTGGATTTCAATTCCAAATGTCTAGGTAAATCATACTTCTCTTCCAATACATGCTTCTTTAATTTTTTCACTTATGACTATTCTCTCTCTCTCTCTCTCTCTCTCTCTCTCTCTCTCTCATCATTGGCAATGGCTTGAGTCACAGTGATTTTAGATGATTCTGAAGATTCTCTCAATCCTCTACCTTCTCAGTTTGTATTAACATTAAAGTCAGATAATATCACTTCTGGAATCAAGGCCATCCAATAGATCTCTGTAAACTCTCTGAACATGCTCTAGTTTTCATTTCTCTTTCTCTGCTCCAAAAAAATCTGACCTGTTGTGGCTCCTCAACTGTGCCATGCTATTCTCTCCTTACTTGGAAAAACTTTTACCCAGGTAACCTGATAACCTGATGATTTGCCACTGATCTCTTAGTCTTGGCTAAAATCTATTTTCTTAGAGAAGCTTTCCATAAGTGCCTTATTTAAAACTGTAATTGTTCTCAAGTACTCTCCTTGGTTTCTCTGTAGCACTTGTCACTGACATATTAGATTCTATTCTCTTATTTAATTGGGTTTTTTTCTTATTCAAAATTGGGCAGTGGGCGGGGGATTTAGCTCAGTGGTTTCATTGCCTGCTGCGCAAGCTCAAGGAGCCGAGTTCGAGCCCGGTACCAAAAAAAAAAAAATGGGATAGGGATTTCTAACATCTTTATCATATTGTTTACTCAGAATATTAAGGAAGATTTAAGAAGATATTTGTTAAATAAATACGTAACACACATTGGCACCCTTGCTACCACGATCTCTCCAATGTTGGCATTGGGGTAGATGGACATTTTACAAGATCATTTAGATCTCCAAAGACATGCACAAGAAGGGAAAGAGGAGGAAGAGGAGGAGGAGGAGAAAGGAGAAGATGGGAGAGAGAAGCTGTGCTATATTTTTGTGACTTGATTTCAGATGTCAGTCACCACCACCATTTTCTGTGGATTAAGGAAGATAAAAGGTCCATGGAGGTTAAAAAAAAATAAACAACTTGTGTCAGCAAATATCCATTTCTTAACATTTATTTTTTCCCCCAAGGGAACTATTAGAGATGTATCTAATATTCTAATCCTTCAAAAAGTGGCTTTTGAAAAACTTGTCCTTTCTATTATTTTTATCATTTTTCTGCTTTATTGTTTATTAATTCAAATATCTTGCATTTAGTTAACATTTTATAATTTCTTGAGATGAGATGTAATTCCATTTATCATTCATCTTTCTTTTTTCACAATGAAATATTTAAAAATCAATTTTTTGTCAGGATAGCTTTAGCAATGTATCAACTCTGTTAGGAAGTGTTATCTTTTTCATTTTTTTGATAAATTTGAAGTAAATTAGTTTTCAAGTCCTCTTTAGACTGTATTTTTCTAAAAAATCAAAATATTTGGTAATTTTATAATCCTTGTGCTTTATTATAATTGATTTTGGTAAAATAAAATGTTATAATTTTCATTGATTTTGATCAGAGAAAATAATTGTCTATGTTGTAAGATTTTTTCTTTTTCATAATACATTTCAAAAACTATTTCACAGAGATTCATAAATGTGTTTCCTAATATGTTTTATATTGAAGTATTATATTGAATTAATTCCTCTTTTTCTTTCATTATTTTTGAAAACCATGTTCTCCATGAATTTCTACTAATACTTTAAATATTTATTTACCTATTTCTTTGATTTAGGTGCTTTCTTTTTCACTTAATTCTCTTTTTTCATTCCATTATTGCTTTAATATTAAATCTGCTAGTAATGTAACTGCACATTTTTATTTCTGTTCTCCAATATTTCATAGCTAGCCTGTTTGTAAAGTTCCCTGATAAAACATAAACTCTTTTTAATTCAATCTCATGGCATCTGATTGTCAACAAAGAGACTTTTTATCTTGGTTGGATTTATCTGATGTTATTATTTTAATATTAATTGATGTTCATTTTAAACATAATTGTTTCTAACTGAGAAGTTCTATTGTACTTTCTTGCCTTGTCATTTGTTTACTTTATTGTTCTTACTCTTTTTTAACAAACTACTACCTCTTACATTTTCTGTTTCCTACACATCGAAAAGCCAAGAGCCAATGTTATCCTTTCTGTTTATGTTTTCCTACTCATTTTCATCTAGGGAAATAAAATAGGACAGGACTAGGTGCAGTTTCTTCATCTCATTAAGTTCCAGATAATCTAATCTAAAAGCTCTCTTATGACCCAAAAATCCAGAGGTTTAGTAAGGCACTTTAGATTATCACAATAGAGTCTCATATTCACAAAATTTACAGCAGAATGTTCTGATGCAGTGATTTCTTTAACAAGGAATTGTAGATAGAGAAAAGAAAATAAAATCTAGGTTTTACATATCAAGAATCCCTGGCAGCCCATACCATTTGTACAAATACTATGGGGGTCCCACCACTCTGGGCTGAGAGGAAGGGGTTTCTTGGCCACCATCTGTCCCACCATTCCCAACCCAGAGGAAAGGGCTTTTGGGCCTCCATCTGTCCCTCCACTCCCGGCCCAGAGGAAGGGGCTTCCAGGCCACCATCTGTCCCAACACTCCTGGCCCAGAGGTAGGGGCTTCTGAGCTGCTGTCCCACTGCTCCTGGTCCAGAGGGAGGGGCTTCCAGGCCACCAACCCTCCCTCTGTTCCAGGCCCAGAGGAAGGGGCTTCTGGGCCACTATCCCTACCGCTGCTCCTGGCCCCTGTCCCACCTCTCCCAGCTCAGATGAGGTGAGCTCTGCAGGTGCCAACAGCACTACCCCTGCCCCCAAAGTCGAAATAAGAAAAAAAATAAATGTCTCAAAACCAGACTTTCAAATCACCTACAGTAACCCCAAAGGAAAATGAGATGGAACACTCTGATACTCAACCACCTGGACCCACTGAACTGGCAACAAAAGGGGATCTGGAAAAAA
>NW_004624827.1:4203807-4287749 GCF_000247695.1 Heterocephalus glaber | reverse complement strand
AAAAGAAAGAAAGGAGAGGAAAAATGATGAGAAATGGAAAAAATGGAAATAAAGTCTTTGTAAATAGGGAAGGGTGGAGGGGGTGAAGGGAGGGGAAAAAACAAGAACCCAGATGCATCATGTAAAGGTATAAATTCCCAATGAAAAATGTAATTGTGTTGTATACATACAATGTACCAATAAAAGAATTTAAGAAAAAAAATACTCTGGGTACAATTTTAGTCCAATGAGTAGAAATCTCTTCTTAAGGGGTGAGTGTGCTTTTCTAAGGGTTTCCATAGTTGGTACTTTCCCATGAGCTCTTCCTGAACCCGAGTATTCAGATTCCCCAAAGCTTCACTCAGGAGCTTCTCCCCCAAAACTTGTGATATTGTGAAATCACTCAGTGATTTCTCCAATTTCCCTTCCACTAACTTAAACCTGTATGTCCACATCAGAATGATCAGGTTTAAGCGGAGAGAGAGTGAGAGGGACAACAAGCATGAACCAATTCAAGAGCTATCATTGGCCAGCAAGAACCCTGACTCTCCAGGACATCTGTAGAAGCATCGAATTAGCAGATCTCTTCGTCCCTTCAGAAAATCAGCAGCTAATGGAAAGTATAGGGAAAAATGCCCCTCTTTTATCCTAAAAAGCATTATCAATTTTTATAATTCATTGCAATAATTTGTATAGATCTTAATTTTCTTACAATTATATAAAGATTTTTAGTATAAAACGCATGATTAATTTTTTCTTTAAATCATCATAATTACTATTCCTCACCATTTTAATATGGCATCTTACTGTGTAAATTCTTCACAAACTAATGCAACTTAATAGTTACTCTATTTTTCAAAATTATGAATTATTTTTTAGTTTTTCTCTTATCACCCAAGAGCCAACTATTTAATGAAATATAAAATGATTGTAGTGTGTTATTTTGTGTTTGGTGCATAGTATGAGCTAAATAAACACTAGCTATCACTAGTTGTAATAGGTTTTCTATGCTATGAACAGAATTATAAATTGTAAGATAACCTATAGTTTATCACTAGTAAGTTATCTATGAATGTACAAAATAATTAATTAGTATTTTGATATATTTTAAATAACTGAATTTAACTGAATGTGTAAATGTGCAGGTCGTATGTTCTGCCTTTTAGAAAATAGAAATATGGGCCGGGGATTTAGCTAAGTGGTTCTGCCACCTGCCTTGCAAGCAGAAGGACCCGAGTTGATCCCTGGTACCAAAAGAAAAAAAACTAAAAGTAGAAATATATTAGGAGATATTATAATATTTGTCAGAAATAAAAATGTACTGCCCATTTCATTCGCCTGATTTATTTTTAAACTAGGTTTAAAATATTTATTTTATAATATATACTAGAATTTTGTGGACAATTGAAGTCATAGTCACTAGTTTATGTAATGTATGTAAGTTTTAAAAATAACTCCATGTGTATTTAGCAGAAGCTAGTTTTTCCTTCTACATCTTATTCTCCACTAAATCTCATCTGCAAGACTAGAGTCAGAAAGAAAGAAAATATTACTGAGGTGAAACACTCACTAAAGACAACAGGAAAAATAATCCTGTTCTGTGGGTGTGGTGGTACACATGTGTAATCTCAGTGCTCTGAGAGAGGCTGAGGTAGGAGTACTTCTAAAGTCCACCCCAGGCTGGGCAATTTAATGATCTAGAGAGAGTTGGTCTCAAAATAAAATAAAATTTAAAAGGCTGGGGTTGTAGCTCATTGCAAAGGTTCTGGGTTCAACCCCAGTACTAAAAATGAAGAAAAAGAAGGAGGAGGAGGGGGAGGGGGAGGGGGAGGAAAAGGAGGAAGAGGAGGAGAAAAAAGGAAAGAAGGAAAGAAGAGAAGGGGAGGGAGGGAAGGAAATAGAAGGGAGGGAGGAAGAGAGAGAGAGGGAGAGACAGAAAGAGAGAGAGAGATAAGATGAGTCTCTTTAAGTCGAGGTGAGGGACAAGTATACTTGAAGAAAGAGAAATGGAGAAAAGAGAAGCAAGTAGTGATAGCTGTGTTCTGACTCCTTTTTCCAGAGTGAAATCTTAATGACCTGGAGAAGTCTCCACACAGATTGAGGTCAGACTACAGAGGAAAGGGTCTTTCTCTGTACTTCTTTTTGGAAGATAGCAAGGGCCCACCCTGTAGGTGGAGGCATCAACTAGGAAGAGGTGTCAGTGGGCAGGCAGTGAGACCAGTCTGGGGGAGTATGCTTCTATATTACTTGAGAAGTCTATGTGACAAAAACTGTAGGCTGAGCCCTTGTCATGATAAATGGTAGCTGATAGAATTTAGTAAGTCCTCTCCTAAAATAATAGCCTAACAATTAATTTGTATGTTGCTGAAAAATCTTGTTTCAAATGTTGAAAGTGAAAGCTTAACTATTTTATACAAATTCTAATATCTCACTAGAGAAATGTGTGTTTTAGGCCAAAAGGGCAAATATCTTCTTCTAAGGAGAAAGGATTCTGATTAACACATTTCAAAATAGCAACCTATATATTTACAGGTTATCACTAAAATATTGTATATGTACATAGTATTTATTGTACACAGAAACAACGATGTGTAGCGCTAAAGAGATCTTACAAATTATCTAATCCAACCTCAGAGATGAGGCCTCTGGGATTCAAGAAAGTTGGGGTAGCTTGCTTTTGTTCATTCATCCAGGACAGAATAAAGCCAGGAAAGAACATGATCTTGACTTTCTTTCTATGCCTTCTCTTCTACTCATCATCTCCACTAATTCAATGACTCCTTCACCCTTGGAAATTTATCCATTCATCTGTAAGTATTGCAAGACACAATGCTCCATTGATTCCTCCTTTTGCAGATTCAATTTTCTGCTTAAATCCTGGCTCTAAAAGGAACTTGCTCAAAGAATGACTGCTGGGCAAATTATATGATGATCTTAGTAATTTAGTATCATCATGCCAATATTAGACTTCTTAATTCTATTTTTTTTCAAATTGCAGATATCTAGAGAATTCCCCATTCTGGTCAAGGAAATTTTATGGTAATGTCTTTGATTTTTAAAGAAACTTAAATCTTTCTTTTAAAAGGAAGACCTAGAAAATTCTTCTACTATTATTAATTCACAGAAAATAATTTAATTGAAACTAACTGAAGCTAATTAAAAGGATAATTTCTCATTTTGCATTGTGGTCCCATGGACTTAATTCAACCAAATATATATATTCATTTTTCTGCTCTTTTTTGGAGATAACTTTGATCAGAGTCTGCATCTGGGGAACAAGAGGAGAAATAACTTCCTATTTCTATTCTGTCACAAGACAAAAACATCTTATACCACTTTACACTTGCTGAAAATTTTTACATTTGTTTGTGTATACTTTAATTATTTTATTTTTAATTCTATGAAGTATGTTCCTCATACTCTTTTAAAACAAATCTTTGTGTTATAACAATCCAATGTAATTTAATGTGCATTTATTTACTTTTAGCCAACACTTTTTTGGCCTTACTACATGGCAAGCATTACTCTAAATGCTTCCTAAAGATTAATGCAATATGTACCACGAAATACTTACTAATTTTATAAATGAAGAAACTGCTGAGACACAGAGCGTTTAAGCCAACAGTAAACCCAATATTAGCTACATAGGTCAAAACAAAATTTTAATTTGAACCTGGGGTGTTGCTAAGGATTCCAAGATGAATAAAAATCTGTGCTGTGAAGAGAGCTGATCTCTGTCTTTTATCTGCTCTTCTCCCCACTGAAACCTCAAGCTAACCAAAGTTGACACAATACCACACTGTCCTGCACTTTTTAGTATGTAGGACATGAAACTATTTGTTAACACCCAAGAGTGTCCATTAGGCCTGATTTTTCAAAAAATGGATGAGGTGGTGAGAAGTGAGGGAGAACAAGGAAAACATGGACACTTCTGAATTCAGCTCGTTCAGGGCAGGATCTGTACTACAAAGGGTGAAGTTCTGGCTCCTCAAGAGTGGTTAACCTTTAAGTTGGAAATTTAAGAAAAAGACAAAAAGAGGGGGACAGGCGAAGATGATTAAACAAATGAGAATAAAATTTCCTAGGATCAACAATTTAGCAGAATGTCATTTCAAAAAGTTGATAAGTAAATACAGTCTTTAAAAAGAATGAACTATGGTATGAATATTAAGGAAAATGCTAAAAATAAGACCCTATTCAGCAAGTCACACAAACTACAGTGTCTATAAGAGGCTTAAGAGGAAAACCTTAATAAAATTTATGGTGGATTGGAGAGTTTGTAACCTCTAAAGGGAGTAGCTACAGCCCATTGCTGCCAGAAAAAAGGAGATGTTCAACCCGGATCGATTTTCCAGTTTTTAAGGAGAGCAAAATTAAATAAATAAGTCTGAATTTTCACGTGAGATCTTCTAGTTACTAATTGTACAGAACTATATTAGCTTTCTATTGCTGCTGTATCAAATTATCAGAAAGTTAGTGACTTAAAACAACCCAGGTTTATTCTGGGAGTAAGAAGTCTAAAGTTAGGAGGCAAGATCATGCTCCTTCTGGAGGCACTAGGGGAGCATCTGTTTGTTTTCCCTTTCCAGATCCAAAGGCACTTTAATCTTTTGGGTCACAGCCCTCAGCTTGTATCATCAAAGTCAGCAGGACACTATCCTCAAATCTCTCTGTGTCTCTCTGCTTCTGATATCTCATCTCCTGTCTGTTTCATATACCTCCAATGTTTTTCTTACAATGACCGTTCAATTGTTTCAGGCCCACGGATAATTCAGGATGATCTCCACATCTCATTATCCTTAACTTCATCACATATGCAGAAGGCGTCCTGCCATATCAGGCAACACGTGCAGGTGCTAACAATTAAGGGCATGGGCATATTTTGGTGGACATTCTTTATTCCATCACAGCAAACAATTCTAGAATTGTAGTGTATTAGTCACATTAAAAGTTTAAACATGTCAGTGGGACAAACTCAGTTTGCAGGCTGTTTAATTTTAGGAACATTCTTTTGACTTTACATTTTATTCCTCTTCTTATGACATGTCTTAAATAATAAAGGGTCTGATGTTTGGGGAAAAGAATATGTGATAAAGTGAAAAATGTAACTAGTAGAGTTTGTTTCAATATAACTATGAAGCAAAGATTGTGTGATAATCTCTAAAAAGTTTCACTTGTGTTTTTTGGCTAAAGAGTTTTAAGATGCATTTTAATTAACTGTATTTTGAACTACTTGAATATGATCTATAAGGCATTGGGTACAATGTGATTCTTGGTTTAGACTAACATAACTGTCAGTCAAAGTACACATTGATGATTTTCATTGGTAGGAATATTGTGATTTAAGAAAGGTTAGCATATTGACAAATTTAAAATATTTATTAAAGCCGCATAACAACATGCAGCACATTTTATTTTAATTGTTCTTTTTATGTTTTGTCAGGCCTTTTTGGTAGTACACAAAATAAGGAAGATTTCTGACAACAAAATCACCATCCAGGACAAGGCAGATGACTCTAAAAATAATGCTTTTGTCTTAGAAGCAAGTTTTGTCTAAAACAGAAGAAAAAGCTTTTGTTCTTTAGTTAATTACCTCATTATGCTGTACGTACATAATTCTTCCAGAAGAAACCAGCCCATTTGAAGGGAAATCACAACGTATTATGGATTGTATATTCCAACCATGCAAAAATATTAAAGATGTTGACTACATAATAGAGGAACTGTGTTAATATGAGATAATTTAAGCTTAGGGAGTCAGTGCTTCAGTAATATTTTAATTTCTGCCCACATAAAAATCTTCTTTTGTTTGTAAATAAAAAGGGAAAATATTTCATTGTGACATGTCCATCTGTTACCTGAGCAATCTATGAGGTCCTGCAGTTAATCACAGCCTTTCCCAATGGGATTTAAAGTTAGACCTCCCTCAGCTTTTTTATTTGCTGATATAAAACATTTGCACACCAAAACAAACTCATTCCCTTAGCTTTGTGTTTCATTTGTTGTAAGGACTAACTCAGTGCTCATAAATGTAGATTTCCTACAAATTATGTTTCCAGAAAGGCCTACGTCCGTACCATATACAACTTCACATAGTAAAAATTCTGGATGAAAGAAAAGATTCAAACCAAAATGGGACAGCTTGGAAAAATATTCACAGGATATATTACCCCACTCATTTAATTTGACTGAACTATTATCTATAAATATTGGGAGGGAAAATCCCTTGAAAGTACCAGAGCCTATTTCAGCTCTTCCTTGTCTTTGAAAACCCTGTGGCTTTGTCTTTTGAGAATTATGATTCAAAGCCATTCTGAGAACCTTCCATTTCTCCAGATAAAGACCAGGTTCTTTAGAGCTGAGTGACTTGGTGAAAGAGGATTAAAAAAAATACTAGAGTCCTTCTAAGATGACAAGTTTGGAAGCTGCTCTTTTGTAGCACAGAAATGTAAGGCTACCCATTCAGGAAGTGAACTGTTCTCTGAAAACTGGTCTTTTTGCCCTTTATAACATGTTGCCATTTCCATCCACTCATAGCATGCCTTATGGTGTTGGGAATGCTAAAAAAACATAGGTTTATAGAATTCCTCAGAAAAGCCTTTTTTGTTTTGAAACAAAGAAATAATGATTCTTGTGATTTTCAGCAACATTTCCTTCCCAGAGTGAAAGATAACACAGTTAAACAAAAAACTTGCCTAGGAAACTTCTGAGAAGGGACCATAACTTCTAGTCAAGAAGGAAAACAAGATGGCAAGTATGTACAGTTGTTTTGTAATTGTTGGTGAAAACATGTGATGCTTAAAGATAATTAACTTTGGACATGTTCAAAAATGTATAAAATTGCCAGGGAATGTGACTTGATCAATATGAAAAGATTGTAACATTTTCTGACATTATTCTAATCCAATCCTAAAAAAAATGGAGGCACCCTCTACTGGGTTATGTGAGACAACTGTGTCCCAAAAGTGAAGAAAAGCCAGAGATTGTCTATCTGTCCAGAGACAGGATGTATTACTATGCACATACTTTCCTTAGGCTATTCACCAACTGACCTGGGTCTAAGACAAATTTTGGAGGCTAAAGATACAGCATTTTTTTTGCATTTTAATGAGAGGATTTACTATTGGTGAATAGGTTGTAAATTAAAGTAGAAAAGATCCTAGGAGGATTATCTTTGGTGAGTTTACTGAAGAGAACATATGAAATATACATTCTAACATAAATTGGAGTGATTAAATAATTCAAACTGAAATTATTCCAAGTGGTTAAAGATTTCTAAAGTTTCAAGTTAATCTTGCAAATTCTTCTACCTGTTGTGGTTAGATGTCAACTTTTTTCCTATTATGAAACTGCAAAAATATTAAGTGAATGCTCTAAAGAATAGTATTAGGAAATGATACTCATTTACTCAGCAAACCATTACTAAGGAAATATTCTTTTAATAATTTTTTATATTATCACTTATTAAGGTTTTCCACCTGGTAGTTTTCCAGCTTACTGTTTGTTACTTAGCATTTACTATTGATCCATAGCATTTATAAGCATGTAACGGCTGATTTGTTTGTTGAATAATTGAGTAACTCAAAGATACAGGAGTGTAAATGTACATCTCTAAAATTTATATTCAAGTTAATTTTTGAAGTACAGCAGAGGCTTTTCTGTGTTTTTGCAGGTTCAAATTTAGGTAGAATTTGCTGATATTTGGCCTAGTCAGATTACTCTCTGAGTACATCCATACAGAATCTATTTTATTATTGATTATTGTTAGTTTACTGAAAGTTTTGATGCTGGAATATTGTGACATTTAACTGACACTAGAGTGATCAGAATTTTTGAAAATAATTTTCTAGCCTGACGTCTCTTATAGAAATTTGGTCAATGTTTGTCTAATAAATTTGTAAAATATTAGTGTATAGTAGTAAACTTTTATAATATAGACTATGAACCCCAATGAATTAAAGAAAAAATGCACAATAATATGTAACTATGCCAACTCTAGGCTGATACACAGTGGAGAGCAATATAAAGTGAAAATATATATTTCCATTATATCTCTGGAATTCTATCATAAAAATTGAAAGATATTTGAAACCAAGCACTGTGCTTCACATTTTGTATCCTCCCATTGTAGCAAAGGAACTTCATCAGAGGGAAAACAAAATGAACAATCATTTGAATCAATATGTTAAGTTAGTTTGCCTATCTGAAATATAGGATATTGTTCTTCTCCCCTCCCTTCTCCTCCCCTCCTCTCCCCCTTTCTTTCCTCTCCTCTCTTCTCTCTCTTTCTCTCTCTCATTTTTATACTTGTTACTTTTTTTGACAATACTTAAGTGTCTTTCATGAAGCACCATCATCTAACACAGTGCCAACCACAAAAGAAATAATCAGTAACAATATGATAATGAAACCATGAGATCCACTAGAATGAGAAATCATTCCATTTCTGTAATTAGAGAAAAATAAATCTGGCTTTCAAAGAACAGTATAATCTAGTAAGAAGGTGAAGCTGACATGTACATAGATTATCCTTAAACAGTAATCTGGTCATGGCACCCTCCAAATTAAAACTTTGCAATAGTTTTCCGCTACTACCAGGTTAAAGTAATACCTGTGTAGCTCACAGGTGCTCATGACAGTAGTGGGTTGGATAATAGAATTAGGACATGTTTGGAAAGCTATGGACTGGAATTCCACCACTCGTTCTTGTCATCCCTATTTTTCCTCTGAACTTTACTTCCTTCATATGGAGAAGTAGATATTATATAGGGCTTAAGGTCATTATGAGGACCAAAAGTAATGTACATGAAGTGCTTCTAAATTAGGAAACTTAAGAAGCTCTCAATTAATATTAAACTATTATTATTACATATCTAGCATTATTCTTTCAATTGTCTGGTGGTTACTCTAAGCTGTCCTGTCCTATTTCACAGCTGTAGTGCAATAAGCGTATTCTTTTCTTTCTCTATATATCTTATTACACTTCATGAATCTAGAAACTCCTAGTTTTTCTTTAGCGATTTATGGATGAATACACTTTATAAACTTCTTGACTCTTCCAAGCAGAGTTAATACTTCCTTGGTGAAAATATTCTTTATGATTTCACTGTTGTTTTTGCCATGTTGTATTGAAATTATTTTAACTAATTCCTACTATGCAATAGGTAGTAATAATGTTGCATTGAATAAATAAATAAAAGAAATAGAACTTTGGTCCTCCAGTAATCATTATATATTATTTTACATCATGTATTATCAATACTTAGTGCAGTAAAGAATACCAAAAATGTAAGAAAAGATGTCAATGAGAAACCAAAAACAGAAGAAGGAGAGGAGGAGGAAGAAGGGAGAGGAGAAGGAGAACAAAGGGAAGTGGGAGAAGAAGGAAAAAGAATTTGGAATACATAAGCATAGAGTATAAAATAAACTTCCTTAGGGTTATATAGACAGTAACAACTACATGCGATAGCTGAAATATGAAGAAAGGGGTGCATTAACCATGTATTGTTGAGGTGGAACTGTGAAGACGCATTAGCTTTTAGACATGAGCTGGTGCTAGGATGATAGTATGAATTCTAAGCTTGGTAACTGGAAAACTGGAAAACTGGAAAAATATTCAGTACAGAAAACATTAATAATAAAAGCTAACAAAGCCTTTTCTAAACAGCCTACAAAAAACAAAAAAACTGAATCCTTCAATCTTTACAACAGCTCTGTGAGGAGGATTCTGAGATCCCAATTTTCCATTCACAAAAATGAATGTCCCAGAAAATCATGGGATTTACTCCCAAGGACACCCAGCTACTAAGTGACAGATTCGAGAATGAAGCTGTGGCAGTGAGCCTGCAGAGGCAAGTCACTTACCACTGAGCTGCACTGGTTTTTGTTTAAGTGTATCTGGAGTCTGAAAAGTATTGTGTGGGGTAGGATGACACCAGTAAGAATGATTCACCATGTAGGCTGTCAAATCTATTCTCTTATGCATCTGTCCTGTTGTTGACATTTGTAAATCGCTTCATTTAGGCAACTTGTGGATGACAAGGGGATCACAGGCTGGTACTAAAAAAGATGTGATTATCTTCTCCACCATTAAAAGACAAAACAAAACAAAACAGGACCTGTCATCGCACTTGAGACAAGTTATGTGGCATTTGGCTTAGGTTGCATTGAATAGAGTTTTTCTTTCAAGGTTACTTCTCATGTTCATTACCAAGCTGACAGCTTTGTACAAATGGAAAGCAGGGCATCAATATGTTGATTTGCAGAGCACCACCTGACCTGGGCCCTGAATCATCCTGACTTTACTGTGGGCCTTGAACCCTGTTTTGAGATACAGCAGTCATATTCAAAGGCTATGTTGTGTTTTGGTTTTTTTTTTAAAGAAATAAATGAGGATTGCAGATAAGATTAGTGTTTGTTTCATTTTAAATTTTTAGGCATAATGTGTAATGATTTGCTAGTTAGTCAATAGGGCTCTTATGTAACTGAGCTGTCGAAGCTTGATGTGACCTTGTATAGGCATGGAGAAGAATTTTCAGAAATTAGAAATTATTTGTTCTTTGATACGAAGAATTTGGTGTAATATAGCACAACTGACACAAAGGGAGTAACCAAGCGTATTAGTTTCTTTTTACTGCGACACATATTTGAAACTCACAACTTAAGAAAGGAGAGGTATAATTTAGTTCACAATTTCAGAGAATTCAGTACTTCATTGGCAGCCTCCATGGCAGGCACATAATGGGCATGGTGGAGCAAAGCTGCTTAAATCACCACAGGAGGAAATCAGAGCAGGAGAGATGCAGCAGAAGTGTCAAGGGACCGGATATAGACCTCAAAGACATTCCTTCATGACCCACCTAGACTCACCCAGGAGCATGCTTTACTAATCTGCTAGACATTTCTTAATTCAATGAAGTTGGCATATCAGTAGTAGTGGTCACAATCCACTCCTGGTCAATTGCACATCCAAACACATTTCCTTTTTCTTGGGTACCAGATATCAAACTAAGGACCTTGTGCTTGTGAGGTAGGAGCAGTGCCACTGAGATACATCCCTGACCCCCCAAAACATTTTCTTAAACCAAATTTAATAACCAAATAAAGAGAATAGCAAGCTCATAATTCCACTTAACATAATTTCAACCATCCTGCATGCAGCCTAAACACAATAATCCTTCTCCCAAAGTCTCAAAAGTTCCAGTATTTTTTAAAAGTCCAAGTCTCCTTTGAGACTCAAGACAAACTCTTAATTGAGAACTATAAGTATCAAAATAAGATACATAATCCCAAAGTACAATAGTACAGGTTAAACATTCCCATTTCAAAGTAGAGGAAAAGGGGATAGAGAAGAATTGTATCAAAGCAAGACTAAAGCCCAGTACAGCAAACATTAAGTCATGTAGCTCCATATCTGGCAGTAATATGTGACTTCCAGAGGGGTTGGTGATGCCACCCCTAGGGCCTTAGTGAATATGGTCCACATGGCCTCTCCCTTGGGCTGGCTCCACTCATGGACAAAAGCTTTCCTCAACAGATGTTCTATGTTCCTAGCATCTCTGACTTCCTGGGTCTCCATTGTACGTTTGACTCCATTCCCACAGTGTCTTACACTTTCCTCTCAGGAGTTCCTTGCCCGGCCTCCCAGGCCTTCCTTTGACTTCTGGGTAGAAACCTCCCTAACCCCACAACTTTTTCATTCTTCATGCAGGTAAAACTAGCATCATGTGGACAATGACAACACCAAGTTCTGTTGTTAACAGAAGCAGTAGTCAGGTCCTGTGGTCCCTAGCTGTTGTCACTTCTGAGTGGGTGACTGAGCAGAGTGAAATGATTCCCAAGAAACCAGTTTCCCAGAAGGTCCTTCTCAAGCCTGGGGTAAAAGGCTCTCTGCTCAAATGAAAATTGACACTTTTTCACTCTTCATCCTGTGATTGATAGGGTCTTGCTGATTTCTGAGATGTCCTCAAGCATCCTGTTGTCCATGTACAAAGTAAAGTACTTGGTTTCTTTCTAATGACACCAATCTCTTAACAACCATACCATTTTGGGCCCAGATTTACATGTGGTCCCCTCTGGGCTGAAATTTAAATGTTTCAAATATTTCTGCTCTGCCAATTACTCTGAATTCTCACTATAAATCTGGCTAAAAGCAGCCAGCAGTATTCATACCACTGCCTGAATGTTGGGGTGACTTTCACTTTTTCTCCAGAAGATCAATTGGTCCACTGCCTTTAATCTCAGTCTCTGGTAAGGTCTCAGGCTGTGAGCAAAATGTAGGCAAATTTTTTATCAAAGTGTAACTCACATGGCCTTTATTCTCATTAACAATGAAATCCATGTTCCCAAATAAAACTTCCTAGACCTAGTCTTTACTGTCCGTCCACATTCCTATCAGCATTCCAGTCTTTGGAAGTCTGAACAGAATCACAAATTAGAGTTTATTTACATTTTTTAAACTTCTCTAGCCAGCATCATCAAACCTTTCTAAACTCCTAAACACCAGTTCTAAAGACTTCTAAACCACATTGTCAGGTAATGTCACAGGAGTGACCCCAGTTTTCTGGTACCAATTTTCTATATTAGTCAGCTTCCCTGTTACTGGACCACAATAGCTGACATCCACAAGTTAAAGGAGGAGAAGTTTAATTTTGTTCATAGTTTCAAAGGATTCAGTTTGTGCTCAGTTAGTTCCAAAGTTGAAAGATGATGGCAGAAGACATGGTACAACAAAGCTGCTTAGATTATGGTGGCATGGAAGCAGAGCCATGAAGCAGCACCAGAAAGGATCCAACATAGACCCCAAAGCTATGCCTCTATGATCCGATTCACACAGACACACCAGGAAGTGTGCTTCACCAATCCCCTGGGGAGATCCCAAAACCAATAAAGTTGACATAATGAAGTTTAACCTGACACTAAGAAATTCCACCTTCTGGAGAGTAGCCTAGTAATTAACTAGGTAACTTTTACAAGTTACCAGCCAAGAACAGTGCAATATTGTACGTTGGATTTGCATGTGATTTCATCCTTTTCACATTTCTCATTCAACTGACCCAGAAACTGAGGCCCAGAAAGTTAAAGTACATTGTCAAAAAGGTTACATTTTTTGGTGCATGAAGTTCTCAGGCATTTTTTTGAATAAATGAGTAATAAATAAATAATCTGCAAGAGTCTTACAGTTTCAAGTCTGTGATCCTCTGAGGCTTTACATTTTAAAAAAGAAAATTTTTACATCTATATATAAAGTATAAAAATGTGGATTTTTATGAAAACCCACATTTTGCTATGTCTGTGTAGATGTACTTAATAATTTCTAAAAATTGACAGTCTGCCTTAAGTGATTAGGCAGATAGTCTCTAATTCATCTTGCCTAGGGTAATTCCCACTGACTTCAAGCCTTAAATGAGGTATGGAGGAAAATGAGAAATGAGCCCATAGAGTTATAATATTAAAGAATCACAGAAATAATAACCATAGAGGATTTTGACTAACTCACATTAATTATCCAATTTGTGAAAGAAATAAAAGAATTATGGAGAACTAAATTTCTGAAAAATGAATACTTCTAGTCCTTTTTAATGAACTCATATCTTTCTATTTGCAACACTTCCTTAAAAAGAGCATAATTTCTCATGGTTTTTCATTATTGCTGCTGCTGCGGGTGTTCTTGTTTTGGGATTGGCAATCTGTTTTCTTTGCCATTAAATCTCTTATAATGATCACCTATTTATTCCTTTAAGGAGAGTTATTTTTGTCCCCATTGGGAACTATCTTAAGACGAATATTGGATTTCCAAGACAAACTAAATAAAAGTAAAGCAAAAAACTAAAAGAAGACTGTCCACATAATGAGATATTAAGAAATGCCAACTCCCCCAACACACGTGCAGGAGTGTACATGCACACACACACACACACACACACACACACACACACAAAGCAGGTAATATGAAGGATAAATTAGGAATGGGAATGAGGGAATAAGGTTTGCTGTTTGTCTGATGTGTTCTCAGCACTGTGAAAAACACTTTACAACCTTAGTGGTCTAGGTTTTGATGAATTTGGATAATAATCAAATCCATCTCATCGAAGGACTTTTCTAAAGGACTCCTCTCTGCCCGCCATATTTACTATTGCATTGGTTCTTTCCAAAAGTGAGTTAGAAATTCAGTTTAACTAATGCCACTATCTCAAAGATTTCAAATATTTTAATTTTATTTCAGCTAAATGATATTGAGCATTCCTCCCACTCAGTCTTTCTAATTTAAAACCATTATTAATAATTGCAACCATTTTTATTATTTTCCTTGTAGTCTGGAGTTTTTCTTTGCTAGAAATGTTTTCTACTGCTCCAAGCCAAAGTTCATAATTCTTGCAATACTAGAGGATTAACTGATCATTTTACCCAAGAGTAACAAATAATTGTATAATAATTATGAAATTATTTAATTAGCCAAACAAAACAAAAATAAAGAAGTTTGTTTAGAGTATTGCTTAATTCATGCATTTGTTTTCGTAGTTATGTTCAGCAAACTCATAATAGGTCACTTCAGGAGATAAAAACTCCTGAAAATTACTGTGTATAAGTTTATAAAAATTGAAAATAAATACCCGTAATGATCAAAACATATCAGTAATTTTTTAATAAATGAAAATACATGTATCATTTTACATCACCAAGGTAAACAATATGCTGGGATAAAGGGAAAGCAAGAGAGGAAGGAAATAAAGAGTGTACACTTGTGTGTGTGTGTGTGTGTGCCCAGACCAGATAATTTGTTGATGTTAATTTAGGTGTAGAAAATCCATATCATAGGAATTGGCGAGACCATATTCTGCCCTTCCAGGGTCACAAGGACAGGAATGGGGCAAGCATACACAATATGAACTGATTTCAGTATTTGGTTTATCTCTGATATGGTACATCAATTTAGTTTACTTGTAAAAAATAATTCCAAAGATTGTCAATTTTTAACTTTTAGGTGAGACTGTGGGTCATGGGTGATCACAGAAGATCTGATAAGAAGGACTGTGTCCAGGCAACCACAGGAACCGTCTAGTACTCAAGGAGAGAGACAGGAGCAAGGAATGTTGGGATGAATGAACTATTGGGAAAATTGTCTCACTAAATGATGATACAGTAGAGAACCTGTGGTTGAGCAGTTTTACAAATTTTTAAAAATAAGAGCTGAGGACTAGGTAAGAAAACAGAATGTATTTTCAAAGCCTTCTGTAAAACAGTTTCCTCGCGTCAATGAGATATGGCTCTTAAGGTTTCGGTGATGTGCAATGTAAACAGAAATGGGGAAACTTCATTCCTTATGGCAGCATCAAACAGAGGCAGGGAAGTCATAGACAGGACAGAACATGACACTGACAACCCTAGTTCTCCATAGAGAAATACTGATGTTACATAGAGAAGTAAATAACTTGGCCCTTGTTTCTTGGTTGTCATAGATCTGATCTGCCCTCAGTCCATCTGAGCCAGCACTTGAGCCTTAGAGAAGAAGTCCAATAAATATATGGTAGAAGATAAGCCAGTTTCCCTATACCTGGCAAGGTCTAGAGAATTAATTTTTCTAAACTGTTTTTGAACGAATCTCTATTTTTGACCTATATGAATTGGAGATCTTTTAAGTGAAAGCAGCAGGTTCAAATTTTGGCTTGAAAATTAGCCTTTAGTACTTTGATACATTTTAATTATCACTGGAAAATAGAAAAATATAATTAAAAAAATAGAGACTCTCTAGTCAGAAAGATCTGATCCTAAATTCATTTTTACCAAGTTTTTGCTTTGTGAGCCTCAGTTCCCTCAAAAATGAAATGAAGATAATTGTACTCACCTTGCTAGGCTGTTGTAAAAATAAATACAAATGTGATTAAAATATCTGGTTCACTGTGGGAGTTCAAAAATTTTAGGTAATTACACCCTGTTTCTATAAGAGTAATGTTATCTGGTTTAATATTGAACTTTTATTTGGGCAACAATTATAATTATTAACTTCAACACTGACTAGTAGTTATGTCTACATTTTTCCCCAAAAGAAGGGGAATTGGTGATTCTTAAAGTGTTATATACGAAGCCAGTTTCCTAGTTAGAGAGAACTAGCATTTACATTGATATTTTGCAGTTCTATTGGCAATATATTGTAAATGTTCTTTGAAAACAAATCCAAAGATAGTTGGCCTTTTTCCTATAATCAGAAGAAATTCTGTAGTGCTTTCTCACCCTTTATCTCCTAGAGATTTAAAAAGTGGCATATAAAATATTAAGTTACTAATGCCAATACAAATTGAGAGGTACAAAATGTCAGGAAATGTGCTATGTGTAATTACCATCCCTCCAAACCCACCTTACCAGTTGACCAGGTAATCTGTTCAGTTTTCAGCAATCTAGCTTCTACAGGCTACTTGCATAAGTCCCCACAAAGGACCTAGAACAGGTTCAGTTTGAACATGAAAGATGCGGTATTTCCTTGAACACACGCCCTGAAAACCCACTATGAGAGACAATAGTATATAACATGATAAGTGTAGCACAACAAAAAGTCTGTAGTTATGTGGTCACCAAAGTTCAGTCATGCCCTTTTAGTTTGGTGTACACAGAGCTGATGGATGGAAATAAATTTGTTGCTAACTGAATGATGTGTTATGCAAAAAGGAAGAGGAGACCACAGATATAGAGGTGGTAGACAGGAAGACTGCTGGTGGATTTCCAGGGATGTTAGTCTTCAGTGTCTCCTATAAAAGACATATAGGTTTAATAGTGCTGATTCTCAAATATTGCTTGGCTCAGGTCCATGGGACAGACTTTGTATCATATTCCTGGGAGAAGACAGAAATTCAAGGAGCTTGATTATCCTAGAAGAGAATAATTGAAAAGGATGTAGCACCATCCCTACATCATGCATGACACTGGTGAGGAGCAGAAATTGCAATTGTACACAAGTGTTGCAGCAGAAACCAATAAAGATTTAAGGAATTCCTGGTGTTCACCTCTCCTATTAGAGAAAAAAATAAAGTGAGTTGGGAGACTTAGGAATTCAAATGGATGAACATTTGGTGTTAAAATCCATTAATATTGGTCCCTGGAAGCTTGATCTTCTTTTCCCAAGATCAGTACAGCTTTTGCCTAATTTATTATTATATTTACTAAACAGGCAGAGAGAGCTGACTCTTGACCAAGGTCTTAATATTCCCCTCATCTTATACTTTAAGTAACTTTTTGTCTGTAGTCCCCTGATCATCCTACAGCATTTACTTTAGAAAATTTGTGATAGAAAATATTTTTCTCTGCCCTTTTGAGATGTAAATATTATCTCAGACTCTTGCCAATTTTGCAACACAAGAGTGTCTTTCTCAAGGACCTGGGAGTCACCCTTTCAGAATGTAATCATCAGGAAAGGTTAGAGCCCCTGTCTCCTAGTCTCTAACTTGTCTAAGTGGCAAGGGCCAATTAGCAGAGGCATATGGCCCGATCACCCTGACAAACCTCTCCTCGCTAATCCCCAGTGTGTTGTTAGGATATCACTTCTCTGCTTGAAAACACTCCTGCCTCCACCTGCCTCATAAGCCCAAGGTCCTGAGTTCGATCCCCGGTACCAAAACAAACAAACAAAAAATAATAACAACAAAACAATAAAACCACTCCTAGTGTTGAATCAATGGGATGCTCATTCTTTCTCCCATGTTGAAGTTATTTTTATATTTATTGCAATAGCCTTAAATAAACCCTTCCCTCTCTGATTAATTTTATCTGGTGTAGTTTTTCTTTAATCATTTCAAGAGGCATGTATGTTCTCTTAAAGAAATGTCTATTAATAATTTCTGATATTAAGGGGCTTGTCCTCATATTTCTGTATTTCACATAGTTCAGAAAAGTGGTATTTGGTCCTGAATTATGGAATCTGAGCTCTAGGACTTCCACTTAGTTTAGATTCACCTGTCTCTTACATCTGCTAAAGGATAAGGCCATGTTTTAAGAAGTTATGAAATATTTATTGAGGAAAAAGAATAGTACATGTGCAGAAGCTGCTTTTCAAAACAAAATAACTTGGTCATTTTATTTTTATCCGTGAAATGCCTAAAGGAACCAGTCAACATCATGGGCTCATGGTTAAAAATGAAACCATCCTTAAGTCATATGAGGTCAAAAATAAAATAAAATAAGCAAAATAAATTTTGTGTGGGGTGAAATGCAATCATTTAAACATAGCCAAGAGGATTTTTCTGCAAAATTCATTTTCAATAACTATACTTGCTTGGCTATGTGCTAACTTTTGAATATCTCTGTTTTTTATATTAATGAATTCTAGAAGGGGAAAACTGGCTTTCTTTTTAAATACTGATATTGCTATGATATGATTTTCTTTATATGTCATATGATACTGATCTGGGCAATTATATCTCAGGGAAGCAAATAAATACATATTTTTAGCAAAGTGCTTATCCTACACCCAAATATGTTTGGATGTTGCATTGAAAATATCATCCCTGCTTGCCAATTGAATTTCTCAGTGTAATGTAGTCATTTTATAACATCCTTGATTTTGTAGCAGCCCATTTCTCTAGGTAACACTTGTACTGAGTGTCATGATACGTCTTGCAATAAAATAACCCATGTTTTTATTTTCACTGAAGACTGCCAATATAACCTGAGTTCAGATGATACAATGGAGAAAATTGAATAAGAAATAAGAAGAGGGCACACATAGCACTTTCTTCCAGTATTTCATTATTAAAGCACCAAGGGAATCAGCTGAATATGTTTCCTATATACACTCCTGAAGCATTATGTATACACAAAAGTTTATAAAAACAAATTTCACTAGATTCTTATAGCATTTGAAGGGGAAGGTGTAACTTGAACATTCAAAAAAATCTACAAAGGATGTGATCAGGTTGAAGCAAAAAAGTGTACATAGTCCTGACCATCTTCACCCACCATGTAATTGAGTCCATATTTCTTCCTATTAAATGTACCCATGAGGCTTTGTGACGATTCACTCCAAAGAGTTAAAGTGACAAAGGTTCACTTGGCACTTTAACTTCTGCATGAGAATACACTTTAACTTCTGCATGAGAGTGATAGTAGCCAGAGAAGTCAAAAGGAAGAGCTTAAGAAGCTACTATCTCCACAAATTGGAAGCCTACTTCCTGTTGGGGCATAAAATTCAGCAAACCATTTGTAGAGGTATCAGTAAAGGCTTGTGTATAAAAGAGGAATGATACTGTGCAAAATCCCCTGACTGCCTGAGCTTTGTCATGGAAATGAAGAAATGTCAGTGAGAGTTGATGGGGTGTGTATGTGTGTGTATGAATGTGGGGTGGAGGGGGTTGGGGGAGGGACAGGCTGGCCAACTGAATTTTTATATTTGAAATATCATTTGGAAATCACTTGTATACTCCAAGTCCCAAAGTCTTCTCCTGCTATTAAAAATGATAGGCAAACAGATCAGTCTGCTGTAAAAAATTGATTTGACAACAGCAATTTTAAGTCTCTGATGGTTTGAAGTTGGCAGTTCCCTCTACTTTGATATGGTATGAACAGGATGATGTTTATCTGTTATTTATGTAACAGTCTGATGAAAAAAAAATGAAGCATGTGGTGCCCTTCTCTTTGTCTTCTGCATTAACCTCATTTTGGAGTCAGGCAAAACTGCTATAGGTACCAATTACTGCACTTTATCTGCATTACTGCTTACCATATGCCATCATGCTCAAGTCCAAGTAGGCTCATAGTCACCGCCTCATTCTTCCTAGAAATCATTTATTTGGGGAGAGCTCTGAAAAAAATCATTTAGATTTGTGACATTTGACAGTAAAGATTAAAATTTCTGAAAAGAATAGAAGTCATCCACACAGGGATGCCTGGGCACCATAAATCCAAGTATGAGAGCTACCAGTCCGGGCAAAGTATCACAGAGTGACAACTCTTTCAGGTGGTTTTCTAGCTCCTGTGTGCCACCGCACCCCTGCCACTCATTGTACCACTTCTCCTTTTGAACACTTTTTTCACAACCTGAGTACGATTTTGGCAATCAAATACAAAAAGCAGCATTAAAAGGAGAAAATGCAGACAATGCAAATCATCTCTTTTTAAATGAGAAGGCCAAATTCACTATAAATTCAAAATAAACATTTGTTATCTCGTTTCTGGGGCGGGTCCTTGCTTCCTTTCTGCACTGAGGACAGTCTCTGTTACTGAATTCAGCTTAGTAAAAGCTGTTCACAGGAGCTCTGGTTGCCAAAGATTACCTTTGAGAGGTCATTGGGAAGTGTACTTGGGATCTGGGCTCCTTTTGGACCTCCTTCCATTCAATTCTACTCAGAGCTTTTAATCATAAGGGAGTAGAAAGCTTAGAAACATGTGATATCTGGATTTAGTTTTGGGGTTCCTAAAATGACATTTATCATGAAGACAGATGTTTGGGCATGGTATGTATGCTATGAAAAAATACCCCTTTTCCCAAAAAAGGTAATTTTTAGTACTACAAATTCATTATCATGACAACATCTTTGTTAAGCATTCAATATGATACACATGGCAAACTATACACATAGTTTTTGAAAGCCCCATCTTGTATGAGTGTCATAAAGCTACAGGATTGTTTGTGAATTTTAACACAAGTTAGTTAAAAGTCTTGCTACATACTACTACTATCATAAAGAAGTGATAGGGAAAGAATAATATTGGATGTTTATATTTTATTATACCCAAGAAGAATAAAATTGTTTATAAGGTATTTTAAAAGATTACCATTCCTAATGCATTCTAATAGTTGTTGCTAAATACTTCTGTTTTGAGAAGGCTTGAGTTGCAACAGAAAGTGAAATAAAGGGCTTGTGTGGGAAGAACTTTGCCACATGCAGCAACTTGATTGTTCACATTTCAGAGCAATTCAAAGAAAAATTGTAAATAAGGACTAGCCATAAAACTATGAAGGCACCTGGGAATACTCAGCCCCGTGCACAACAGAGTTTGTATTCTGGCAAATAACCAACCTCTGGATAAATCTGGAAAAGCTTAATGTATACTGAAGAACTGATATACTCCAAAACTATGTGGGCATACTTAGCTTCTTACCACTTACAGAATTCGTTTGACTTCCCTGAATATAAACTAGGTCTGGTCATCATTCTAGCATTACTGGAGTACATGTAATAAAATCCAGAGTTTATAGAAAGAACACACCTTTCCCCAGAGATACTTCTCCCTCCCTCCTCTCCTCCCTCCCTCCCTCCCTCCCTCTCCTTTGTAATACTCATTTGGACTTATTAGAATCTCCAAAGCAGTTCTTAAATACTAATGAAATGAAGATATACACTAGGGAAGGTAACTGGGTGAGCTTACTAACTCTGAGTCATATAACAGCATAAGGAAAGGCTTTAAGTGGGTCATTTGCCCAAGTTACCACAGCTATACACAACACAATACTGCCTTTATTTTTGTGAACTGGGCAACCTTCCACAATGTCTAACAATACCAGTAGCAAGCTTCTTTGCATTGCTTATGTTCAAGTAGTCTCAGTTGTTTATGTCATATATTCTCCAGACTAAAACTCTCTGGAACAGAAACTACTGTCATAAAGATAGGCAACAGACCACTTGTGTTATTTGAAACAGGAAATGCAAAGACATGGTAGGAAATAGTTTATGATAGCCTAGAAAAAAATGCGAATACAAAAACCTTTCATCTTCAAAGGGATCTGAGAAAAGTCATTATTCAATGCAACAGCAAATGTTAGATTTCTATTAAGTTAGCTCAATTTTCTAGTTTCCCCTTTTCTTCCCTCAGAAGACATTTCCCTATTGCTGGCTTCACCAAAAAAGTAACAGCTTTAAATTTATCCCTAAGCTAAAACCCATCAAATGATTGACAAAATCTTAGCTAACTTGAAAAGTGACTTATATAAAACCTCGTTTGCTATTTGGGAGCATGTTCTGCTCTCAGTAAATGAATGTACTTTTTTCTCCATTGATCAGTGGCAAGAAGTGCATATTCTTCAAAGGTAACCCCTTCTTATGAAGCTAAATATCTTTTGTGCTACTGTGAGTCATACCTGAGCATGTCTTTTATTCTTTTGTGATTTTTCCAAGGTTCAGGTATTTTTAAAAGGTCTTGCAATTTTCCAAATAAGGCTCCCAAAATATATCCTTTTTTCTTTTCAGTTTTAAAGGAAGGTATTAGGACTACCCCAGAGCCTGACATAACATCTTCTTGTGTTTTATATCTTATCAGTTAACTTTGTAAGATAGAAATGACTTTACCATTGCAAATGAACATGTTCCAATGTGCTTAAGGCCAAAAATGATACAGGTAGTGAAACTAAAAGGCATTGCTTGAGTATGGCTGTTGCTTCTATTTGCTGCTAGTTCCTTACTATTAGAATTTGTATAGGTAAATTAATTTGGGGTACATATATCATAGGGATGGTATTCACTTTGGATCACCAATATGACTATATTTGTGTTAAAATCCTGGGAAACTTCTGTACAAGTTTTAGGTAGCTACTGCTGCAGGCCCTTGCAAATATCTTTATTTTCTCCTGCTTCTCTGGTCCCAACACAGGAGCATCATTTCTGCCTCCAATCTCATCAATGCTTAATACCCGTGTACCAGTAGATTCTAGGGCTCTGTTCTTCAACTATTTATAGCATCTGTTTTGGTTGTTTGTTGCCTATGCTATATTTAAAAACTCGCCCCAACTTATGTCCAAGGGAAACAGTAGGGTCAGATTGCTCAGGCTGTATCCTGAATTCTACTGCTTTGTAATTTTTGAGTGTTGTTAAGTGTTCTGTGTCCTGATTATCTCAACTGTAAAATGAGAATAATGATGAAACTTAGTTCATAGGGGCTTTGTACACATTAAAAGGTTAATATATACTAAGCACTCAGAATAGTGCCTTTCAGTATATCTTCCAAATTGTTGTCATCTTTCTGCCTACAGTAGGTATAGAACTACAAATTCCTGATTGCAAGCTTGGCATTTTTCCACTAAATAATACTACTGTTGCTCAAAAAGTGCTGGTAATAAGATACAGTACTTGACTAAAGCAACCATTTGAGTGAAAAATGAAACTCATTTTCAATTTTCATTGATTTAAAAACATGATCCCACTTGGGAGCATTCCATGCTTATTATCATTATTTACAATGATGTTTTGCAAATAGAAAACCTTGCATGGTATATCTTGCACACTCTGAGTCAAATAGAATTTAAATTTGACTAAAGAGGAAAACCAGGAAGCAATTTACTGCTGTCTAACACTGATCTTTCAGAAAGACAGTTCTAATAGTTTTATTCACAATACTACCTCATCTGCTGAAATGGAAGTAGCCCCCTTGTTTAGGTGGAAGCAGGTTGAGCAATTGGTGAAGGAACCACACAAAACTGAGCTGATCAAAGGAATTATTTTGTCTTTCCTTCTTTACTTTATCTTGTTGGTGGTTTTCACATCTGCTTCCATGGTCCTTCTTCCTGAGTACTGAAGCACTGTATATCATGTTCCTTTTCAGGTAAACCAATTGGTTCATTTCAAGATTAGCTCCTGTATTCAGTATAATTGTCTGATGTCTGTCTGTCTATCTGCCTCCCCCCGCCCCGCCATTGTTGAGAGGTGGGATAAGAAGAGGATGAAAGGCAGATATCTATGAATCCAATGAAATGGATTTTCTCCTGTGGTTAATTAGGTATCACCTTCCTCTTGCCCCACTTTCTGTGGCAAGAGAATGGCAAGAAATTAGCCCCTGGAGTAACTTACTGCTCTGCTGACACCTACTACCTCACAAGAGGTCACAAGCTGTGATGTTCATCACTAAACTGCATCATTAAAACAATGGAAGTCGGTGGCAGCAGCATAACCTAAATGGGAAAAACTGGCTCAGAATCAGTCACAGATAGGACCACACATATGAGTGAAGAAAAGACAGCAGTCAAATTGCTCTTGTTCATAGTTAAGATTAAATATATTTTTCCTTAGGAATGCCCAGATTTAATGTATTCCTAGGTAAGCCAGTTAATTATTCCCAGGTTAGCAATATTTATTGATTGATTTTCATAAATGAGTTTGTTTTTCAAATGTAACTCTAATGAAAGCTTAATTGCTTCAACAGATGTTATGCTTTGAGTGTGTCTCCTCCAAATTCCTGGTGCTGCCGGAGTGAGAGTATTAAGAAGTGGCACCTTTAACAGGTAATTAGGCTACGAGGATTCTTCCTTTTTGATGGGATTATGGCTTTTATAAAAGAGGCTTCCACCCTTCTGCCGTATGAAAGCACAATATTAATCTCTCCTGCCTCTGACTTCTGCTACATGACAATACAGCAAGAAACCACTGACTACAACCCAATGCTTTGATCTTGGACTTCTCAGCCTCCTGAACTGTGAGAAACAATTTTCTTGTTTGTAAATTTCCCAGTCTCAGGTATTTTGCTATAGCAGAACAAATGGACTAAGACAACAGATAAAAGGGGAATTCAGTAGTTCCATACCAAAATTGCCAATCTAGTAAAAGTGAGTTTTTAATTAAAGAGGAGAAAAAAAGAGAATTATTTGTAGACATTCAATGATTAGAATTCACAGCTAAACCTCTTTTTTCCCTATAACACACATGCACAGCCATGGATATTATGTGCTTTAAGTGAGAAAATGTGTAGTGAATTCTATTTCTGTTTTTTAGGGGACACATGTCTTTATAACCAATGCTGAAGTAAAAATCCTCAGAGAGTGTTATGGTTTATATCTAGATGTCCCCTATAAAGTCTCACGTGTTCATAGCCAGGGCTTTTGGAATGCGATTGGATTATGGGGACTGATAGCTGACTTGCTATTAGGAGGTAACAGGTGATGGGAAGAAATGGATTTATCTTTCACCTAGATCCTCCCTTGATCTCTCTCTCTCTCTCTCTCTCTCCCGATAGCCATGGCATGAGCACCTATCCTCAGCTCACTCTCGCATGCACCTTCAACATGTCATACCGTTTCTACATTGGAGTCAACTCAGTATGGACTAAAACATGAGCCAGAATAAACCTCTGCTTCTGAAATTGTGGATGTTGGGTACTGTGTCTCAGCGACAAAGAATACAACTAAGAGAGGGGCCAGAGCAGATCTTTGTCTCCACTTTTACACATATAACCATATTATTATTATAACTATTATTATTAAGGTATAAAAACCATGTGTAAGAAAATTGGAAAAAGTTCTAGTTTCCCTCCATATTTACTTGTAGTGCTTTCTTTAGAAATATCAAATAATAAGGAATTCCTGTTTGTCTTAATTTTTGTATCCATTTTTTGGAACACTAAAAAAAGTGCTTGGTTTCTCCATTAGATAGGTCAGTGTTCTCATTTGTGAGAATATGAAATAATTTTAAATGTTTACTGCCCCCAGGGCTGGAGATATAGCTCAGCGGCACTGTGCCTGCCTTGCAAGTGCAAGGTCCTGAGTTCGATCCCTGATACCACACAAACAAAAAAATGTTTACTGCCTCTGGACCAAGTAAACACTCTTCACTTCTGATTTATAGCACTCATGAAGAAACTTCATTCAGAAGTGGTCATTCCTAGCTTGTTTCTGTGTTTTGCCACATCTTCTCAGATATAATCCACTATGGAGCAACCAGAGTGAAAGTCTATTTACCTCTCTCTGCTTCAAATACTAAATGGCTCCCCATGATCATGATGATGATAATGATGATGATTGCAGCAATACTTATGGGATAGGAGTGATTTGTCAATTTCTATTCTAAATGTTTTACCTACATTCCTTGACTTGATCCAGAGAATATTTCTACAAAGCAGGTAATATTATTGACCCAATTCACAGATGTAAGAGATTTCAATAACTCTAATATCTTATCTCACTTGAGATGACCATGAATTCCAGTCCTATAGAGTCACTATGTTTCCTCGCACTTAGTGAACAAGAGTGCTGAGATCTAAGGAGGTGAAGTACCCTATCCATGGTTGTAGAGAATTTGCGAATCTCAAAGCTTTGAACTTCAAAATGCCTATCTCTCTCCTCTTTTCTTAGTTGTCCTAATTAAATTTAGGTCACAATAACATGTAAATACTTTCATTTAAGTATACATTTGGGGTAGATATGGCAACTTATTTAAGAGAGACCCTCTATTCATTTGTTTTAGTGTGATTTATCTTGGTTCATTATACTTATTACTTCATTATCTTTTATTAGGTATTTGTTTTCAACTCTTTTCCCATAGAAAGCTAGCACCTTGTGGGACAGGAATTTCATCCTTCTTGCTTCTATATCACACATTCCTATAAAACAATGATTTAATTATTGAAAATTATTATATATTTTAAAATATTTCTCTATAAAGTGTTAATAAGCTGTTTTACATTAAAACAATTATGCAATATTATAGAATTCTTGTGATGATAGTTGAGAATTCTCATATTTCATAGTTTCCTCTATTTATACTTTTAACTTTTATAATACATTTTTATAATTAATGAGCCAATCATTGTTTTTCTGTTCCATAGTATCACCTTACATTTAGTCATCATTTGTCCTTAGATTCCTGTTGGTTATGACTTCTTCTCAGAATTTCCTTGTTTTTTTAAATTTAAAAATAACTTTATTATCAAACACACACACATACAGAAATTAAAACCATTCAAAGAAGAACAATGCAAGGGAAAAAAACTACAATAATATTCAAATACAGTAGAAGTTAACCAAAACAAAACTGAAAAGCACTTAAACATTTTTCCATATAACTTAAAAAACCATCTCAAACACCAACAAGACACCAGAGGATGTGATTTGTTTCAGAAAGATCCCCAAAACCAACATTGAACAAATAGTGGTCTGGAAAAAATCTCCAGTTAGCTAGCAGACTCCACGTAAGCCAAATTCTCCCTAATTTAAATTTTAATGCAGTCATATGACACACGATGGAAACACAATCCAAGAAATATGTTATTAGGCAATTTCATCCGTGTGTATCCTTAATTACACTTTCAATTTCTCACACCAGGGAAACTATTCGGTATTTACACATGTGTGTCCTATTTATTTCACTTAAGAGGATGGCCTCGATATGCATCCATTTAGCTATAAATGTCTCCAGTTTCTCATTCTTTATGGCTGAGTAGCATTCCATTCTATAAAAAAACCACATCTTCTTTATCCAGTTTCCAGTTGATGGGCACTTGGGCTGCTTCCAAGCTTTAGTTATTACAAACTGTGCTGCTATAAACATGGGTGCACATATATCGCTGTGGTATGATTCTTTTAATTCTTTTGGGAAGACACCCAGCAGGGGGTTATCTGGGTCGAATGGGACCTCTAAGCCTAGTTTTTTGAGGTATCTCCATACTGATTTCCACAATGGTTACACCAGTCTGCACTCCCACCAACAATGGAGAAGGGTTCCTTTCTCCCCACACCCCTGCCAGCATTTGTTATTGGGTGATTTCTTTATAACAGCCATTCTTTCTGGGGTGAGGTGGAATCTCAGTGTTGTTTTCATCTGCATCTCTTGAGTAACCAGTGGTATTGAACATTTTTTCATATATTTGTTTGCTGCTTTTACTTCTTTGTCTGAGAAATGTCTGTTCATTTCAGATGCCCATTTTTGAATTGGGTCTTTGAATTTGGGGGGTCTGATTTCTTTCAGTTCTTTATATATTCTAGATAGTAGTCCTTTGTCTAAGGTACAGTTGCTAAAAAATTTTTCCCACATTCTAGGCTGTCTCTTAGCTCTGTTGGTGGTTTCTCTTGCAGTGCAGAAGCTTTTTAATAAGATGAGATCCCAGTTGTTGATTCTTATTGCAAGTTCCTGTGCCACTGAGATTTTGTTCATAAAGTCTTTTCCTATACCAATGACTTCAAGAGTTCTACCTAACTTATCTTCCAGAAAATTTAGTGTTTCTGTCTTAATATTTAGATCTTTAGTCCACTTCGATCTTAGTTTAGTGCATGGTGATAGGTATGGGTCTAGTTTTAATCTTTGGCAGGTTGAAATCCAGTTTTTCCAACACCATTTATTAAATAGGCTATCTTTCCTCCAATGAGGGTGGTTGGCTCCTTTGTCAAAGATGAGGTGGCTGAGTATGTCTGTAGTTGTTTCTGCATCTTCTAATCTATTCCACTGATCCTCTGGTCTGTTTCTTTGCCAGTACTGTGCTGTTTTTATCACAGTAGCTTTGTAGTATAGTTTCAAATTGGGGATTGTAATACCCCCAGCCATATCTCTGTTGCCTAGAATTTCTTTTGATATTCTAGGTGTCTTCTGGTTTCAAATGAATTTTTGGATTGTTTTCTCTAGTTCTGTGAAATATATTGTTGGAATTTCAATTGGCATTGCATTAAACCTTCACAATAGTTTTGGAAGTATGGCCATTTTCACTATATTGGTTCTTCCTATCCAGGAACAAGGGATATCTTTCCATTTTCTTATATCCTGATCGATCTTCTTTTTCAGATTGCTGTAGTTTTCAGTGTAGAGGTCTTTTGCTTCCTTTGTAAGACTGACTCCTAGATATTACATTTTTTTGGATGCTATTGTAAAAGGAATTGTTTCCGTAATTTCTCCCTCAGTGAATCTATTATTTGTATATAAAAAGGCTATTGTTTTTTCAGTGTTGACCTTATATCCAGCTGCTCTACTGAATGTGTCAATTAAGTCTAGAATTATTTTGGCAGAGTATTTTGGGTCTTCTATGTAAAGTATCATATCATGGGCAAATAATGACAGTTTAACTTCTTCCTTACCTATTTTTATTCCTTTTATTTCTTTCTGTTTTCTAATTGCTGTGGCTAATGTTTCAAAAACAATATTAAACAAAAGTGATAGTGGGCATCCTTGTCTTGTTCCTGATTTTAGCATGAAATTTTCAGTTTTTGACCATTTCCTTGTTTTTGATGGTATTGAGAGTTTTAAAAACTACTTGTCAGGTATTTTATAGTTCCTCCATCAGAGTCTAATGTTTTTATCATAGTTAGTTTAAACTTATGGGTTTTTAGAAGAGACCACAGAAGTAAGGCACCATTCTTTTGGTTGTGTGTGTGGCAAGGGGGGTATGTTGGGGATTGAACTAAAGTGCCATTCAAGTCACATCATATCAAGGATGTATACTATCAGTATAATTTACCATTCTGAAAAGATGATGTTGTCATTAAAAACATGGCTGAAGTAATATTTGTCAGGTTTTCTGTTACGTTCTTTTTCTTTGCAAGAAAGTCATTATGTGCAGCTCACACCCAAGAATTGAGAAGCTATACTCCATTACTTTATGTACAGAATATCTACATAAATGGTTTGAAATTCAATACATATGGGTCTCTTTTCTCTTATTATTTATTTACTGTATCATTTACTGATATCAGCATGAACTCATGAATATTTATTTTATACTTTACATGAGAAAACAAAACTACTTTATCTTATTTTTCATATTATTTCAACTTTGATTAAGAGCTCCTTTAATTGGCTCCTATCTTGGTTTACTACATCCCCATCATTGTGGTTTTCTTTCTTCCTTCCTTGCTTGCTTGATTCCTTCCTTCTTTCTTCATCTTCCTTCTTTCCCTTTCTTTTTTTCCCCCTTTTATTTGGAGTGCTTCTTACTTTTTGACACAAAGTGCTCCAGGATCAACTTCTCCATTTGTTGTCCCAGTCCTAGTATTAAACATTTCTCCACTAACTATTGGTTCCTTTTATCAGAGAATATTAGAAACTGAGATCTAGCCTTAGGTATGCTAGTTGCTACTGGAATGTTATTGCTTCTTGGCCCACTCGGCTGGCAGGGCAAAGAGATATACATGTATATAATAATTCATGGGTATATATGTATGAATGGATGCTTTTATATGTAACTATCTGTGTATGTATAAAAATGAGTCTTATTAATGTTTGCAATTCTAATCCATCACTGCATAGACCAGTCTAGCTTTTTCCTTATGCTTCTCTGTGACCTTCCATTGCAATAACCAGAAGCATGGCATCTACCATCCAACAATAATTCTTTCATTGTTTAATTCCAGTATACATGTATAGTGGTTTCAGAATTGTAAACCATATCCACATATGCAACAATTCTACCAGTGAGGCCAGTTCTTTTTGCCTTTAGTCCCTTTTTGCCTTTGGTCTTTTCAGATTCTACTCATTCCCAACGTTATTTAGACCAACACCATATTCTCTCCACTCTTTTTCAGGGAACTTGTTTTAAACAGTTACAATATATGTGGATTCTTTAGCACACTCTTCTGTCCAGTCTGAGATCCTTGTAACCTCTTAAATGGTTTTGAAAATCTTACATACACTAGGCTTTACTCTTTGCCCTATAAAGTTCCATGATCTTGACAAATGCTTACTTCTTGTGTTCACCATGTCTTGTAGAACAGCTTAACCATTATAAAAAAATCTCCTGTGCTTCACCTTTCAACACGTCCTTCTTTATCTGAAAACCTGGTATCCACTCATCTATTTACTATCTCTTTACTTGTAACATTTCTAGATGTCATGTAATTGAAATATTACAATATGTGTATTTTTTTTTGGATTGGCTTCTTTCATATAGTAGTGCATTTAAGATTATAGTAGTGCATTTAAGATTCATCCACACCTTGTCACGATTGACATCTCCTTTATTTCTATCACAGAATCATTTTCAATTGCAAAGTAGTATCACAGTTTATTTATCTGTATAAAATAGTGGTGCCTCACTTCATGCACACTTTTGTTTGCTAACAATTTGGTTCACAAACAAAAATATTTGGAAAAATTTTGCTTTTGTTTGTAAACTCTGCATCGGGTGACCAATGTGATCAGGACCATTTATCCCACACAAACACAAATGTGACTGTATTTTTCAAAATCTAAGAACAAATTAAGTTTGTGAACTGAGACACTACTGTATGCCATTTGCTTCTAGTTTGGGGCAATTACAAATACAGCTGGTGCAAACATTTGCATGCAGACTTTTGTGTGTATACTATGATTAGCCTTGTAAATAAACTGCCAAATTGCCCTCCAATTGCACTACTGTACTATTCTGAGTTCCCATCAGCAATGAATGAGAGTCCTTAATGTTCCATATATTCACCAGCACTTGGTTTTCTCAGGTTTGGGGATTTAGTTAGTAGCACATTGGTTCATGAACTTAATTCTTTTCCTGATTCTGATAACAAATTGAGTTGGATGAGAACCAAATCAAATTCATTGGTTAGGTTCAATGTTGATCTTATGGGAAAATTTGATTCTGTTCTCATCCAATATGGTTTTTGACCAGAATCATGGAAAGAATTAAATTTGTAAAAAAAAAAAAAAAAAGAATTAAGTATGTGAAATGAGGTACTAGTGCTAATAGATCTGTGTAGAAGAATTTCATTGTTGTTTTAATTTGTAATTCCCTAATGAAAAATAATACTGAAAATTTCATTTATAGGTTTCTTTGGAATCTATACATTTTCTTTGGTGAGGTATCTGTTCAGACCTTTGATATATTTTTTAAACTGAGTTGTTTATTTTTGTGTTATTTTGAATATTTTAATTATAAATGCTTCACTAAATTTGTATATATGTGTATATGGGTATATATATATATATGTATAGAGAGAGTACTAACAATTTCTCACAGTTCACAGCTCATGTTGTTATATTCTTTTCTTTTCTTTTTTTTTTTTTGGTAGCAGGGATTGACCTTGGATCCTCGCGCTTGCACAGCAGGCAGCAAAACCACTGAGCTAAGTCCCCAGCCTGTTATATTCTTAATAGCACCTTTCACAGAGCAGAAATTTTTACTTTGTATAAAATGCAAGTTACCATTTTTTTCATAAACTGTGGTGTTGGGGTTATATTTAAAACTTATGAACAAAAATGTATATTTTCTTATACATTTTCTATAAAAGTATTATAGATTTGGGTTTTTACATTCAGGTTTATGAAGCATTTTGAATTAATTTTTGTGAAAGGACTCATCTGTGTCAATGTTTCTATTTTTGTATGCAGACATACAATTATTCCAACACCATTGTTGAAAAAACTGTCCTTTCTCCACTGACTTGCTCTTGCTTCTTTGTCAAAGATCAGTTGACTGGGTCTATTTTGGGGCTCTCTATTCTGTTCAGAGAAATTTGGTGTCTATTCTTTTGCCAATGCTCTATTGCCTTGATTAGTATGGCTTACTAGTTAAGTCTTCAAATCAGGAAGTATTTGTCTTCCATCCAGTTTTTCTTTTATAGTTTTGTGTTAGCAACTTGAGACCTTTTGTCTTTTCATATTAAAATATCAAAATCAGTTTGTCAATATCCACAAGGTAGCTTGCTGAGATTTTGATTGGGATTACCTTCAATCTATATATCAAATTTGAAAAACAAAGATATCTAAATAGTTTTGAGTGTTTTAATTGAAGAACAGTCCATAAACACTGACTCTTTCCATATATTGAGTAGTTCTTTGATTTCTTTCCATCAGTATTTGTATTTTTCTGCATATGTACATTTGTTGTTAGATTTATACCTGAGTATTTCATTTTCAGGGTGCTGTTATGCATGGCACTTTAAAAATTTTCGAATACCAATTGTTCATATACTGTTATTTTTATATATCAACTTTGCATTGTAAGACCTAGTTATTCCCCGTTACTAATTCTAGGAAGTTTTATTTTTGCTGATTTTGAGGGTTTTTCTATAGTTAATCCTATCTTTTTTTTTTGGTACCGGGCATAAAACTTGGGACCTTGTGCTTGCGAGGCAGGCGTCAGAACCACTGAGCTAAATCCCCAGCCCAATCCTATCATTTTAAAATAGCTATAGCTCTACCTCTTCTTTTCCAATCTATAAATTTTGTTTCTTTTTCTTGTCTTACTGCACCAGCTAGAACTTCTACTACAATGTTAGGTAACTTAGCACGGACATTCTTGCCTTATTCTGATTTTAGAGAGAAGAGAATACGTCTAGCTTCTTACCGTTAAAGTTAGTGTTTCTGGTTATTAAGAGGAAGTTGTTATTAAATGAAAAAGTTTCCTTGTATTTTCTTTTAGTGTATGGTTTTGATTCTAAATGCTGTATTTTGTCAAATGTTTTTTCTATTTCCATTTATGTAATCATTTGAATTTCCACATTAACTTGTAGATGTGGTGAATGACATGATTGATTTTCTAATTTTAAATCAGTCTCTCATATCTGAAATAAATTAAACTTGATTATGGTATTTAATTATTTTGATTGTATTTTGTTTTTGAAGCATTTTTCTTGAATTAACTCATGGGGAATAAATTTGTTGTTGGATGTAAGAGAGAGGCCTATGTCAGATAGTCTGTGCTGAGGTGGGAAAGGTGACATTTGTGCAGCTTTGACATCTGCTACAGCCAATGTGATACATCAAGACTACATGAGATCTCTGCTGCTTTCTTTGGCAATTTGAACCTGAGATGATTGTCAAATTATACAACAGAGTTTTTCAGATAAATGTATTTAACTTTTACTTCTTAGTTGTATATGGTAATACATTTTCTGATTTTTTTTAGGGGGAAAGGAGAGAATATACAAGAAAAATGTCTCCCAAATCTAGGGAGACTTATCTACAAGGATATAGTTAAACCTAAAAAGGAGATACCAAATAGGAGAGAGATAAAACAGATTATAGTGACAGTTATCCCTGAGAAAGTCTGGTACTTACCTATTTTTTGTAGATAGAAGGAATAACAAAAAGATAAAGTATGATGCATTGCCTCCTGAGTCAAGTAGTGGCCTTGCCTTCAGCTGGGCAGATATAGACATCCCCTCTCATACTTAAAACACTCTCCATGGCCAGATATGCCTGCTAGTCACAGGAGAATTTGAATTGATGCTCACCAGCCTGCTTATGCATTCTTGTCTGTAGACAAATGGAAGATTCACTAACCAGTCTCCCTGACAGGAAAATTTTACCCCTCGGCTATAAAATGCTTAGAATTTATAAAGCTGCACCAGTCATTCTTATGATTTTTATATATCTATAGCCAGATAGAATATATCTGTGGATAGACTCAACCACTACATAGTCACATTATGTGAATAAACATACCACTTACTCTATACCTGTGTATGTGTAGAGGGAGCATATCTATAGAAACATAACTTTTGCTGCTTGTTGATGACTAATATATAAAACATTGCCTTAGTGGTGAGTCACATAGTAGAAATGCTGAAATATAAAAAACAGAGGTGACACATTCAATGCTAAAGCTTGCAATAATACCTTATCAGGCTTACACATAATAAAATTGAAAATTTCACATAAAATATGACATCAATAATGTTCATTTTAGCTCCCTCTATTTTGATATTATGTTCTCATCCTTATACATCTTGTCAGAGTCACAGTAACTTTATTCCTTGGTCATTATTTTATAGTTACCAACATCAGAACCAAAGTGCTACTTAAAATATGGCTGTCTCATAACTATTAATTATTTTACACACAAAGACAGATGCAAATTGAGATAGTTTTAACAATGAAACCCATTAAGATGAAAATTAATATGTCCTAATTAAAACAAGAGTTGAAAAACTCTGAATTCACAATTATTGATTAATTTAGTTATTGCTATAAAATAATATTCATCATCCATAAGTTCATATGTAATGCAATTTAAAAATATTATGTTTTATATATTTCATCAGTAATGTGTACAATTATAGCATCTATGTTAAATTATATAAGAAATGTGCTTGTGGTGATTACCATTTAAACATCTAAGTTTTAGTTAATTTAGTACAGTATAAGAAATATACTTGTAAGTTTGCAAAGGTAGAATCATTTAAAATTTTCGCTTTTTACTTTACACACAGTTTTTGCACATGAACAAGTTCCCTGACATTTTTCTTCTTTAATGAGACCCAGCAATAAGGTTGAAGCGTTATTAGAGATCTCTCTGAACTGTTCAGACTCCACACTAAAAAATAAGAGTAGAAGTATTCTGGGCCGGGGATTTAGCTCACTGGTACCAACGCCTGCCTCTCAAGCGCAAGGTCCGAAGTTCGATCCCCACTACAAAAAAAAAAAAAAAGGAGATGCATTCTTCTTTATAATACTCCCTTATAATACTATCAGTAAATTAAAAGCCAATGGATTTCAAATATTTTTTTTTTTGGTACCAGGGATTGAATTCGGGACCTTGCGCTTGCGAGACAGGTGGCAGCACCACTGAGCTAAATCCCCAACCCCTCAAATATTGTTTTAAATAAGAAACTTTAGAGGAATTATTTGAGTTTTATAAAAACTGTCTAGATCAATATATAAGAAATGGCACAAATGATGTAATATTATTGTAGTTACAAAAAGAGAGGAATTTTTTTTCTGGTTGCAATCCAAACTTTGTTTCTTCTTTATATTAATGAAATCTAATTGTTCTTATTTCTGGCCCAATGTTCAAAATACCAGGCTGAAATATGCTTTTAAAACTAAGGTGACAGAGAGGAGCTAATTAACAACACAATTTTGATCAGTAGGATGAATCAAAACATGCAGTTCATTTCAGTATGGTTAGAGATTTTGTCTTCCGAATTTTTATGTTTTGTTTGGTTTGGATATTTGTTTTACACCAAATTTGATTTTCTGAAAATATTGCATTAGAGTATTATTTATCTTGGTCATGAGTTTTTGGAACCCTGTGTACTTTGGAGCTTAAAGCAAATGTGTCCTTTGCTTTACCTTGGCCCTGGCCCTAATCCAAGCAGTTCTTAAACACAGATTCTACCAGGCAGTAGGTCAGCCTCTTTACACATCAAACCTGTCCCAGACTGTAGAGTCATATGAGTAAGAGGGGAAACTTGTTTACAAAATTTATTTGATATGTAGGTGTATCTTAAATATTTTTGAAAGTGAAATTGAAGGACTTCAATTTCTTAACACACACATTGGAGCAATGAAAATTTTTAAGTTAGCAAAGGATAGTGGAGCAATATAGTTTCCAGATGCTGCTGATGTTTATATTATATATACATACTGGAAACAGTAAACCATATAGCTTTGAAAGTAGCTTTTGTTATGGTTACTGAAAAATCAGGGGCAAACTGGAAATTCAATCACATTTATATATCACATATCTCAACTACAATAATCAAGCCCAAGAATTTATTTTGCTTTTCAATAAAAGTTTCTGCAACCATAGAAGAGTTTGACAATTAAATAATTACATTCTTATCCAGTAATGATTAGTGTTGGTGACTGAAAAACAAGAAGATAAAATATCTTTCTTTCATCTCCAGGATACCTAGTGAATCACCCAATGGAAAGACTATAGTATCCTTAATTTAAGCAGCTAGAAACCAAGACCTTCTAGATTTTTTGTGTGTGTCCTTGCAGGTAATATTATTCAGTGCTGGAAGAAATCATCCAACATTAAATTCTTAGTCACATAAATGCATTTTAGTAATTAAAAATTATTGATATGTTAATAAATCAAATATATAATGAAGTAGAAGGAATACTTTAATGACCTTATTAAGGTTTTAATTATATATTTTTTCATTCCAGATTTCCAGAAGTGGATGGCACTTTAGGATTGTCTATTCCAGATCCCTAATTCAATAGGGAAGAAATTAGGGGAACCGAGTGACTTATCCAGGGTCAGAAAGCTAATTAACTTTGAAACCTACATTGAAACTTAGGTTTTCTGGACACAAGTCAACAAAATCAAGAATCTGGGGTGAATGAGAGGCAGTATTAATAATAGTTCCAATCTGAAATCACTCATTCTTTTTTATTTTTTTTCAGTAATTTTAAAGACATAGTTTGTATAGAATAAATCAGACAATATTCGACAAATGTACAAGTTTGGATTTAGAGAAGTTCCAGCTCAAAAAACAGATCCCTTGGGACCCTTTGAAGTCAATTCTTTTCTTCTACTCTTCAACGCAGGCAATTACTGATAGATTATTTTGTCGTTATACATTAGACCTAGTCATTATGCACTCTCACATAAATCAGTTTGTATCATATAGATCCTTTGTCCCTGAATTCATTAATTCAGCATTAATATTTTTAAGTTCATTGAGCTTTTTTAGTGGATTAGGATTACATTGAGGTAAGTAGGAGTATGTCAACACATGTCTACTAACTCAACTCTTAAAAGTTGACATCTTTCTTTTGGCTATTGTAAATAAAGATGCTATAAACTCGAGTTTACAAGTGTTAGTTTGAAAATATGGTTTCATTTCTCTGGTGTAAATAAATTGAAGTGGAATTTTTGAGTCATATGATGAATTTATGTTTATGAGAAAATATTAATGAATTCTCTCAAGTACCATCATTCTTATCAGTGATGCAGAAAAGTCTCATTGTTCCATGTTTTTAGCTGATTAATTAATTATTCTTTGATTAATTAAAATTGCCAGACATTTTAATTATCCAATAAGTATCAATTTTTTATTATCTTTTAAAAAATTGTTTTAGATTTTCTAGACACTTTGCATTTCTGTTTGACGGAATAGGATTGTCCTTGTGTACAAAAAGTTTCCTGAAATTTTTATTGAGAGGGAGTAAAATTTATAGATGATTTTGAAGAAAATTGCCCTGAATAATTTTTTACATTAAACACATTTAAGCTTTTAATTTAGTTTTTAAAATGCACCTTGTTCTATAGTTAAGTTTTAGGATTGCAGCAAAATTGAGCAAATATTTTTCATATATCTCCCTACCCCAATTTATGCATAGCCTCCCTGATTATCAACATCCCCTATCAGAGTAGAACATTTGTTACAACTGATGAACCTACATTGACACATCATTGCCATTCAATGCCTCTACTTTGCATTAAGGCTTCATTCTTGGAGTTGTGCATTCTACCGATTTGGACATGTGTATAGTATGTATCCACCATTACAGTATCACAAAAAATAATTTCACTGCTGTGAAAAATCACTTGTACTTAGTCTGTTCATCCTTCCTTCCATGTTAATACCTGGTGACTACTGATTTTTTTTATTGTCTCCATTGTTTTACCTTTCCAGAATGTCTTATAATTGGAATTATACACAGAAGATGACTGTTTTGGATTGCTATTATTTTAATTTTACTTTCTCATAGTTCATAGCTAGTACATAGAAATTCAGTTAATTTTATGTATTACGAAGTTTGGTTTATGCATTGTGTACATGTGACCATGCTTAACTCCCTTAATAGTTTCAGCAGTTTTTGTGTAAATTTTTATATACATGACCATTTTTTTCTGTGAATAAATAATGTTTAATTTCATCTTTCCACTCTAGGGTTTTTTGATTGTTTTTCTTTCTCCATTTCACTGACTGGGCCCTGCAGTAAATTACTGAATACTGCCAGCAGCAATCATCTTTACTTTGCTCAAGTACACCAAGTAAAAGTATTTAGCTCCTCTCAATTCTGATGTTACCAATAGTTTTTTTACATGTCTTCTAAAATCTGAGAATTTTTACTTTATTCCTAGTTCACATGCAGTTTTTATTATAAATAGATTTTGCATTTTTCCATTTTTGTCTGATCTTACAAGACATGATTGAAACATACAGTTAATTTTTTTAAAGTTTATCGCACTAAATGACACATTGCAATTAATCCTGCTCCAAATACTCCATTTCTTCGAAAACACTTACCCCATTGTTCTTGCCACTTTCTGAAGCAGTTCTGTCAGACTTGTTTTGTGATTGTCTTCAGGTGCCCTATTCTGGCTACCAGTGTTTTTGAAACAATTCAAAACATTTACTTTTCATGGTCATTTTGACCTTGAGGAAGAGTCAGAAGTTGAATAATGCCAGATGCCTTGAATAAAATGGATGAGCACACACCTCAATATTTTTACTAGCCTACATTTACATTCAATGGGCCTTGGCAGCAGCACTCACTGTATTTTTGACCACACATAAAAATACAAAAAAGGGCCCAGGATTTAGCTCAGTGGTGCCAGCGTCTGCCTTGCAAGCACAAGGTCCTGAGTTTAATCCCAGGTACAAAAAAAAAAAAAAAAAGGACTACCAGAACCAATTCAGAAAGTCAAAAGAAAAATGGGATATGGGATAAGTGTGTTGGAAGGAAGCAGAGTCTTTGGAGGAGGATTAATGGCAATGTGTCTTTTACTGTGATAAAATTTTTAAATTTAAACATTTACCTTATATTTTGGTTATGCTTACATGGTTAAAAAATAAAATTCCTCTATTTTTTATGTATGGAAAATAATAATGACTGATTTTCAAATGCTCAGGATATCTTGAATACCTAGAACCTAATTTAACCATGATACATTTCCATTATTAAATATTGCAGATTTCATTTTTAAACATTTCTTCAAAGGCTTATATGCCTCTGTCCATGATTGTTGTTGGAATGTCATCGTCTTTTTCTATAATTTCTTTGTATCATTTTGATATCAGAATTTATTGGCTTAAAAGCTGAATTGAGAAGTGTGTTCTCTATTTTCTTCAACAGTTTACATAAGATTATTATTAAATATTTTTCAAATTTTGTGTGAATTTACCAGTAAAGCCACAGAATTTCCTTTTAATTAATTTTGTGGCACAGTTTTATTGGTGGTACATTTTCTTTATATGAACACATCTTTATTTAATTTTTGATGGAAGAGCCATTGCATCTAGAACTATGGTGACATTTTTTTCTGTTTTATCCATGCTTTAAAGAGATCATTACATTGTCCTTTCTTTGGCATTGTTTCTGATTGTCTCAACTTTGCTCTTTTCATTGTTCCTCTCTATATAATATATTTTTTTGTCTTTGGATGTTTTAAAGACTTTTTTTTATCTGTATCTTTTATTTTTAGAAACTTGATTGTTGTGTGGTTTTTATGTCTGTGTCTTTTCATCTTTGAAGTCATCAGGGTTTTTCAGTAGCTAGGTATTTTGTTTAAATAAATTTGGAAAATGTTCAGCCTTTATTTCTTCAATTAAATTTTTTTTTTCTTCGCATTTCTCTTCTTTCTTCTTGGGACTGCCGATATGCTAAATAACTTGATGTAAATGTGAAGGAGTTTCACTCAGTGGGGAACATACATTCACATAACTTACATAAAGTGGAAATATGACTTACAGATAGGCATCAAAGGATGACATTGCAAGCCAGTCCCTTAAGTCCCTGGAAAGCTCCCAGAATTCAGTAAGTCTTCTGCTATGTGAGTTCCACCAGCCCTGTAGTTGAGGGAACCCAGAAAGCAGCCCACACTGGGTTATAAAGCCCCAGGCAATGTGACTTGTTGGTAAGGGTGTTGAAAGAGATGCTTTCTTGGGAAGCACTGGAAGAGAACCCAGACTATGCTCAGGATGTTGCATTCCCAGTGCATTTTACAGTTATTCCTGAGAACTACAAATGGGGAAAAGGGAAGAACTGGATCAATTCAAAGCCACCTGGAAGATTGTTCTGTAATTTGCCATAGATGACTGAGGTTCTGGTTTCCTCCTTTCACAGTAACTGTTATGGCTTATATCTAGATGTCCTCCTAAAGCCACATGTGTTCATAGATGGGGCTGCAGAGACATGATTGGATTGTGGGAGGATGATTCACCAGTGGACTATTCCACTGATGAGTTTGTAGCGAAATGTGATACTCATCAGTAGGTTAGTTCACTGATGCTTTTCGATCTGGGTGTGAGATTGTGAGTGAAGCCAGGTGGGAAAAGGTTGATCATTGTGGGTGTAGCATATGCCACACATGTTATTTGTTTTTATTTTAAGACAAAAGATGTTAATGTATGAGTTTAAACTAAAGCCTCAGTATTCAGATTTAATTGCAGTGTTGGCACTTTGCAATAAATAAGTGGGTTTTGAGTTGCGGTTTGGGCACTCATCTGCAAAAGACTCACTGTCACAGGACTCTATCTCCTTTCTCCTCCCTTAATCCCCTCTCTGCTTGCTGCCTGCCATGCCATGAACTATTTATCCACTGCCATGCCCCTCTGCCATGATGCCCGGCCTTGGAACCAGTTGACTATGGACTGAATCCTTACAAACTGTGAGCCAAAATAAAGCTCTCTTCCTTTAACTTCCTTTAACTTTAGATTTTGTTCTAGCAACAAGAAAGTAACTAAGACAGTAATTAAGCTCTCTTGAAGTTTATCAGTTTTTCCATTAATATACTCCTCAAAGATCCAATCTAGGATATAACATTACATTTGTATTGATTTTATCACCTCACTGTAGTCTATCCTGATCTGTGACAGTTTCTCAGGCTTTCCTTATCTTTCATGACCTTAACAGATTTAATTAGTACATGAGAAGGTCTGATATTTTCTGTAATATTTCAATTTGTGTTTATATGTTATTTTCTCCCTCATAATTGTACTAAGGTTGTGATTTTAGGGAATAAAACTACAATAGTGAATTACCCTGTATATTGCATTCTGTCAAGTACACCTGAGGTTAACTTTGACCACTTTATTAAAATAGTGTTTGTTGAATATTTCTATAGAAAGTTAACATTTCTCTCTTTTTCTCTATTGTGAACGAAGGTCAGCTCACATACATAGGAGTAGGGCATTTATGTACATTATTTAGAATAATAAGGAAGGCTTTTTTCATATCTATATTTATTTACTTAAATTAGTTACTTATATCAGTATAGTCTTATGTATATACTTTCTTATTTTGTATTATGAATAAAACACATCATTTCTTTCATTGCCAATTTTTTTCCCCAATTTTGGTGAAGGAGAATTTTTTGATGTTGGTTTTCATGACTTTTTAATATGCCCACCCCATCCTTGTATTTTTAAAGAGTTTTTTTACTTTCTGGTACTTTAAAGTGTTCCAAGCTTATTTTGTATTTTCCTTCTCCCTCCCTCTCAGCTCTGGAAACAGATTTTTTCTAAGGAACTGTGGTTCCTTTAAACAGAGAATGTCATTGTTATTTAGAAATCACAACTTCTGCTTTAGAATGTTCACTTTTGTCAACATTTACCCTATATGATTCATTTTAAATAGTTTCTAATGTGATGTGATATTTACAGTTTGACTAATATTTTTTTCAGTGTCCAATGTGAAAAACTTGAGTGAGATTTTCATTTTATAAGATTTTCTTCACTAATAGATACTTCATTTTCTCCTTAAGATGTTTATATTATCCTTCAAGTCCTTGAGCACTTTATGGTAGATATTTCTGTTGCCTTTTGCTTATTGCACTACACTTGTCATTTGTAGATCTGCTCCTGTTGACTTCTCTCGTGTCTCTGCATGAATCCCCCCTCCCATACACTCATTAATAATTTAAAGTTACATGCAGTACACTGTGGAAGCTATGCTGTTAAGTCCCTGAACTTTCATGAATTCCTCTGAAGAACTGAATATTTTTTTGCCAGGGAGTTGAATTGGTTACAGATTGACTTGACCATTTCTTGTGTTTAAGCTTTGTGAAGCAGGTTTCTTAGAGTGATGTTCACTTTAGGGCTTGTTTACTGCTTTGGCATTAATTTATGGGAACTCTTTTAATACCATTGGTGTTCAAGAACATCTTTACAGTCCTGGTCAGAACTTGAACAGTTCCCAGCCCCTATATCCTTGAAATCGACTGCCTTAAGGTTCATTACTAACTGCTCCTTCTCCTGCCTGGCCTCATGTACTCTGTGGTCCTATGAACATATTAGTATACTATTCAGAGGAACACTTAAAGACTCTCCTTCATGGGTTTCTAGGATCTCTTTTCTGTATTCTCTTCCATGCTAATTCTGCTCTACAAATTCTAAACAACTCAGACTCTAAATTCAAACCTCTGTCCCTTCAGCTGACCAAGATTGCTGAGCTGTTTGAGCTTTCCTACTCTATATCATTATCTGAAAAATGCCTACAGGTAGAAAGTTAGGATATTCATAAGATTACCTTATTTAGTTTCCCTTTTTCATAGGTAATGGTTCTAAATAGCCTATTGCTCAGTTTCTGGTAATAGCTGTTTAATGTATGTTTTTAGTTATTTATGGTAGAACACCTAGTACCAGATAATACCATCAAGGCTAGAAGTGAAAAGTATTCTAAGAAAAAAATACTTTGCATTTTTATTTCAAAATTCCTATTTTGTTTTTAGGAATTTCCTGTTCTCACAGGTGTCATTTATTTATATTTAGGCAAATGGATTAATGTGAAAATAATGCTATACCTAAAATAAGAAAGGTAAACACTAATATTCATATAATCCCCCTGATTTTCCTTTTCAAATGAAAGGTTTCAAAAGGGTAAATTTTATATACTTTCCTTTAATTATTTTATGTGAAAAATTGTCAGGATTGGAAGTCTATAATTCGTATACGAGTTTTCAAAAGATTTTGTTCAAATAAGTCAATGGTTTAAAGCAGAATAATCAGTCTGCTTCACATACACACACACACACACACACACACACACACAGACTTTATTCTTCTTAAACTGTCAGATTTTTTTTTCTTTTTCAAGAACCAGCGATTTGTTAGGTAAAACTGAATGCCAACACCTTTTAAAACATGGTATTTTAAGCCAAAAAGTTAAGCTGTGGGAGTTTGAGAAAACTTGCTTTAGAAATATAATTGCTTTCAAAAACACTTTCTAGGATCTGAATGTCACCAAAGGAATAAAAAATGAGAGGGGAAAAGTAGACTATAGTGAAACCATTTAGGGAATAATTATTTTTCTAACTTCAAGATATTAAATGAATTCTTTCCTTTACTTGGATGTTGGCATTATTTTTCCCATTTTTTTTGTGTGTGCTACCATTAGCTAAGAACCAGAATTTTGACTATTGGTATTTAAAACAAAAGGAAAAAAATTGAATCCTGTTTGGTGATGGTTTAATTGATTCTATGCCTGTCCTTTACCCCACATTGGAATGACAGGTAAGTCTGGCCTGTTAAATGCTGATGTGGTGTCAGGGGATTCTTGATCCAATTTTTTACTAGAATACAGTCTCTCGTCTTAGTCTGACATTCTACTCCACTTACCACTGTCAGTGTCAGAGGAAGTGTCATTATTTGAACAATAGCATCTTCCAGAAGAAAAGACATTGTGTTTACTTTAAAGAATGTCAGTCGTTGCACATTTAGAAGCATTTTCTGAGGTTAGCAGAAACATATTTTACTGGACTAAAAGCAAAACTCTTCTTCAATGCTAAGAATCACAGACTAAGACTGGAAAGGCCTAAAGGAGGCTACTCAACCTCCATCCTTCAGGTAAAGGAGAAAAGATTTTTCTGCTGTATTTTTAAAAAATCTCTAGGCAATACATTCTGCCATGACTTTAATTATTTCTTGAGGATATAATAATTTTAAAAGTTTCTCATATTTCTGGTTTGACATTTTGCAACATGCCTAACATCAAAAGAATATTTGTTGACAAATACAGTACACATCCAGATTCTTTGATCTCAAATCAATTTGCACTGATCCCATTGTGATGTAGTTGGTAATGTTCTACTACAAGAGTAGTCAAATATTTTCTGAAAGTGCTAGGCATTTCTGTCGCACTGCTGACCACTACCACTGTTGCATGAAAGCAGTACAGATAATATGGGAAACAGCCATGACTCCCTTCCAATAGGTATTTACTTACCAAAGCCAGCTATAGGTTAGGGCCTGAGGACAGTACTTTTCTGCCCTCTTGTTCTGACAGACCTACTATGAGGAAAGGTAGTTGTAGGTATGTGGTTATGCAGATTATTTTTTCAGCATTGCAAATTAAATCCAAGGCCTTTGAACTGGGCTGCATCACGAGCACTTCATCATTTTATTTTATTTTATTTCATTTCACTTTATTTCTTATTTAGAGTCAGGATCTTGCGAAATTCCTAAGTTTCTCAAGCTGGGATTGAATTTGCAATCCTTCTGCCTCAGCCTCCCAGAATACTGGTGTTATGGGCATGCACCAACATGCCTGGTCATATGCAGCCTTTTAACTGCTGTACAGTTATCTAAGCATGTGCCTTGGACCTGGAATATTTCTTTCTTTCTTTCTTTTTTTTTTTTTTGGTATAGGATATCAAACTTGGGACCTTGCACTTGTGAGGCAGGCAGCAGAACCACTGAGCTAAATCCCCAGCCCCTGGAATATTTCTTGACTAAGAGATAAAGATAGCCCTCTGTGTTGACTATATAGCTCTTTGTTTGGGAATTTGTTTCCCTGTTGCAGAATTCATTGGTACTCCTTTGTTCCACTCAAGCATGTGCATTGTATCATACTTGTCCAAGGCCACTGCTGTTTTCACTCTAGCCTGTGAAGAACTGAATCCTTGACCTGTAGTGAAATAGAAGTGGCACAGACCATCTTCCGATAGTGGCTGCTCATGGAACCTACTGGCCATGGTGAATCTGAGGAAAGAGTTTCTGTGCCCAATGCCCATGTAGGTCACAGATAATTTAGTTATCACATACCTTTTACCCATATTACACATCCTAGATTCAACCACCTCTGAAAAAGGCCCACCTATAAGCACATGGTTCTTTAGGCAGACGTCTAGATACAAGCCACAGCAGTAACCCTGACATTTGAATACCACGGAATGGGCAGACATGCAGATAATTCTGCTCCCAGTGGCAAGCAGTGATACATCACTTGCTTGTGCTCTATGCGTCATGACTCCTCCCCTGGAGGTATGAACAGGTGCTCCTTGCTCAACACATATGTTTTATTATTTAATATTATTTGGAAGATAGGGTATTTTATATGTATGTGTAGGATCAGATTAAGTAATATTTAAATCTCTGCTTTTCCATAAATCAATTATTATCCTGACATACTAAAAGGCTAAAAGGTCTCTATGTCTATTCTAGACTAAATCAGAATGATATATTACTTATCTTTAAGAATCATTGGTTATTATGTCAGAAAAAAATTACTGAAAAAATAACACTAAAACATGAATGTGTTACCTGTTGGTCATGAAATAATTCTGAATTATTATACTGTGTCCCAGTATAATACTATACTACTAATAAACATTTATATTAAAATAAGTATATGTAAAATTATGTAAAAGTAAATATGCATGCAAATCTAAAATTACTAACAGGTTAAACGACATTCACAATTAATGATACTTACTGAAATATTTTTTAGAAAACAGATTTTTTAAAAATTCTGCCCTGTTAAAATTTAGATTTTGTGTCCTTCATTTCTGTTGTTTTTAGGATATTTACACAAAAAATATTTTGTATAAGAATATTTTTTAAAGCTTTTACTTATATATTAAGTGGTTTGGCAGAAAAAAATGTCCACAATTACATAGATTTAGATTTTTCTCACATCTGTTTTCTATGAGTAATGATGAAATTGCATTTTGTTTTGTCAAATTTTAATTCACAAATAATTGCATTTATTCATGGAAAAAAATGCAATGTTTTGATGTATGTTTATAATACCAGTGATTCAATTAGGATAATTAACAAATTTATCACCACACATACTTATCATTTTTTTTGTGCTGAAAACATTTAAAATGTATTCTTAGTAATTTTGGAATATACAATGCATTATTGTCACTATATAATATACTATATAATATAAAATGCATTATAGTCACTATTCTCTCCCATAGATCACTTATTCTTCCTAATTGAAACTCTTATTTAATACTTCCCCTTTCCTGATCTACTCACCTCTTCATGCTGATAACCATGATTCTACTCTTATTGTATGAGTTCAACATTTTTAGATTTCACATCAGTAAGATCATACCGTTTTTGTCTTTCTGCACCTTTTATTTCACTTTGCAGAATGTCCTTGAGAACCATTCATGTTGTAGCAAATGATTGTATTTCCAGATATTTAAGGCTGAAGAGAATTCCATTGCTTATGTGTACCACCCTTTCTTTATCAGTTCATTTGATGATAGACACCTATGTTGCTTGTTATTGTGACTAATGCTTCAGTCAACATGGGAATGCAGATATCTCTCTGGTATACTGATCTGAATTCCTCTGGGTATATTCATGCTATAGTTTGTGTCTCACATGAATCCTGTCTCCCAGAACCCACATGTTAAAGGCTTAGGCTACAGGGTGGTGCTTTAACATGAGTAGCTTAGTAGAAAATTTACATCACAGTTATGTGCTCCAAGGAGATTGTGAGATTCCAGTCTCATCTCTTGTCTTACATTTCTGAGCATTAGATGAGTGTATTTGTTCTGGCATTTCTTCTCACCCTGATGTGCTTTCACAGGCCCAAGGCATCTCCAGGGACAATGTGTAATGGACTGAAACATCTAAAACTGTGAGGCAGAATAAACCTTTCACTTTGTAAGTTGCCATCTCTGGTATTTGTTTCAGTAACAGAAAGCTGACTAACATATAACTAGTAATTCCAGTTTTAGTTTTCTAAAGAACTACCATAGTCTTTCCTATAAGGCTGTATGAATTTGCATCCTTATCAATAGTGTATGAGAGCTCTCTATTCTCTACATATTTTCCAACACTTATCTACTTATCTTTTTTATACTATCCATTCTAATAAGTATAAAGTGACACCTTATTTTGATTTTAATTAACATTTACCTGATGATCAGTAATGATGACCATTTTTCTTATATCTGGCTATTTGTATACCTTTTTTTGAGAAGTACCTGTTTAGGTCTTTTGCCCACTAATTTTTTTTTGTTGAATTGTTTGAGTGCCTTCATATTTTGGATATTAGCGTTTAATCAGATGCATACTTTGTAAATATTTTTCTCAACCCATATTTTATTCTTGTACTCTAATAATTGTATTCTCTGCTTTGCAGAATGTTTTTAATTTGGTGTAATATTATTTGTTCATTTTTATATTTGTTTCCTGTGCCTTGGAGGTCATATCCAAGGAATTTTTGCCTTATTTTTTTCTAATAGTTCTACAATTTTAAGTCTTACACTTAAGTCTTTAATCCATTTTGAGTTGATTTTTATATGAAGTTAGATAAATCTCCAGTTTTATTCATCTAGTTTCCCCAATCCCATTTGTTGAAAAGACTGTCCTTTCTCTAATGTGTGTTGGCAATTTTGTAGAAAATCAATTACTCGTAAATGCATGGGCTTATTTGTGGAATCTCTGTCTTACTCAGTTGCTCCTTGAGTCTATTTTTCTGCCAGTATTGTGCTGTTTTAAATATTTGAGTTGTGCAATAGGTTTTTGAAGCCAAGTACTGTGATTCCTTCTGCTTTATTCTTTTTGTCAAGAATGCTTTGCAGTCTTTTGTGATTACATTCAAATTTAAAGGATGATGTTTCTGAAGTTAAATCTTAAAGTAAGCACTATAAAATTTAGGTTTTACAATTTTGGTATATCCATTAGTATTTAGATTTTTACAGTAAATTTTCATATGGTTGTTTTGATACAGATTTTCTTGTTTTTTGTTTCGTGTTTTTTTTAATATAGATTTTCTAGTTGAACCAACCTTCAGTTGCTGAACTCCTTTGAAGAAAGTGCAATACTGAGGGTATTTATTTGTCACATTGAGAATTACATGAAAGAATTTTGTAAAATTTGTTTAGAAATGCAGTTGGATGTAATTTAAAAATAAGTACTAAATAAATACGTGTATAGGGTTTCATTTCTCTTCAGTTACCCTGCCTGAATTCCCATTAGTTGCCCTTCATATCATGACAGGTAGAGTAAATGTAATTCTGATAATATCTCTACTTTAATCTACTCAATAAAAAAGGCACTGGATTTTTATTGAATCAAACAACAGTAATTAGTTATTTTTAGATTAGAATGAATTAGTTGAATAAAATTCACTATGTATGGTTCCTTATGACAGCTCTGAGAAGATATTAATGAATCACTGAGTTAACACTTCTGGGTCTAAGACGAAATAGAAGACCTGAATCCTAGGTAGTGAAGGATATTTTGCTGAACAGTGATTTTACTCAGTAACATTGATGGATAAATATAGCTAATCAATAATTAGAAAAAGAGAAATAATATTAGGATTTTTTTGCATTAAACAAGGAAATGAACAAAATCTGTAGTCCTAAACCTTTTGATGGAAAAAAATATCTTTCTTTGTAGTTGAACTAACTCAGGCCACTAAGGGACCATTTAGAATACTGAATGAGGTAATTTATTAACAAATCTCCTGGCAACAATAAAGGCTTAAAGACTCTATAAAAATTAACAATATATAGTATATTTTTATTGGTAAGATGGGAAATGTGTGATATCATGTTTATGATATCATAATTTACCAAGGTCTCGAAGTGAAACATTCAATATGATATTATAATTATTTGCTTAATTTATAAAAGCTTTACTACTTCTGTTTGTGAATTTTATTGGTAAATTCTTCATAGAATTTCTATGTTTTCAAAAAGTCATGTACAAAAAATATCATCTTGATAAATGAACTGGAAAATAACTATTAATTGTCTTTGCTAAAATACACTGTTACAATAAACTCTGAATATTTTAGTTTATGTTAAACAATCTCAATATGTTCTCTCAGAAGAACCTAATCATACTTTTAATTTCAAAGGCTGGGTACTTTATTACCTTTCCTATTGCAGGATGCAACCAACACCCAGCACGCACAAGAACAGAATCATCATGGCAGAAGGGCACAGTGGAGCAGAGCTGCTTATTTCATGATGGCCAGGAAACAGAGCAGGGGAACACTGCCAGAGAGAAAGGGACAAGGAACCAGATAAGAGATCCCAAAGCCACACCACCATAACCCAGGCAGATGCACCCAGAATGTCCTCCACCAATCCCATGGGCAGAGTCCAAAGCCAAACAAGTTGATGCTCCACCCTAACTTCCACAGGTCCTACTGTTTTAACCCATTTTCTGTTTCCATTACAAAGTACAGTGATAAATTGGTTTACAAGCTTAATTTGTTTTACGATTTGGGGGATAAGTTGTAAAACAAATTAAGTTTATAAACCAATTTATCACTTCTAGCTACATTATCATTTTAATATAGTGATACTGGGTTTTCAAAAACCTTCAAGTTCAAGCTTTCCACTACTCAAATAGCAAAGTTCAAAAAAACTCTACTCAGTTTTCGTAACTTTGCTCAATTGTCAAACAGAAAATCCAACTTGAAAAAAAACACTTGTACAGGCTGAGAGTCACACATTCCATCTTGCCAGAACACAAAAAGGGTGACGCTTCAATCTAAGCACAGCTCTCCCCCAGAAAATATATAGTACTGTGTTACTGCATTAAAACATTCATCATTGTCCCTTTTTTTGTGCTTTTTTGTGTGAAATAGAGTAACCATAGCTCCAAAGGAAGTTAATAATACCAGCAGTAAAGCTAAGAGGGAAACTGTGAGAATCATGATAGTTAAAGAAAGAAATCATTGTGAATTTTAAGTCCTGAATTTATAAGAATTTATAAGAATGAATTTATGAGTAATTTGGAGGCCTTGGAACCAATTATTTGGTTTTACATTGTTTCTTTTGGGAAAAACATGTTCAGTTCTGCAACATTTTGGTGTTTGAACATGAATTTGGAATGAATTGAGTTTGACAACAAACATGTTACTATAGTTGTATAATATTTTATTTTGCTGCTAAACTTTGTGTAGCCTTTGCCATAATATGAAATGTTTGCAAATTTTATTAGTGTAACTAATAGTGCACTGAAACCTTCGTGAATAACATTTTTTCAGTCTTTGAATTACTTAAAGTAAAATTACCTAGGAAGAAATACCAAGAAGACTGTGTTAAAATGTATGATAATGCCTGCTCTTTACTCCTTCCTTACAGAGGATTAGGTCTGTTAAATTCACTATGTGACCTGATGGGCTTTTTTGTGGTAAAATAAAATTTATTGCCACATTTCCAAGGTTGTTTATATGACTTGTTTGAAACAATGAGATATGAACTGGAATAACAGTGTGGGAGATATGAGACATTGTAAAGAGATTAAGTGTCACACCTTGGCATTTCTGTCATGAATATAGAGCATGTTGGAAGAGAGTTCCTGTTTCACTCTGTGTCCTAGATTTAGAACCACTAGGAGCAGTCCTCCAAGTGGAGCAAAGCTACAGCCTACACAGCCACACATAATAGAAGAAATAAATTGCACTTTTTTTCTTAGCCCATTCTGACTTGGGATTTGCTTGTTACTACATTGAAGCCTGCCTGATACATAGGATGACCAAATCAAAGCTTTTGTGTACTGTTGTGACCATCGATAGTAATTGCTATATGGTTTTCAAAAAGATTTTGCACAAATGTTTACTGAGAGCAGCAATGTGCAGAGACATATTTTATATATCCAAGTTTTATCAGGTAGCATTCAGTTAACTAAAAACAATAGTTAAAGGAGGGCATTTAGTATAACCAATCAATTATACAACTCAGTGTTGGGATGTAGCTCAGAGGTACTGTAGTTGCACAACATGTGTGAGACTCTATGTTCAATCTTCATCACTGCACAAAAATATTATCCAAAAAAGAATGAAAGAAAGAAGTGCAAAGGTTAAGATAACTATTGGAAGTAGCTAACAGTTTTAGAATATTGATAGAATTTTTCAGATACTAGCATTTATTTTGTTGTTTGTATATGAAAATATTTTCAAGACTGGATCTACATGTGATAATGCTATTTTTCAACCAAAATTTATAAGTTTACTCTACCAATATTGTTACTTCCCTTAGTAAATGGGTCACAATGTAGCCAAACAGGCATGGAAATTAGTTTTCTATTTTAGAGTTAATGCCTTCTATTGGATGTGAAAGATTAATTCTTCACTAACCATAGTACTTTCATAGCTTAGCAATCTCAGCATACATTAAGAAAAGATCCTACTGTATGATGATCATTTCCAAAGGCTCATATCTGCTTAAACAGTTTGACTGATGAGTGATGAATCATCAGTCTAAAAAATCAGATATAAATCCAAAATATTATCTGTCAAAACCAAATTTGTCAAAAGAACATGTGTTACTTGGCTTTTGACATTCTAACACCTTTTATTTTTTCTTATGTTAGATTAACTATTACAGAGGTATGTCTCACATTCAATGGTATTTACCAATTGAAAGTAAACAATTAGATCTGTGAATATTAGTAGACAGTAAACCACTGATGAAATCATGACACAGAATGTTTCCATCTCCTCTTATCACCCTGTGCACTCAATCTCCTTCCCAAGGCCATCCTTGGGCACCAGTGGCCTGTTTTGTTACTCTTGCTCTGCATCATCTGCCATATAATATAAATGGAATTATTGAGTGAAATTATAGAGTATGTAGTCTATTATTTCTTCTTTCATATAGCATGATTCTTTAGGATTAACTTACGCTCTTAACAAATGTAGACACACATCGCATTGCTATTATTGTTTTTCCTTTAATAGGAACTTTACTTTTAAGTAAATTATTAGATAAAAACCATTTATTTTATCACATATTTACCATTTCTTGTGATCTTCATCTTTTGTGTAGATTGTAATTTCCTCCTGGTACCATTCTTCTCTTCTGTGAAAAATCATCATAATTTCCTCAGAAAGCAGAGCTGCAAACAATTATCTTAGTTTATTGCTTAAAAATCTTTATGCCTTTGTCTACATTTTTGAATAATTTTTGTAATTCTTATTTGATAGCTTTTTTAAAAAAAAATCTGATCTTTAAAGATGTTTCCTTTATCTTCTGCATTGTATAGTTTCTGGCAAAAAATCTGCTGTAAATTTTTAATTTTTTAATTTTATTATTTTTCCCAAAATTTAGGTGCCTGTTTCTCTAGTTACTTTTAATGGTTCTCACCTTGTACCTGAGTACTTTGATTATAATGTACTTTGGAATAGTATTTTAAAGCTTTTCTGCTTGATGTTTCATTTTTTCTCAAAGATTTCATGTAGAATGATTCTTTTGAAATTCATCTATGTTGTTAACTTATGTTATAAAACACCTACTATATTGCAATTATTTTTTCTTTAAACAGTTGAGTTTATGTTTTGAACAGATTTGGAAAATTTTTGCCATGGTTGTTTGCCTTCACCACTTCCTCTGGGACTCCAATTGTAACAAATACCTCCCCAACTGAACTTAAATGTCCTTAAATATTCATTCTATTTTTGAAAACTTTCAGTATTCCTCCCAAACACACAAACATATCTTTCTAGTGTGTTTCTGAAAAATTGAAAAAGCATTCTCTCAAATATCCATTAGACAAATTTCCTGAAATATTTGCAAGAAATTCTGAGGTCTTGTGAAACTAATCATTAAAATATGCTATGGAAGTAACACCAAGTAACAACGATCAGGTAGAATTCAAAAGTATGTTGAACTTCAAACAAATATAGAGAGTGACATCAAGCAAAATTGTTTCTCATTTTCATTCTTGCTTTAACAGTAGTAACTCTGAATATGAATAGCCCATGTATGGGTTACCTTCTCTTGCTTCTGGAGATTTGGAAATCTTGTCCTCAATTCATCTCTCATAATAACGATTGTTCATATTTCCCCTTATAGTTTTTATGATTTACACATATCTCATGTGTGAGGAATTTCTTCTCCTACATGTTTCTGCATTCAATTATGCTATTTAATATTCATCCCGGAAAACATAAAATATGCAGCTCAGATCCTTCACCATTTTCTATGACAAATTCAGTCGTCGACAGTATGAAGTTATACAGAATCACTGCCTTGAAAACATCTTCCAAACTTAATAACGCTTTAAAGCATTTGAAGCTTTTGGCATGCACTGAACCTTTGTTTTCATGACCTCTCTCCTGAAAGCATCTTCTTCAGGCTACGCTGAATCCCTAAGCACACACTAGAATTCAAGAAATGTTTTCTCCTTATTATTTTATACAATTGAATGTATCATCTATTGTATGCACAGTTTGTATACTTCATAATTATCCTGGAATAATGAATAAGAGGTTTAAAAATTAATGCTTGATTTTTACCCATTACAAAGAGACTGTCCTATCAAATCCATGGCCACACTGTTCCTCTTTGCCCTCATTCTCCAATTCCTTCCTGCTACTGGAGATGACCAGTGGGTTTCTCTCAGCTTTGTCCACTTACAATTTGAGTGGTTTAGCTAGTCAGTTTATTGATTGGTCAGTTTGGTCAAAATAAACTGTATATAATGGTCTGTGCATTTATTTTCTGTGGGGGGTTAGGTGATTGAACATATTGCATATAAAAATTCTCAGAGAGGAGCTTATTCAGTGCTTTCTAGTTTAGTGTCTGCATATAGGAAATTAAGAATTGATGATGAGGGATATGGGGTCCACATGCAATGATTACACTCCTCCATGAGAGCTCTTTACTCCTTTCTTGCCCCTGGATAAATGATACTTGCCCTTTAATACTCAGTACTTAGGGAAATATTTCTATAAATACATCTATGACCCATGGAATTAAAATTGGTCTAAACATCCTTCCTCAACAAAGATATGATTAGCTTATTTAGAACAATATTATACTTTTTTGTATCCCTTTGGTTATATAAACTCAGACTTTTAAACATTTTCAGGAAATTTCCCCCATGGCTGGATGAATTCCTGATGGTATTTAGTACCGACACAGAATAATAGAGTGGGACAGGTAAAGGGAAAATATTCTAGGATTGAGTAATAATGAATAAGTAGGTTAATGTAGTTTCCCCCTAGCACCACACTGAGCCATTTATGGGCCCCCAAGTAGCTTGGGTAGTCTTGCTTCAGGAGTACAGCTGACAAGAGGAGAGGGGAGAAAAGGAGAGCAACATAAAAGCAGCCAGAGGCAGTCAGTGCAACAAGGAGCAGAGTTGCCCCCAGTGCTGAGGAGGAGCCCTTCTGGGCTGCTGTACCACCGTACCCAGTGCCAAGTGGGTGAGCCTTCTGGGACACCCTTCCACTGCCCCCTGCTCTAAGGAGCAGAGCTGCCCCTAGTGCTGAGGAGGAGCCTTCCAGGCTGCCTTACCATCACCCCCAATGCCAAGGAGAAGAGCCCGCCACAGCACCAAGGAGGTGAGCCTTGTGGACACCAGCAGAACACAACCCCCCCCACACACACATTGAAATGAGAAGACACATAAAAAAGTCCCCAAACCAGACTTCCAGATCACCTAAAGCAACCCCAAATGGAAAGGAGATGGAAAAATCTGATACTTAAACACCTGGGCTCTCTGAACTGGCAACTAAAGAGGATCTGGAAAAAATTAAATCAGAAATAATTTCTCAGGTAACAGCAGAAATTGTGCCCATAGTACAAGACATGGTTAATAAATGTAGAGAGGACACAGATAAATAAAATTGAGGAGCTGAGGAACATGATGGAATCCCAACACAGGAAACAAATGGAATCCATAAAACGGATGCAAACAGATTTCCAAGAGATTAAAAACTCCACTGAAAGTTTATGCAGCAGAATGAGCCAATGTGAGGACAGAATTTCAGATATAGAAGATAAGATTGCAATTAGTGACCAGGAAAAGAAGGATTTCTTTAAAATAGAAAGGGACCACAAGAAAACAATCCAGCAACTACTAGATGATGCAAAGAAGAATAACATAAAACTGATTGGAATCAAAGAAGAAACAGAAGAGAGTGCAGAAAACATAAAAGAGATCAGATTACAGGCTGGAATCTGGAAAGAATCTATATATAGATTGTGTTTAAAACTATAGGAAGAGATGTAGATAGAGTCTAGGGTGGAGCTCATCAGTGGGTTGGGAAGGAAGAGTCACTGAGATCAAAGGAGAGAACGGTATGTTTCCAGAAAAAGCACATACAACTATGTATAGTACACAGTACTCGATAGTGTGATAAATGACTGTTACTGTTTTAGGTACTTATCATAACACGCTGTGTTTTTCATCCTTTAGAACATAGTCCTACTTATATAAAAGTTTACTGTAAAACAGTGTGCTGCTATGCCAGTGGTAGCCTCATGTATCTTGTGTTTAACTGCGTATTTCGATAATATCAAGGGGCCATCACAGATGATTGATGTATACTTTTTCAATCTGCCCTTAGAAGTTGGCACTATGTGTGTTACTTTGCAATACTCATGGATGAAATTGCCTAATAACATATTTCTCAGATTATATTTCCATCATGTGTCATATGACTGTATTGAAATTCAAATAAAAATATATTTGGCCTGTGTGGAGTCTACTAGTTAATTAGAATTTTTTCTCCAGACTACTGTCTGTTCAATATCAGTTTTGAAAATCTTTCTAAAACAAATCACATCTTGTGATGTCTTGTTAATGCTTGAGATGTTTTTTTTTTAAATTATATAGAAAAATGTTTAAGTACTTTTTAGTTTTGCTTTGGTTGAGTTCTATTATATTTGAATGTTATTATAGCTTTTTCACTTGCATTGTTTTTCTTTGAATAATTTTAATTTTTGTATATGTGTGTGCCTAGTGAATGATAATAAAGTTATACATTAATAAACAAAAGAAAACATAAAAAAACTGTTCAAAGAAGTGATGGCAGAAAACTTCCCAAGCAGGAGAAAAGAAGTTGACACACAGATAAATGAGGCATATAGGACTCCAATTAGATGTGATCAAAAAAAATCTACACATAGGCATATAATAGTTAAGATTCCAGAAACCCAACAGAAGAACAAAATTCTACAAGCAGTTAGAGAAAAGAAACAAATCACATACAAAGGAAAGCTGTCAGAATCACAGCAGACTTCTCAATGCAAACCCTCAAGGCAAGAAGAGCTTGGAGTGATGTATTTCAAGCCCTAAAGCAAAACAGCCTCCAACCCAGATTGAGGTACCCTGCAAAACTATCTTTCAAAATTGATGGAGAAATAAGATACTTTCAGGACAAAGAGCACCTGAGGAACTTTGTGAATACAAAACTAGCACTCCACAAAATTTTAGACAATGTTCAAGGAAAAGACGATGAGGATCACAACCCCAGGAAGCCCAGTACAATGAATCCATCAGGCACAACAAGAAATTAAAGAGAAAGAGGAAGAATCCCACAAATAAAAAGTCATGACAAAGATAAGTCAGTGTGCATCAGTTATAACCATCAATGTAAATGATCTCAATTTACCAATCAAAAAAAATAGACTGGCAGCATGCGTAAAGAAGTAAGATCCAATAATATGCTGCATACAAGAAACAGAATTCAGAAAGAAACTCATAGACTGAAAGTTAAAGCATGGAAAACAATACTCCATGTGACGGGAACCCCCCAAAAAGCAGGAGTACCTATCCTCTTTGCAGATCAAGTGGATTTCAAACCAAAACAGATTAAGAGAGACAAAGAAGGACACTACATCCTTGTAATGGGAACAATCCAAGAGGAAGAGATGACAATCATAAATATATATGCACCAAATACTGGTCCACCCAACTATATAAAACAAATACTAATGGACATGAAAACTCAAATAAGTGCTAATACCATAGTAGTGGGGGACCTTAATACCCCACTCTCACAGATAGATCAACTTGACAAAAAATAAGCAATGAAATACTAGAACTCAATCAAACTCTTGAATAAATGAACTTAACAGATGTTTACAGAGTGTTCCACCCCACAAAATCAGGATACAGATTCTTTTCAGCTATATGCAGGTTGTTTTCCAAAATACACCACATACTTGCTCATAGAATGTTTAAGTAAGTGTAAAGGAATTGAAGTTATCCCCTGTATATTATCAGACCATAGTGTGATGAAATTGAGATCAGTAGCAAAAGAAACTGCAAGAATTTCATAAACTCATGGAAATTGAACAAAACACTTCTGAATAACCAATCGGTCACAGGAAATTAAAGAAGCAATCAGTTTCTATAATTAAATGACAATATCAAAACAATATACCACAATATATGGGACACAAAGAAAGCAGTGTTATGAGGGAAATTCATAGCAGTGAATACTCATATTAGGAAAATAGAGCAAGCTCAAATAAACAACTTGATGCTGTACATCAAACTTCTAGAAAAAGAAGAGCAGGACAAACACAAAGCTCCTACACAGGAGGAAATTATAAAGATGAGAGCAGAAATCAATGCAATGGAGCCAAAGAGAATGACACAAAAAAATCAATGAAGCAAAGAGTTGGCTCTTCGAAAGAATAAACAAAATTGACAAACTCTTAGCCATCCTTATCAAAAAAAAAAAAGGAAAGAAATTACAATGGACCCAGCAGAAATCCAGAGAATCATCAATACCTGCCTCAAGAAACTATATGCCAATAAGATGGAAAACACAGAAGAAACTGACAGATTCCTAGATATGTATGAATTACCAAAGTTGAATGAAGAAGACCAAAAAATTCTAAACAACCTAATATCAATCAGTGAAATTGAAAATGTAATTAAAAATTTACCAACTAAGAAAAGCCCAGGTCCTGATGGCTTCACTGCTGAATTCTACAAGACATTTCGAGAGGAACTACTGCCACTACTGTTCAAACTCTTCAATGAAATTGAAAGGGAAGCAATACTCCCGAATTCATTCTTAGAAGCAAGCATCACCTTGATCTCCAAAGCAGAGGAAGACCCAACTGTAAAAGAGAACTATAGGCCAATCTCACTAATGAACATAGATGCAAAAATCCTTAATAAGATACTGGCAAAAAGAATGCAGAAGATCATCATGAAGATCATACACCCTGACCAAGTGGGATTCATCCCAGGGATGCAGGGATGGTTCAACATAGGCAAATCAATAAATGTAATATACTATATTAATAGAACCAAGGGCAAAACCATATGATCATTTCAATAGGTGAAAAAGCATTTGGCAAAATCCAACACATTTATGATAAAAACGCTACAAAAAATTGGAATAGACAGCCTCTACCTCAATCTGATAAAAGTCATCTATGGAAAACCAACAGCCAATGTCATAGTGAATGGTCAAAAACTAAAATCTTTCACACTAGAATCAGGAACAGACAAGAATGTCCACTATTACCACTCCTGTTCAACATAGTTTGGGAAACATTTGCCACAGCAATTAGACAAGAGAAAGAACTAAAAGGAATAAAGATAGGAAATGAAGAAGTCAAATTGTCATTATTTGCAGAAGACATGATACTCTATACAGAAGACCCCAAGAACTCCACCAAAAGTCTTCTAGACTTGATAACCAAATTCAGTAATGTAGCTGGATACAAGGTCAACACACAAAAATCAATCGCTTTACTCTACATGAACAAGACTCGCTGAGAAAGAAATAGGGTAAACAATTCCTTTCACAATAACATCTAAAAAACTGAAATACCATAGGAATAAACCTAACAAAAGAAATCAAAGACCTCTTCTCTGAAAACTATAGCACTATGAAAAGAGACATTGAAGATTCAATCCGAAAATGGAAAGACATCCCTTGCTCCTGGGTAGGAAAAGTCAACATAGTGAAAATGGTCATACTTCCAAAACTGTTATATAGATTCAATGCAATCCCAATTGAAATTCCAGCAGCATACTTCATGGACCTTGAGAAAACAATCTAAAAATTCATTTGGAACAAAAAGAGACCTCAAATAGCAAAAGCATTTCTAGGCAACAGAGACATGGCAGGGGGAATCACAACACCCAACTTGAAACAATACTATAAAGCAACTGTGATAAAAACAGCATGGTACTGGCAAAAGAACAGACCTGAGGACCAGTGAAACAGATTAGAAGATGCAGAACTACTCCAGACAAACTCACACTTCATCTTCAACAAAGGAGCCAAACACCCTCATTGGAGGAAAGATCGCCTCTTTAATAAATGGTGCTGGAAAAATTGGGTTTCAACTTGCCAAAGATTAAAACTAGACCTGTATCTCTCACCATGCACTAAACTAAAATCTAAATGGATTAAAGATCTATATATTAAAACAGAAACGCTGAACTGGCTGGAACGGAGGTTAGGTAGAACTCTTGAAGACATTGTTGTAGGAAAAGATTTTATGAACAAAACCTCAGTTGCCCATGAACTAGCACAAACAATCAACAAGTGGGATCTCTTCTTATTAAAAAGCTTCTGCGCAGCAAGAGAAACCACCAACAGTGTGAAAAGACAACCCACAATGTGGAAAAAAGTTTTTACCTGCTGTTCCTCAGACAAAGGTCTACTATCTAGAATGTATAAAGAACTTAAAAAAAAATCAGACCTCCCAAATTTAAAGACCCAATCCAAAAATGGGCATCTGAAATGAACAGACATTTCTCAGACAAAAAAGTAGAAATAGCAAATAAACATATGCAGAAATGTTCAACATCACTGATCATTCAAGAAATGCAAATGAAAATAAAGCTGAGATTCCAGCTCATCCCAGATAGAATGGCTGTTATCATGAAATCAACCAATAACAAATGCTGGCGGGGATGTGGTGAAAGAGGAACACTGCTCTCCTGATGGTGGAAGAGAGAGTGCAACTACTGTGGAAATCAGTATGGAGATACCTCAAAGAACTAGGACTGGAAGTCCCATCTGACCCAGCTATTCCCCTCCTGGGTATCTTCCCCAGAGATTTAAAAGAATCATACCACAGTGATATATGTGCACCCATGTTCATCGCAGCACAATTTGTAATAGTTAAAACTTGGAAGCAGCCCAGTCCATCAACTAGAGACTAAATAAAGATGTGGTTTTTTAATAAAATGGAGTACTGCTCATCCATAAAAAACAAAAAATTAGAAACATTTATAACTAAATGAATGCACACTGAGGTGATACTCTTAAGTGAAATAAATAGGACACACATGTGTAAATACCAAATAGTTTCTCTAGTGTGACAAACTGAAAGTGTAAATAAGGACTAAAAGGTATAATAGGCAATGTGAAATAGGAAGAAAAGGGGCAAAAGTGAAGGGGAAGTGGGAGAAGTAGGGGAAAGGAAAGAAGGGAATGGAATTGATATGAGAAAATGAAAAAGTAGAAACAAAGTCTTCGTAAATAAGGAGGTATGGAGGGTTGGAAGGAAGGGGAGGGGAATGAGGAAAAAAATAAGAACCAAGATGGATTATGTAAAGGTGCAAATTTCCAATGATGAATGTCATTATATCTAAAATGTAGCATTAAATTTAATTTAGAAAAATAAGGAGTAAGTAGTATATATTCAGGTGAAGAAAAATTCCAAATCATTCTGTACAAAGAAGTGTGAATGGATGTAAATGTGGAAAACAGAATATCATGTACTACACTAAACAAATTGACTTGCTTTGGTAGAAATTACATTTTGAGAAATTTCAAGAAATGAATTTAAATATGTGACATGAGTTAAATTACCAAGAGCCATGCTAAATATTTTTAGACTTAATATAATAGACAATAGAAAACTACTAATATGATTCAATTACTGCATTTTTTCATCAACCAGCAATAGGGCTGCTTTGCAAAAAATCTACCTATATTTTTTGGTACAGGGGCTCAAACTTGAGACCTTGCACTTGTGAAGCAGGTGGCAAAACCATTAAGCTAAATACCTGGCCAAAAAAAAATCTACCTTTATTGTTTATATTTTATAAGTACCTCAAAATAGTAATATCCACCAGATAATATACACAAAGAATAACTAGATAGATCAGACAAGTCCATAGACGAACTGATAAAAAAGACTTGATACTCTCTAGCACAGTCATGTTGATAAGAAAATGATGGTGTGACTGACTGTGGTATTAAAGTGAGAAGTAATTTGAGGCGGCTCAAAGACAGCCTGTGAGTTAGGGTTCGCAGATGCTCCATTTAAGGTGATGGCATAGCATTTGAAAGGAGTGCAGTACAATACAATGCCTTGAAGTAGAGATTCCTTAGGTGAGAATATGAGATCAGGAGGAAGGATACAGCCATGTATAGAGGTGATAATTAATGGTATGAGGCTAGATGAGCTCTTTTTGAGAGAATGTAGATGGAGGAAACCAGAGGTACCACTTTTATATTTGATTCTTAAATGAATAGATTCATTCCAATTTGACATTCTTGTTTGGTTTCTTCATTTCTTTCTCTTTATTTAGGTTTTCTGAGAAAAGTTTTTATTATGTAGTCTGAGCTGGCCTCGAATTTGCTAAACTGTCTAGGCTGGCCTTGAGCTAGTGATCTTTCTTCTTCAGCCCCTCCAGTGCTGGTATTACAGGCACACAGATATCACCACACTTGACTGTCATCATTTTAATTGAAAACTTTTCCTTAAAAGATGATTATAAGCACATAGGGAGCGGTGGAGGGGTTGAGAGGGTAGAGGAATGGGGAAAAAATATGGACCAAGATATATCATGTACAGGTACGAATTCCCAATGATGAATGTCATCATATTGTATACCTAAAATGTACCAATAAACTTAATGAATAAATAAAAAACTTTGAAAACACACTAATACAATTTAAAAGATACATTAGGCCCCCCAAAATTAAAGAAATAACTTTGGAATATAGGGTTTTAAAAACAAGGAAAGGTAGCTGTTTGGAATAAAATTTAGAGACCCTTTGGGGTTGAGTTTGGTAGACAAGTGTGGAATGCCCAAGGATCAGAAATATTCATGTTATCAGTACCTGCAAGACAGAGCATGTGTCCAAACTGATGCAGAAAGTCAGTGTAGAATGGTTAGACCTCCAGTACAGCACTGAACTCAGCTTTTAGTAGCTGCTCCACTTAGAGTACTTTACATTTAGCAAACACCATGTGAGAAGTAAAATATTAATGAGATAAGAAAAAAGTCCTATATAAATTGATGTAACTTATTCTCTTTATTGACATTATTTACTGTTTATTGATCCACCTGTGAGCTAAATAGTATTACAGAAGTACAGTAGGTAAGAATAGAATTACTCAATACTGTCAGTGTAAATTTTCAATACCTCATTAGCATCATTTGGAATATTTAGCGTTATGGTAGTTCACTATTCGCTAAATCATACATTGTGCATATCTAAAAGATTTTCAGTACACAGTGTCAAGTAGTCATCAAACATTCATACAGTGCAATATACATAAAAAGTGCACATTACTACTATTATTATTACTATTTTTATCATTATTAAGTGTTTAGGAATCAGAAAAGATGCTTCTCTGATTTACTTGATAAAAATTTAAAATTAATGAAATATAGGTCAATTCATTCAACATCAAAAAAATTTTCCCAAATGTTCTGCATGGTAAGATTTTTTTGTGTGTGGTACCAATGACCAAACTCAGGACCTTGTGCTTGTGAGGCAGGCGTGTTGCCACTGAGCTAAATCCCCAGCAGTAATATTTTTAAATAAAGCATAGCATGGCTATCATTATGCCAACATTTCCAAAGCAAATTGTAAGCAAAAGAAAAAAAACTTAAGTATAGTTAATATGCTTATTCTTCTTAAGCATGGCCCAATTTGTGTTCAGTTCTCTTAGTTCAAGTTAAATTATATGGTGTTTTGCTTCTAGAAAAATGTTCATGGATAATGTCTCTATATTCCCAGGTTTTTTAAATTTTTTAAACAATTTTGTTTTCTTAAACATAGGAAAGTACAGTTCTTGCCCTGTTGGAGCTTATTGTCTAGCACAAATTAAAAGTGTTTTTATGCTATGTGAATTATGCTATGTACAGGAGTGTGTTATGAGGATAGAGGTGGTAAGAATTCCAGTTTGCCTGAATGGTTCCTCGTAGAAAATTTGGCAGCAAAAGATGATGTCAAGGCTAAATGATAAAAAGAATAGGTATTATATCATAGAAATAAAGGAAACTATCCCACAGAGTAGGAAATGAGCGAGAGGCTGGCATGATAAAGTCGGATGCTCTTTTGGAAAGTTGCAACATGAAATAAAAACAAAAGAAGGAGACAAAAGCAAATATCAAAAGATCTTGCAAATGAAGCAATTTTAAATTTATCATAATAAATTTTAGGGCATGGAATAGCGAGTCAACTGGTAGGTGGGAAATGGATTATGGATCATTGACAGACTGAGGATACTAGAAGTTTATATTGTTATTATGCAGTTGTCAGTAACTGACAACCTATGGAAACTAATAGAAATTTTATGTTATTTTATTAAGTATCTTGGTCACAATACTTGGTCCAGAGAGGCGATTGGATCATGAGGACACTGACCTGATTGATGGGTTGATCCATTGATGAGTTCACTGCTGACTGCTATTGAGAGATGAGGCCCCTTTGGAGGAAGAAGGTCACTGGGGGCGTGCCTCTTCAGAGTGTATCTTGTCCTTGGCCTCTTTCTCTTTCTATTGTTCCCTACTTCCTGGCTACCACTAGGTGAGCAGCTTTCCTCTGTTATGCCCTTCCACTGTGATGTTTCTGACTTGAAGCCAGCTGACCATGGACTGAAACCTTTGAAATGATGGGCTGGAGTAAGCTTTCAATGAGTAAGTTGTTTTGCTCTGGGTTTTGCCAAAATGATGAAATACTGACTGATGTCTCATTGTTTCAGTTAGATCTTTTCTTGACCACTGCATAAACACTGAAGCTTTTTCTGCACTCTAGGCTCCCTCCCCTCTTTCTTTTTCACATTTTCCCATAAGTCATCTTATTACCATCATTATTATTATATTTTACTAATTAATGCTTTTGTAGATCACTCACTCCTTCCATAATTAGAATATAAATCCTATGAAGGCAAAATGTGTTTTGTTGTGTTCATTATTGTATCCTCAGCGACTAGCACAGAGTCTAGGGACTAACTGGGACTGAATGAATGAATGATGAATCAATAAATGAATAGAGTCCACAAGGACTGGACACAGGTAAATACTCATAAAAATGTGTATTTTTGCTGAACAATAAATTTTAAATCTATTATATATTTGATTCCTCTCAAATTGAATTTGTTCTCCTTTTCTTTACTCTGCTTTCCTTTAAGTCCCATGGTCCTGCTCAAGTCCTGTCGAGATAGTTAATTCCTCAGAGAAAGAGCACAGTCTGCTCTGCTATGTCATCACCATTATTATTATTGGTGGAAATGCCACTCATCCTTGAGAAATATTACCCATGTATTAAAGCAAGTCAAGTCACCAGGAAGAACCATGCTAGACCTCCACAAAGAATCATAGAAATGTGACTTAGTATTTTGAACAGTCTCTAAGTTATTAGTCATACAATATCCTGTTATCTCACTGCTTTCTTCTTGCCGTACAATTTCTTACATATTTTTCTTAGTAATTGTTTTTTGTTAGCCTCTTTTTCAACTTTCATAAAACAGAGCAGTGTTCAGTTCCCCTGAGCAAAGGAATCTGTTAGGCTTACTTCTCAGAAGCAACGAACACCATGTTTGCAAGCACATAAAGCCCCATGGATATCTAGCGCATCTTTCAGAGTGTAGAGGTAGCATCTTACCCCTTACCCAGGTACCTTGATTTTATTTCAACATTTACTTCCATGGACTTTTCTATTGAAAGTAGTTTAATTTTTTTCCTCTTGAGATATACCAGACATGAGTAAAGAACACAAATCTTAAAGGCAAACACCCATGCCATCCTCATCTATATGGAGATAAGGAGCAGTACTAGAAAGCGAGAAGCACCACTTCGCTCCATTCCAGTAAGTGCCTGTCCAAAATAAACAAACTTCTATCTCCATCAAATAGTTTTATTGATTGAGATACAAGCTACACACACACAATTCATCCTTTTTGCTTATAACATTAGTTATAGCTTTTAGTTTAGTTTTGCATTTCATATAATTAGGATGAGTTTATACATAATCTTTTAGTATTTGGTTTCTTTCTGTCAATGCTATGTCTATAAAATTCATTCACTTCATTTGGTGAAGCTATCTGTAGCTATTGTTATTTTTATTACTATGTAAATTCTACTACATAGACATACTACAGTTTCTCCTTTCACTACATTGTTGGTGGACATTTAGGTTATTTAAATATTTTTACTATTATGAATAATACTTCTATAATCATTTATCTTTTTGTGTTGTATTAGTACATGTTTGCAATACATAATTTTTACATTCCTCATAAAGAATTGGAACATGTATATAAATACATCTTAATTTTTTTTCCTTCCCTTTCTTAGCCCTTTAAAATTTCTTCTCTTTTATTTTTGAGATAAGGTTCTTTCCAAGTAATTAAGCTGTCCAGGCTATATATGAACTTCATATCCTCCTGCCTCAGCCTACAATAGTATAAGAATTAGAGCCTTGTGCTACTATCCCAGGCTTGTCTTTTCATTGTTAATTTGTAGTTTTTTTATTGATCCTGAGTTTATACTCTTTTGTGTGCATGCCTGTATAGCCATATGTATTAATGCATACTTGTGTTCACATATATACATTTATACATATACACTCATTTATATATTTTTTCACTACTCAGACTTTAAAAACAAACTTCATTTTTAGAGCTACTTTGCCTTAGACAAAGTAGAATTCTTTTCCATTCTTCTGAATTAGATATTCTTCAGAATTACTTCTTTGTTGCCTTCAATATAGAGATTTTTATATCTAGGTGTTAATCATTCATTTAATTACTTTGTGGCTGATTTTTCAAAAATGTCTATTACAGTATATCTCATCCCATATGATGTTTATATAAAGTGGATTTGCCATCTGCTAGGTGAGAGATAGAGTCTATTTCCTCCCCTTTAAACTGGAGAAACTTCTGACCATGGTAGAAATGATACTATTTCTGAAATATGATGAAAAAATACAGTGAATATTTAAATATAAAAATTATCAATAAAAGACACATTGCTGTTGATTCCCCTCAAAATAATCCCTCTTCCTTCCAACATACTTATCTCATAGTTCTTGCAACTTTCTGAAACAATCCCAGGAGACCTCTTTGGTGTGTCTTTAGTTGCACTGTTACAGCTATCTCATTGTCTTGAATTGATTCAGAACCCTTACTTTCGTGGTCATTTTAAATTTGAGGAAGAGCCAAAGTAGTACAGTGACACATCTGGTGAATAAAATGGATAAGGACACCCCATAATACTTGTGTGAGCTTTCCTTCCGTTGGATGGCAGTCAGTTGCAGTTTTCACAGTAGTTTTGATCACACCTCATAAAAAATCACAAAAGAGGGCTTCCAGAACTACTTCAGAAAGTGGCAAGAATAATGGAATAAGTGTCTTCAAAGTGAGGGGAGTATTTTGAGAGGGATTAATGGTAATGTGGCTTTTAATGTAACAATTTATACTTTTTTAAAATAAAAGAAATTTCACCTTCACTTATATTTTAATCACACTTTTAAACTTTTAAGGCTAAGTCATGAAAGCCAACTTCGGTCTGTTCCTTTTGCAATGATTGCTCTTGAAATTCAGCCACCATCTGGGAAGCCCAAACAAGCCCATGCCAAGTGCCCACAGAGAGAGGAAACTCAATGCTGTTCTAGCTGACAGTACAACTGAGGTCCCAGCTGACAGTCAATGTCAATGGCTAGATCTGAGAGGGAAGATGGCCCTGGATGATTCTGACACCTAGCTGTTAATTCACTTCCAACGTTGTTTAAACCCTCCTATCTGAGCCCCAAAGCATTGGGGAGCTGAGAAAATCCATTCTTCTGACTGCTCAAATTCTGTACTTACATAGCCCATGAGCAGAATAAAATGACTATTTTATAATACTAAATTCTACAGTGACTTGTTAAATAGCAATAGTAACAGAAAAAGAAATTTTCTTTAATCTTTTCACTTACAAGTTTTAAAGGAGAATATGTGTAGCATACTAGATTTGGGTAATTTTAAGATATATGTTCATTTTCTTCCTGTATTTCTAACTGCTCTTTTCACTCATTCACCTAAGTGGCAAGTTTCTCAGAGAAAATAGTTTAGGCACAACATCAATACCCTATTCAATCCCCTATGGCCAGTGGAAAGTCACTTCTAAGGACAGGCCATCTTTCTCAGAAAGGACTAAGGAGATATTTATGTGGCAAGTAATTAAATGTTCATAGACAATGTGATACAAAATATACAGCTTTGCTAATTTAAAAGTATAAGATTATTGAATAATTTCAAAATAAAATTCACTACCGTAGGTAATAGTAGGCTAACTGCTATCACTATTAGATCTCACAATGTAGGTGGAAGGCAGGCTGCCTCCAAGAAGAAATGTATAGTGGTGTAAATGCGAATATTCATGTGACCATTCTGATGGGTAAATAAATCAAAGGGGGTATGATCTGCTTCCATGCTCTCATTCAGTGACCAAGACTGCCAGAGACTCTAAAGGTTTCAGTGCACGCTTTTTAAGCTGGAAGCAGAGAAGAGTTTGGGGAGCGAGCCAAGGGGGTTCTTTGTGGTACAAGTCTGTGGCTAGAGTATGACCATACTTAACAGCAAAGGAGTCTGGAGTATAGTTGTTCACACAGGAAGAAATGAAGTTGGTTTTTGGTGAAATAAAGATAATCTCTGTAACAAACATATAAAAAGTGCCTTTAAATTAAATTCAGGGTGTTTACAGATAATGACTGTTTAGGAAATTAAAATAGAATGTAAGTGTCATTTAGCAATTCCTCTGATGTTTTCCTTCCTTCTTCCCTTTGCTTTGCTCCAGCCTTGGCGGAAGTCTGAACTGATTCTGCTCCTGACCCTACCTTCGCAGCATGCAACACTGAGAAATTTTCTCTAATCAGAGTATCTCATAGCATAGAAAGATAATTCAAAATGTGACTGCAATAAAGAAAGTCATAGGTACTTTGGAACTCAGTGGTCATTCTCTGGTTGACTAGTTAGCTAAAGGATTATTCTGACATGACATTTTATCTCTATCTTTGTCCATTACATATTGTGTAGATTGAGAAAAATCTCTGCATATTAGTTTTCTGTCCTTGTACTCCATTCATACTCTTTACCATTGGATAATTTGAACAGAATGATATTTATGCTTTCAAATTAACACAGAGCATATGTATGTCAGATATGAAAAATATGAGTAAGAATTCTTAAATATTGATCCAAAGCAGAATAAAGCAATCTAGTGACTTCTTATAAAGTCAGATGTTTTCAGCTTTTTCCATAAAAATACTCACTATAATTGTCACAGTAAACTATACTAAAAATGTATCCTAAAGATGACAAAAAAAATTTACAGATGTTATGATACACTCTCAAATTTTAAAAAAATTTCTGTCCAGTGAAAGACAAACTTTGAAAACATGGCACATAAAAAGAAAATTACCAAAAGGGCAAATACAAGTCTTTGTTTCATTTTTAGTGTTACCCACTTATCCTTTTGGTTAGTTTAATTATTGGGTCATTAGAAGCCACACTTTTAAACTTCTGTGTAAAAGATCACAGACATGAAAAACATGATGATTATCATGGGCAATTTTCTTCAATAACATTTTATACTGTCTTGAGAAATGTTGATTTTTAATGAGGGTAACACCAAATTACATTGCTCAGTAAAAAATTAAAAATATTTCTGATATTGCCCCTCCAAATGTATGCATAATATTTGCATTAACTCTGAAGTTTAAGGAATTATCTGTATACATTTATTTTGAATGGAATTATCCCTTAAATTGATGTCAAGGACATCTATTAAAGTTGGAAATACTAGAAGATTCTCTTTTGATTTGAGAATTTTCAAAGTCCTTTACCTTTGAGCAAAATAAGTGCACATTGAATAAAAATCACATTTTGAATGTCTGAATGATGCTGAATTCTTTGCAGCTAGGTTCAAATCTGAAGCAACTACCCAAATTACCTTTAGTTTAAAAGTTAGTTAAATTCAGAGCTTCTAATGCTTATTTTAATAATACAATGTTGTGACCTTAATGAGGACTGCATTTGTCTTTAAGTCCACATGATAGTGAAACCTTAATATTAAAAAAAAAAACACTTTTGTCTAGCAAAAGTGATTTGAAGATGTTTTGCTCCATGCATGTGAACTCAGCAGGTGATTCTTGCCTATCTTTGATGTCAAACAGCACAAAACTTCAGTGAGTAGTAGCTTCAGAAATGCAATAGACATAGCTGAGTCTTCATACGAAGCTCATGCTTGAACTACATCAGAAGAACTGACATCTATTATGGTGAGCAAAGACAAGTGTTTGAAAAGAGATTCAAACAGAAGTGTCAGAATTTACAGTGCATAGTTTTATATAAGTTGATTTTAACCAAGCATATCTCTATGAACTCTGCAGGATAGAAAAGAAATTTCAAAAGGCAGAGAAATTGTTGTCATCTAAGGGCAGGGAATGTTTTAATAGCTTAAGGAAGAACATTTCTGAAAGGTTATGCGGTGATCCATTTACTTTGACTGAGTAATAAGGCTTGTCATTGTGATCGTGCAGTTTTTAACCCTTAGAACAATAGAAATGTCTGTGAACCAGGGAGCGTAAAGGCATACTTAAAAACTCAGAAGAAACTTGAGGCCCATTTATAAAAAAAGTTTCAAGTTTTAGCCACTGTCACTAGACGTTGTCTAAGTCATCTAGCCACAAAGAAGAAAAAAATTGCAAGAAACAAACAAAAAACCTTTTCAGTCCTAGTGAATCCTAGTCACCTTAACAAATATAAGGAAGGGGAAATTCAGTTGTTTTTAAATTGATACTTAAAAAAAATTTTTAGAACCATTAGCTGTGCTTCTTAGTCCTGCTTACTTTTATTCCCAATAGAGCATGGGCTTTGGGTACGTTGTACGCAAAAAAGACTGTGTTTGTGAGTATAAGTGCATGAGTGTGTGTGTGTGGCCACATAGAAGGGCGGGTTATGGACCTCTGTTGGGTAAAGGTTTGTTTGAAATTGTGTCCTAAGGGCTTAATCACAGCAGCTTTCTAAAACTCTCCCTAAGGGGTCTACTATCACAAACTAATCTAATTGTTTTTCTAGCAATGTTTCTCCACCTCTTACCCAAACAGATTTAAATAAAAGCAAAACTGCTTGGCTAAAGCACAAAAACTCAATTCCTATGCAGCAATTTTCAGCTTGTAATCAACACTTTAGCAGTGTGAGATCTACCTCTTCTTAACCTACAATTAGCACAATTAATCCACCACATGCCAAACCACTTGTTTAGTTATTATATTCTAATGTTTGCTTTTAACAACAAATTTTCCCCTCTAGATTAGCTGATAAAGCCTCCTCCCAGGAAAAACAATCTGGCTAGTCAAATTTAAATTTGTCACTCCCTTGAGTGCCATATCTTTGTTCTTTTAGATTTAATTGATGGAAGTAATGTATTACATTTAAACAAATACTTTTTTTTTCTTTGAATGCGGTTGAAGCCTTTAGAAAAAGAAAGAGTAGACCATGGCACAAGTTCTAGGCTGTGCCAGCCTGGTTAGGGACATACCATATACACCATGACACTTTTTTAATTTTACCTAACACAAAGTGAGCCATAGGAAAGAAAATTTAACAAATATTCATGGAGTATATACTTTTTACAAAACATGGGTATAGTGCTGTGGGGAGTTATGATATAATAATAGTAAAAATAGCCAGTGTTCATTAAGTTGTTACTAAATTAGCTCCTCCTATCCAATTAGAATTTATGTCCTTCATAACATTTATAAAATCAAGATTAATTTTATTTCTTTGTTTAATGTATTTCTCCAAAAAATAGAGATCATACAAGTTTTCCTCACTGCCTCATGTCTGATACGTAGCAGATTCCTGATCCATAATGTATGATCAATATCACTTTTGTAGAATAAATTGCTAGATATATTAAATGCTCTATATGAATTATTTCATTTAATCTTCTGAATAGGTGTATAATATTATGGTGGTTTTATGATATTGAAACTGAATCATACAAGTGTTTAGGAAAGTTGTGTGGCAGTATCTGTCAAACACAGATGTACCTGATTCTGGCACCAGATATGGGAAATATTTTACAAAGTTTTAAATTCAGAGAGTTCATTCAAGGTTTGTGTTGCTGAAAGATAGTCTTCAAGAAATGATGCCAGGAATTTATAGTCAGGAAGGTAGAATTGTACATAATTAAATTATAGAAGACAGACTGAAAACGGATATAATAGAAATTCAAATACCTATTTATAAGAAGATTAATTTATACTAAAAGAAGTTTTCTGGAAGAGCATGATTGATTTCATGAATTTTGTATTATAATTGTATTGTGTTCTATTTTATAATTTCTTCCTGCTGCAAAGATTTAAAAAATATATTAATTCATCTTATACCTTTAATGTGTATGCTGTTACAAGTGTTATCACACCTTCTTCAAAACTCTGTCTGCTAATTGCATCATATGTGCTGTCTCAGAGTCTTCATGAACTTTCTTTTCTTTTGCAAATGGGTCATATTTTACTATTTCTTTATTTAAAAGGAATTTTAGTTTGTAACCTGTACATTGTGAAGTTCGTAATTTAGAAACTCTGGATTTGATTATATTCCTTAGAAAATGTCAGTGTGCTTTTGTTTTTGTAGGCAAAGAACTTACTCAGAACCAGACTATGAGCTGAGACACTTGGGTGGCAGTTCAAATCTTAGTTCTGCTTCTTCATTTTCACTGGGTTGCTTGTGTTCTGTTTGGTGCATAGACTGTTGATCCATCCAGAGATCGAGGTAGAGTATACATAGAGGATTTGTGTCTCCCCTTCTCTAACTTTTTCCTTTGCCAGATGGATCTCTCTATGTAGTCCAGGCTGGCCTTGAACGCACGGACTTCCCAAGTGTTGGGATTATAAGTATGTGACGCCCCACCAGGCTTCCCCCTAATTTTCGATTGGCTCTGGTTACGCTGCCTTCTGTATTGTGATTTTTCCTCCCATTAATGACAGTGTTTTCTTTGTCTGAGTTTTATTATTCATATTGTACAGACTGGAGCTTTTCCTCTGGCTTGTAGCTGTAAATATAAGAAAATCACCGGGTGCTGTTCGTTTCCCTCAACTGTCCATTCTCCTTTAGACTCTGCCTGCTTTTAGCTATTTTCCAATGCCTTAACATAGTTAGCTGGGTGGCTTTTTTCTTTTTTTAATACTTTGTCCAAAGTTAATAGTTAGCAGAGTGTTTCTTTGAGAGCTTACCTGACCTTCAACATAAAACCTTTTTTTTTCTAAGAGTAGGAAGAATTTATTGAGAGAAAGATAGCTTCTAAGAGAGACAGAAGGGGGCCCAGAAAGTGGGTTGCCCCAACATAAAACCTTTGTGAGGAGTAAGATTTAAGTATCCCAGATAAGTTTGTCATGGATAGAAATGCGGTGGTGGTGATGGAGGAGCGTGGAGAACAGAAGACTTCTATGCCAAAGGAAATGTTTGCACATTGGTCTTGAAAAAATCAGGTTTTCAGCATGTTGAGTTTGTAGCATGGTGAAAAGGTTACTGGAAGTATTTGGTTACTTATGGGCTGTGTGGAAGAATGTGAATATGGAGAATAGGTGCATCAGTCAGAAAAGCAAGGGTTAAACAAAAGCCACTTTTTAAAATTCCAGAAGAAAGCTTTAGCTGTCATCACTGGGCAGTGGGGGGCCATAGAATATGTCTGGGCACAGTAGATAGAGGGTGATATATATCTTAGGATCGTCTCTAGCTATGGTACTGGCGATGTCATGGAGCCCTTTCAAGAGGTTGTCACAGTAATCCAGAAAAAGAAAGTCAAACTCGAGGCTCTTTAAGCATAAATCCATCTGAGTTATGAAAACATAATGAAAGTTCCGGAATATTTTTCCATGCATATACCCTATAACAGTTTAAAAGATGTCTAAAAGTCTTGTCACCATGGGAATTTAATCATTGGAATATTTTGATTGATATTAAATTGGTCATAAAACATGTATGAATTGTGATTTCAACTTGTAACTAAAAACAGACTCATTAATGAATTTAAACATCAAATATATGTAATTTTTGGCAATTAATTAGCATTAGACTTGAGAGAATGAGAGGGAAAATAAATTGACATTTTTAAGTTGCTTACTATGTGTCGGGGACACTATCATCTTCAGTGACTACTGGAACTCCTGAGCAGCTGTCATTTCTATTTCTATTTTACAGATGTGGAAATTGAGGACCACAGAATTTAGTAGTCACATTTCTAAGGTCATACAGCTAGTAGATGGAAAATTTACTATTTAAGCTCTAGATAACCTGATTATAATGGGTTTTTTTTAACCTATTTTCAGCATAATTTTGTTTTAATAGTGAGGTAGTGAATGTGGCAGACAAGAGATCTTTTTTGAAGAAAGGTTCATATCTCCTCTCCTTCAGCATCCTTCAGTGAATTACACTGAGTGTTATATCAATGACCAACACAAATTTTATGGAAATGTAACAAAAAGAGATTGTTCTTAGTACATGCTCAAGAGTTTTCTTGTGAAAGAAAATTGGTGGAATTACTTCTTAATGGGGTAAAATGTGAAGAAACATATTTTGTAGTAAAAATGTGTGAGATAAAATAAGTGATTTTTATTTGGATAACTCAATTGTTTCGATGTTTTTATTAATTAGTAGAGGTCCTAAAAGTATACTAGGAGAAAATAGAGCAAATTTTAGAATGAATGTCTTTAAAATAACATTTTCATATGGTACAACATAAAGCAATAAAGCCATTTAGTCTTTCATAAAGTTTACAAATATTTCAAATATCTCAGTAATCATTGCAGATATACCCCAAATTTAAAATTATGTCATTTTGTCATAACTTTAAACTTTTGCTGCTCATTATCTTCTAGCTTTTTTCCCAGAAATATTTAATGTGTGTGTGGGAGGCAAGACAAAAAAAATGACCCATGATTCTTATATAACAGAAGATTCCTGAACCATGGTAGACATTTCACTTTTATCGTGTTTAAGATATAATAGAATCTAGCAATAAGTTACTTATTTAAGACTTCTCAAATTTTGAGCTTGCTCTGAATCACTTGAAAATACACCTTTAATGAAGAGTGAGTCTGGAAACACTGGTCAGACTTATCAAAATGTGCTGTATTATTTGGGAAAAGAATCATATAAATTACTTCAGATTTTAGTTAGCTATCACTAATAATAAACTCCCTCCATGAAAATGTGAGTTGCAGAAGTAGGTTGTAATAGAGGTGAGGAGGAAGTGTAGAGTAGTCATAAAATAGCACCTGAATACAGTTTGTTGATAAAATATTTTCAGGTTATTTTGGAGTGGCCTTTGGGCATTTGAAAATACTGACCAGCTTTGGTCATGAACTAAGGACAGTGTGTAGATGATTGCTATGATTTCTGTTTTTAACTCCAAATGGTTTTGCTGCTCAGTAAGCATTGCTGTGGACAATTTGGTTTTAAAACCAAGCTCTATAGATCAATCAGGAATTAGATTCAAAATATAGTGAAAATATTTGATAATCCAAACTCAAAATGATCAATGTGATATGCCATCTTCACAGGTTTGAAAGGTCCTTGTAGACTCATGATGGAAAGTTTACATCAGAATTCTAGTTCCAGCAAGATTAGTTTTTTGTTTTTGTTTCTGGTACTGGGGATTGAACTCAGGACTTTGTGCTTGCGAGGCAGTCAATGGAACCACTGAGCTAGATCCCTGGCCTAAGATTAGTAAATTAAATAACTTTGTGAATGCTATTCTCTGAGTTATGGAAAATTATAACTATATATATATTGAATCAAGCATGTGACTTTTAATTGGTTTTTCTTTTTTTAGGATTGTTAGTAAATATTTACTTATAGACATTTTTTGTTATATTTTAATATTTTTCTATCCAGGAAAATATTTGAGTATAATATCCTATTAAGCTTATTCTAAAACTATATGATTTTCTACTTCTGGTGCTGAATATTTTGATCAATTAATTGTACATTTGAATATGGTTTTTAGCCATGATCTTGTGCAACAGCTCTTCATTGTGATGTGGTACTACAATTAGTTAATTTAATTGGCACTTCGTCCATGCTTGGACCATAACAATGTCATTAAGTAGGATTAACTTATTAATACAAGAATTCTTATTCTCTATTTTTCATGGACTAACACTCATCTAACATCCAGTTAGATAAATTGTCTAAAGCTGTACAAATATATAATCATAGATATGTCTAACTTCAGTATTTCTATTCTTTCTGCCATGCTGCTTACCATTCCACTAGATATAGGTAAACAGAACTCCTAAAAAAAGGAATAAATAAATCTTTCATGCATACAGATGACAGATAAATAATGTGCATCTTTTAAAGCATCTGCAATTGAGACCACAGAAACCTAATGGTCACTAAGAACTGAAGGACTCTAAGATACAGAATGATGATTCTGACAGAGATACCTACACTCCTTTAACAATAACTTCACATTACTTCTACCTTTGGGAGACAGTCCTGATGGGGCCACGTAAAAAGAATAAAACATGAACTCGTTTGTCCTATGATGCAGTAGAAATTTACTTCTCTAGGTATAGACTTTGCTGACAATTTTAGTGTTTCTTTTCTGCAAATAGAGTTGGATGTTTGCAATGATTACAGTTTTCCTCATTTGGTCAGAATCTTTCTGATACCAAAACTTGTTATCTAGCAATTAAAGAAAACTGATTTAAAAAAAACCTGTGTTTTCAAAAGGAAGGAAGTCCCTATGGACTCCAGCATGCCCTGTGCTTAAATGGATGCTATAAAAATGATGCAAATATTTACTGAACAGTCTAAAATGCAAAATAAAGATATGTTTACCAAATAAAATTTGAACTTCTAAAACAGTTTGTTGAAATTTGTATAAATGGCAAGCTAATCTATTCCTACCAAAATTTTATAAAGTGGTAAGAAAAACTATCCTCAAACAATAGAGCCTTGAATTTGAAAACTCCATTTAATTTCAGAATTTCACCCCATATTTTTCCCCAAAGATACCTTAAACAGGTCCCCCAATTATAAAACAGACACATATGAGGGCTCTGTCTTTGAAATCTGAAGTGTGAAACACTTCTGTGGAGTCTTAGGCCAATTTAAGGTGCCGATGGAAAACCTCAAAACAGAACATATGATAATGGCCCAAAAGAGTGTCAAATCAATTTTCTTGGTGATAGCAAGAATACCAAAAAAAAAAAAAAAAATTAAAAAGACAGAATCTTTAATATTCTTGACAGTGAAATAATAAATATTTTAAATTACTACTTTATGTTTTTCAACAGTAGTTTAACACAATTTTAAAATATATGCCTGGACAATAATTTTAGACTTAATCAAGTTAGGGTGCCCCTAGTACCACACTTAAATCTTCCCATGACAATAGATAATACTCTTACATATAAAGAGAATCTGTGCAAAGCTGGTACTCAACCAGCTGGAAAAAGGCCTTGATTTGAAAACTTAAAAGCTAAATGTGTTCTGTATTAGAATTACAAACTACTGCTCTGATACATTATTGGGTCATTTCACCAGCAGTGGACCACAGATATAAGCTTTATTAAAAAACGGCGGCATGTTTTAAATGTCCATTAATGTATGTTTAATTGTAATGAAATGCCTATAAAAGTCCATGTGACATCTACATGAAGATCAAAACAATTAATTTTAATCAGTACTAACTCAATGGCTATGGAATGAATTAGAATGTAATGTTCAAAAGAGAAAAATACTAAATGTAGAAAGGCTGAATATGAATAATAATAGGTTTATCTTTATCAATAAATCAAGAAAAATTTAAAACTCACATTTTATATATATTTTAATTAATAATTCTGTTTTTAAAATGCACATTTTATCACTTGCCAAAAAATTCCAAACTCACAAAAGTACAGGAAAACAGATTATATATCTGTTCACTCATTTATTCATTAACACAACAAGTATTTACGAGGGCCGAGGATGTAGTTCAGTGGCACTGTGCCTGCCTAGCAAGCGCAAGGTCCTGAGTTTGATCCCCGGTACCAAAATAAAAAAAAAACAAAACACAAGTATTTACTCAACAATTGTCAGGCATCAGATATAGTAACAAGAATATATGCTACCAAGTCACAAGTTGCTCATAGACTTAATTCAAACAGGCATGCACATGATTACTTAATTGCAATCAGTACAATAGGAATGATTTTGCTAAGTGTTATGTGCCCAGAGAAGAGACCAGTCAATTCTGCTGTAAAGGATACGGGCTTGGGAAGTAGTGAGTGACACAGAAATATACTTGAGAGAGATGAAATCCTCACAGAGCTCTCAATAGAATGAGTGGTAAGTAAAGGGATGGAAAATGAAAGATTACTTCAGGAAGGAAAGAGAATTTACACAGTTGTGTGGAAAACCACTATCTTCCGAAAAGCAGACCTTGTACATTTTAGAGAAAGTGAGGGTAGGGAGGATGTGATGGGGAGCATGAACTGAGCTGAACTGAGGAGATAAACTGAGCTGAAGGTAGGGAGCAAGGTGAGAAATGTGGATTTCTAGGTCCTAGGAAGGACTGAGGAGTTCAAAGCTAGTGAGTAATGCGATCAGTTTTACGTTGTTAAGCGACGAGTGAATTTATAGATAGAATAAATATCAGAATTACAGATAGGGAGGCGGTCAATAGAAAACTACAATCCCCCAAAAGGTGAGGGCCAAGGCTAAGACAGTGACAAGGGAATTCAAGAGAACAGTAGAACCTATAGAATAAACAGGGACTTGAATTTAAGGGTGGATGGAATAGATTGTGTAAATTTGTAGGATAACTCCCTTGCTTTAGACTTAGTGACTTGTCAGATTGTAGTATCATTTACTAAAATTTTAAAAAGCACTGGGAAAAAGTCCAGGATGAAATTCTGAGTTCAGTTTTGGACATGTTGAATTGATGTGCCTCTAAGATATGTTTGAAAAGATCTCAGGCATCAGCTACTTATATGATTGTGGAGCTCAGGAAAAAAAGACCTGAATCAGAATTTTTGCAATAGCTATAATATGTCCATGTTTTAAATGTCTATTCAGCATACATATATATCTGTTAGTAGTTCCAATGTGTGGCATATTGCCCCAATAGACAAAGTTTTAAAAAGAACCTGTGACAAGTATCATGGGTATAGCAGAGAACTACAAATTTTGCCATCAAAAGTTTGAACTGATAAATACCTGTGCTCATGGGCATGGACAAATGATTCCTTAACTAAATATCAATATCAACCAACTTAATGTATCTGGAAAGTGAAAACTTCTTAGTCCAAACTCAGCCATTTATTTTTGTACACTAGTTCAAATATACATTTTTTTATTTTCACTGTTTTAGATGCTGGATACTATTTTAAATACTATTTTAGATGCTATTTTGGATGCCAGAGAAATAGCAGCAAACAAGACAGTGAAAGTCCAAGGCTTCATGGACTTTACAGCAGTTAAGATTCAATACAAATACACACACACACACGCACACACACACATATACAAATAAGTCCATATCTTAATTTCAGGTATAGTAAACAGTGAAAAAAAGAAAGCAGAAGGAGACAAAGTGTAAAGAATGACTATTTTAAGAAGGGCCATAGAAGAATTATCTTTGATAAGAGAAATAAAAAGAATAATTATGGAAAAATATGGGAGAAAAACATTAAAGTCCAAAGGATCAGCAAAGTCAAAGGCCCTGAGGCAGCAATCAGTTTCTTTCACTGGAGGAAATAAATTCAGCACACTTTACAGCAGAGTAAAGGAAGGAGAGATGGCAGTACACGAGGTTGGAGAATATGCAGAGGGTGAATATTGTAGTGGTTTAGTGACTGCTGAGAGCAGTGTGGGTTTTATTCTAGTTGAAGCACAATTTGAATTCATTGTAGATGAAAATATCTGGTTTCTGTTTTCAAAAAGTTAATTATGGATGCTATGCAGAAATATGATGGGAGTAGATCAAGACTGGAAAGAGTAATACTAGTAAGGAGGACCCTAGGTGACAAAGGATCAATGCTGCACTGGGATGATGGTGGTGGAGTTAGTGAGCCACCAGTCATATTTGAGAGATATTTTAAAAGCCAGGAGACTTACTGATGCATCACAAAGTATCAGTCCCAATAAAATACTGGTCATGATAACATCTGAGGAATTCACATATCAAATAAAGTTTGTTAGAGTATAAAAACCAATACCTTTCGCTAAGTTCTATTTTCATCTGATTTTACCAAAATGTTTTGATGAGCCAACATATTTAAACAGGTTACTGAATCTATGTACGAGCTTACATAGAATGATCTTTCCCTAATATATGACTATGATTGCTAAGTTATGAGTGTGGTATATTTAAATAGACGATGTGATTTTTTTTAAAGAAACATGACATGGGATACAAAAGATAAGACATAATGTTGATTTCAGTTACTGATTTTTTTCCTTATCTTCACCACATTTCTAAATATGTGAAAAACATGCAGGTTACTATTCACTCATGGAATTTGGTACTGTATATACATACAAATCTAACAAATATTTTACTCTTTAAATAGCAACATGAAAGTGTTGCCTGTGAAATATTATGCAACATATGGATGACTGTGAAGATTTTCATACATTCACAAATTAGATTCTATTACACTTGTTACTTTATAGAATGGAGAACTGTTTTGTTCACTTAAAAATGGATGTAAAACATTTATTTGAAAGCCAGTGACTTCCATTCTGTAGCTTAGAGCAGATGAATCTAGCAGAAAGAAGTTTTTAACTCATGAAAATTGGAGTTTACTTGGCAAATATCACTAGTGTCTTAATGAAAGTGGCATGGATGCGCCTTCTGAAAATTACTGCATGGGATGAACCTTTCCACATCTGTAGCAAATGCAGACTATGCTGCCTCAAGGGCTTGGCATTTTAAGATAAAAAAGAATCAATGTTATTATACGGTATCTCTCTAGAGCATCATAATTATTCTGCATGCATACAATATTTATTTAAAACTAAAAATTAAACTTCAAGAGGTGGTCATTTGAAAGCTGGCAGTCAGTGAACAGATCCTATATTCATGAAAAAGAGAATATTTCTTCTAAAAGTTGAGAAATAGATCAAAACAGTCTCTCCAGTAACTGACACTTTAGTCATATAGATGCTTTTTATGTGTCAGATTTATTAATAAAGAAGGTCCAAGGGAACAAGAGAAGGAAATCTTGAAGATGTGACTGTCAGTTTTTGATATATCAGGTCTAATTTTGTAGCTGTGATTTTTGGATTGCAATACACACACAGCATTGTACTGATGTTTGTGTACCTCTTTGTACTCATCATTTGTGATGACTGGAAAAGAAGATAAGGCAGAGATGTTTTGATACAGGATTGAAACTTGAAACTACAGTCCTTCAATTTGAACAGTGTTCCTGTTTCATCTTTCTTTTCATGTTACCTTTTTAACTTTTGCCACTGATGTAAAAGGAAAAAAAAAAGAAAATTTGAAAAGATGCCAGGTGTTGGTTCTTATCTGGGTGAAGGATCACAGAAGTACAGGATAAAATATAGTTTGTAGTTTGTCACAGCAGCAGACTTATGAAGATCAAGCACTTGTCAACAACAACTGTTTGTCCTCCCCTGGCCCTCACAGAATTATTAAGATGGTGACATTTCCTCAGAGTTGGTATATTTTGCCAAGATTGTAGCATGTAATGTTCCCATTAGTTAAACAGGTTGTATTTTGCTGTGATGAATACAGTCTTCCTTAATCGCTTTTGGCTGCTTCCTGAAATAAAAGAGTAGCATTGTGTTACAAATACACTGGTCATTGTGAAATTCAGAATGGTATGCTGTCTTTTATGTAGTCAAAAATAACACACACAAAAAAACCAGTTCCAGAAACTGGGATAGTTTATTTTTATGATATCTAAACTGAGAATGAAACAAAATTGAAAAGTTAAAAAAGAGCAATTTCTTCCCTTTTTTTTGATAATCATTTTACTCTCCTTGCCAAATAAACAATTTTATTTTCTGCTTTTATTTACATGAACAAACCAGCTAACTATGTACTACTTTTGTATCATATCATGCAATTCTTGGTGAAAATTCTTAGTTTGGAACAGAGATCAAAAATGATGGACAATTTATTCTCATAATTTATTTTTTGACTCCTGCAGATATCAGTCCATCCTAAATGTCTTACATCCTAGTGCACATTCAACTCAGATTAGTTCTGAGAAGCTCATCTTCGTGCGTTCTTTGACCCAATGGTGCCTTTCTCAGTTTGGAGTAACTGGTGCATGGCCTCAGTTCTTGCGACAACTCTAGTTGGTCTATTTTAGTTTCTCTTGGTAGCTATATGAGGCCCTGAAGAATCTAAGAGTCTGGAAAAAATTTAGAGCCACCGTTAGGGCCCAATTAATAGGAATCAAAAGTGAGGAAGAAATGTAAAGAAGAAAGTCTTGGGTAGAGATGTGATGCCACTAAAATGTAAAGACAAAGTTTTAGATGAAAAATATACTCTTCTAATTCCTTCAGGGATTTTATGTTGTTTTAATATGTATGTGGGGTTTGTATTTCCGTATGTGCCAAACAGAGCCACTTGAGAAAACCAAGTTAAACATAATAAAATTTTGTGCATATAACTAATAAAATGACATCATATTTATGATGAATACTTTACAAATTGTGACCTAATCTATGCACCTGTTGTAACTTCAGATAAGTCTAGATTCATCCAGATGGTTCTAATTAATGGCTAGTCTCAGAAATAAGAAAACAATAATGAGTCAACAGATAAGGACCACAACTTAACCAATCGAATTAATTTGCCTGAAGTGGAAATAACTCAGTATAGTCTTCTCAAGTGACTTCTTCCTATTAACGTTTATTATTAAGTTCCACTTTTCAGAAAATAATACATACATATATTAGTTAGAGGCTTATACCAGAATACAGCTTTCCTTACCAGACCACTAACCATTCTACTCTGTACAAAAAATTGCTTTCAGGGGAATAGATTAGAAACTGCCTGTATTTCAGCACTCAAAGAATCTGAGGCAGGAGGACTGCAAGTTTGAGCCCACCTTGGGTAAATTAGCAAGTCTCAGGTTCAAAATTGAAAAAAAAAAAAGCAACTGGGATGAAGCTCAGTACAAAGGTCAGGGTTCAATTCCTAGTACTGCAATGGAAAAAAATGAGAGGGAGAACTGCTTTCAATATCTGATGTGTTTCTCGTCTGATATTCACCTTTATAAACATATACATATACATGCACACACATACATTTTTACATTTCTTGATTTCACAATTTAAAAATTATATACTGACATATACTGACTTTTTGTATAGAATTTCTCTTCTATATTCCATATCTACTTGTTCTCTCTTATTCTCTGGGTATGATTTTTATAATTTTCTGCTTAAACGAAATATCAATATTTTTATAAATACCACTTCAAAATACTTTTTCACTTTGGGGTCAAAAAATTAATAATAATTATACTTCCTTTTTATCAAGGCGTTTTGTTTTTTTCTGGACTTAATGTTGCCTCCTTTTCTTCACTTTTCTATAAGCATTTTGCACTTATAATGTATTAAAATAAGTACTCCAAAGATATGGCAAATTTCTGGAAGTATCATTTCTAAATTTTAAGAACAGTTCTAGGCAGTGTCTGCTCTGGCCCTCCATTCTTGCTGTAATCAATATTTTCTTTTGATGTTGGGTAGCTGACAACCCTGTTCTTGCTGGTCTCCTCTATTTGGGAACCGGATTTTGGGGTCTTCCTCCTAGTTTTTCTTCTTCTATTCTGAAGCCTATATTTTGTACTTTTCTAAGAAACTGTATAGAAAAGATACTCCTTCACTTTAGATAGCTGAATATCTGAGCATATCTTTATTCTATCCCCAAATATCTTTGATGACTTAAAAACCACTTGGTAATGAACCTTTTAGGCACTGAGGCACAATCTTCTGAAACTCAGAGTTGTGTACTTCAGTTTTTATTCGTATTTCTCCATGATTTACTTCTGTTCTTTAAGATGTTTTTAGGTCTCAAGATCCATCCATAAACACTAAGTGAAGTAAGTCAGCCACAGAAGGTTAAATGTCACATGATTTCTCTAACATGAGAAACATGAAGTGTAAATAAACAGCAAAATAAAGGAGACATGCTAATAAACAGGGAGGTAGACTATAGAGATGAGAAAGAATAGCAGGAGTCAGGGGGAATAAAAATGATCAAGATGTGACATGTATATGTATCAATCCTCCAGCTGAATGTAATCACTAAGTATCACAAACACACAGTAATAGAAATTTTAAAAAGTAAAAGGGATTCTTAAGATCTTTTTAAAATCCGTCTTCCTAAAAGTTTATGACAAGCTGCATTACTAAGGGTCGCCATTGAGTGTGGCTCTCAGTGGGCCCTTTCTGCTTGGAGAAATGTGTGCTTTGGTTTTAAGAAATACTCC
>NW_004624827.1:4169239-4200922 GCF_000247695.1 Heterocephalus glaber | reverse complement strand
TCCCTGGCCCTTATATCAAACATTTAAAGCAGAAAAAGAAGGAACACTTCTCCCCTCATTTTAGGAAATCAACATTGTGCTAATACTAAAACTGGATAAAGATAATAGAAGAAAATTTGTTTCTTTTTATTCCCAGACTATTTTGGTTTGGGCCTATTTTTCACAGTTTAATGGACAGATGAAGAGTAGGCATATCTGCCCTGTTCCCCACCTTAGGGAGAAAGCATTGTATCTTTTCCATTCATATAAGGCGTTCTCGGTGGAAGTATGGAGTACATGTCTTTTGTCTGTTGAAAAGTTTCGTTCTACTTCCAGTCTCCTGATAGCTTTTCCATGAACAGCTGTAGAATTTACTCCAATACTTTTTCTGCAACTACTGATGGTATCATATGGCGTTTTCCTTGCCTCTGTTAAAATGATGACTTATGGGGGTGGATCTTCCTATGCTGAACCAACACTGCCATCCCTATAATAAAACCACTTTCTACATACTGCCAGATCTGACTTCTAATAGTTTGTTTTTCCTATTTTTGAAACATTTCTCTTTTTTTGGTACCAGGGATCAAACTTGGGTCCTTGCACTTGCGCAACAGGCGGCGAAACCACTGAGCTAAATCCCAGGCCTTTTGAAACATTTCTTGACGCTATCTTCCAAACTTCCTGAGCATCCCCCCACCCCATGTATATGTGTGTCTCCCTCCCTCTCTCATTCTTATTTCTTTTCTAGCAACATCGCATTTCTTATAGCTGTAATATCTTTTTTTATCAATCAGGATAGTAATTTTCCATAAACTGTTAAGTTTTATTTGTGTCCTATATTGACTTGCTTTCTCTCAGTTTATGCTTTTCATTTATTTTGATCTGTATTTTATGTTGGAAACTTTCCCCAGACACTGAGGGTTCCATGGCTGTTCCTTTATATTGAAAATGAGGCACAACTAAGGATTAAAACACACTAGTTACACAACTGCTTGAATCCTCTTTGTATGTGGGAGTATTGTTACTTACGGCTATTTATGTGAGGGTTCCTTAGACTATTTACATGAGGGGATGTTGAAATGTGAGTCTACAGTCTTTTCACTGGAGTTCATTCTCTGTTTAATTTTAATTTTTATTAGTATATGTTGATAGTGCATAAAGATTACATTCATTGTGGGGAGTCGGTACATGTACATAACTCATCTTCTTTATTCATTCCCTTTTCTTCCCTTCTCTCCTCCACCGTCTTTTAGTCTTAAGAATCCTCTACATTTAGGGGTCTGTGGAAGAATGGAGGGTAGAGGACTTGGCTCCAGCCACTCTGGAGGGCTGCACGGGCTAGCTGGGCAGTTCACCAGGCTTCCTGTGCCCGCCGTTTCCCCCTATGTACCTGGTGGCTAGGACGCCAACACTTCTAGTTGTTTTTTTCTCAGAGAGTTAATCTCCAGCCTTTAAGGTGAAGGCCACTAGGGGAGAAGCAGCCTACAGTGATGTGAGTATCGGCTTAAACGCCAGGAGTTTCAACACTTCAGCAAGCTTGCTTGAATATTCCTTGCCTGACATTGTGGGTCTAAAGCTTCAGTGGGCACTTTACTGGCAGAAGGGCTTCAGCTGTCTCAAAAGTTATAATTCCTTTTTCGTAAGATACTTTGAAATTCATTTTGAGGTAAAACTTTACTGAAAGCGTTATAGCTGACCAGGTGCATTAAACTAAATACTTTTCCTTCATCTACTAATTTTGTAATTTTGATGAAGAAAGGAGGGCTTTAGGCTTTTTGAGTGACTTTCCCCTATAAAATCCCATGCTGCTTAATGCTCTTGTTTCTATTGTCCCTTATAGGCAGTAGGATTCCCGCCCCTGCCCCGGAGCCTCACAATGGACTCTCTAAATTATAATTATCATGACAAATCTTTTTATTCTGACCAATAAAATCGACATGTTTTATTTTATCCCATTTTCTGGAGCTACGTAGTTTAGCCTAAGTTTTCTAAAGTAATCGTTAGTCTTTTTGAATTTGGGAAACATATTTCTTTAGACCCCATAATACACATAGAGTATAACTGCTTGAAGTTAACTTACATTTTTTCTTAGCAATAGGATTTCAAATAATCAGGCAGAGAAAAACTGCACACACTTGGTTCCAAAATGTGTTCTTGAGCAACAGCTGAGTGGGCCTCTCAAACTCACTTACACACATATACCCTGAAATATAAGACTGTAGCATCGGTCACAGCTTTTGTCCTTTCAAATTCCAGCTTTTTCTTTACTCAACCCTGTTTTTTTTGTTCTGAATTTTGTGTCCTAGAAGCTATTCCAAACTGGGAAATAATGTGGATTTTTATAGATAGTAAGTATGTGTATATCATTTTGTGTGGCATAAAACATCTCTTGTAACTTTGCCTTTGTATAATCATATTTGATGATCAGCACTATCAGCACTTAATCTGATGATAAATTTGGAAGTTTTCTTCAGAGAAAGGGTTGTTGGGGATTGTTTTAGGGAAAATAACACATTTATCAGCTTATCATTTTTGAAGCAGTGATGTAGGATGCAGTGCTGAAGGCTTCATATCACCTGGAATCTGGAGTTCAGCAGAGTGCAGGCACTGGATGTGTCATGGGAACTGTGTCTGGCAGGAATAAGTGAAGTGGGGTATAAGGAGAACAAAGATACACACACCTATATTCTCATGGGCACACACACATATACACATTCATATGCATACTTGTCTTTATTGGATAGCCTTGCAGGTGCTGATTTGGAGTCAAAAGCCATCACCAGCCTCTTTGTTTTCATTTAAAATATAGCTAGAAAAGTCTAAATTCTAGGTTTCTCAGTCTCTTCTGCAGTGAGAAACAGCCACCTGATCGGAAAGTGTACAAGGAAAGCGAAAACTCTAACTTCTTTTCGTGTGTAGAAGGCAGAGTAGAGGCAAGAGGCACTTGGATCACCAAATCAAGTGACCAAATCCTACTTGCCCAGAGGAGTAGAGAAAATGATGGAAAAGATCTCACTGATGGCCCGGCTGAACTGCTGTGTGAGCCCTGGATCTCTAACCCTGGGTGTTTTGTAAAACACAGATGCCCTTTCCTGTCTCCAGCACAACAGCAGAAGCCCAGAGTGTTCAGTTACTTAGAACTGGACACACACCTCTTCTGTAAGAGGTTAAGGCATAAAGTGATTCAATTTTCAATAGACCACGAAGACCTTGGATAGTTAATATTATATAGTAATATAAAATAAACTATATTTTAAGGGAGACATCTTATAGCCTTTATAAATTCTCCAAGAATGAATACAGTATGTAGGATTTCTCAAAGTATTTGACCATGTGCCTCCTACTCTCCTCACTTTTTTAGCAGCTTTATTGAGATATAATTCACATGGTACACGATCCACAGTCCACCAGTGAATTTCAAGTGTAGAATTCAGTTGTGTTCAGTATGTTCAGTCACCCAACCCTCACATAAAACCTTCACATAATCTAATTACATAACATTCTATTACCTCCAAAAGCAACCCAGGATCACTTTTATTTGCTAAATATTCTGAAGAAGGAAGTATTGTGAAATATTTTAATTTCATGGCAAAGAACTTTATTTTTACAGAGGTATACATTTTAAAAAGTGAGCATTATCTTTCAAGTTGGCAACACAGACTTACAGCACTTTAATTTCATGGTAAAGAATTTTATTTTTACAGAGATATATACTGAACAAAATGAGGATTATCTTTCAAGCTGGTAACGTGGACTTGGCAAGAAATACTATTAAGTCAATATCTAAATTTATACCTTCAGTATTCTTACCTCTAACAATTAGGACCAAAGTTCATATGGCTGTCAAAGGTTAGCTGTTATATAAAAGATGAGACAAAAACACTCAAGGAGAAATTGAGATGAGAATGGGTGACCTGTCATGTTTTCTTCTTATAAAGACTGATCTGAGCACAGTTAGAAAGTAAGGGAAAGATCCTTTTGGACCTCTCACTCCTTATTCATTAGGATGTAGAAATGCAGTGGCTGATATAACAGTCCAGAGAGAGGAAGCAGGCAGGAATGGTTCCTGCCTGGACTTAACTCACTAAGAGCAGATATCTGTCACCGTCATGCTCACCAATATGGACTCAGCCATGCACTGAATTATGCCCCCATAAAAATCATGTGTTGAAGTCCTGCAACTGATGCAAATATATTTGGAGATAAGGCCCATAAGAAGGAATAAAGGTTAAGTGAGGTCATAAGTATGGGTCCTAAATCTGTGAAAGTGGTGTTTTTCTAAGAAGACGATGAAACACCAGAGATCCTTCTCCCTCTCTGCATGCCTCAAGGAGAGGTATTAGGAAACATCAAGAAGCTGGCCAGGTGGTAGACAGAAGAGAGGCAGCAGGAAAAGCAAAACCTGTTAATAATACATTGATTTTTGAATCTCTAACTTCTAGAATTGTGAAAAATTCTATTGTTTAAACCACTCAGTCTGGCGTGGTGTGTTTTGGCAATCCAAGCTGACTGATACATCAGGTAACCAGCACAATGCCCTTATTCTTGCACACAGAAAGGAGAAAAAAGAAAGAGAAGATAAACACATTTGAGGAGGGTATGACCCAGACATTGTAAATATTACTCACTTCCCATTGGTCATAATTTAGACATATGAATATATAAAACTATAAAGAAGGTAGAAAAATACCTGGTAAGATAAATTGTTCCCTGATAAAATTCTGCATGTGCACATGTGTGTGTGCTTGTGCACACACATGTGAGTGCATGCTCATGTCTGTATATACTACTAAAAAGCAAAAGGGGAGCACAAATATTACAGGGGACTTAGTACTCTCAGAAATAAGCGGTCTCTCCTAGTTTTAGCATCTCTTTTTAGGAGCCTGTTGGTTTTTCCACAGGTGTAGACTTGGCTTGTTGTTCTTTAAAATATTCTGCAATCCCATGTTTTTCCCTCTACATGGTGTTTTTAGAGAATAGTGATTTTACTAATTTACATGGAATATTAATGGGTGATAAATTAGTGGCTAATGGGTGATAGTGTTCTTAAATAATTTCTACCCTTTTTTGATGGAAATTTTGGAAATGACTGTACTTTAACTATAATCAGTAAAATTTTAGATATGAATATTTCAGTTCCCCATGCAGATAAATTTGAGCAGTTCTTATTTCAGTCTAAGATATTTTATCAATAATTATTTGTGCTTAGGATCTACTCAATAAAGATAAAACATTAAGTAATCGTCTTGAATCCTAATTTTCTAACCAATTGTTTTCAATAATTATCCCCTTCTTCATCACATTCCTTTGGAAGGGACTTTTCTTACACATTTGCATCTATCTCTGCATTCAGAAAGACCTCATAATGTCTACAAATGGCTTACAGACACCCAGAATTTTAAGATGTAGGAGATCTAAGGGATCCCAGCCATGCAAATGGCTGTGTGGAATACACTTGTTTATTGAAGGAAAAAATATATGGGTTTCACACTGCATTGAGACAGTGGGGATGCGTGAGTCTTTGAACATAATGTATCTGGACCCTGCCCTCTTGGTGTTTAGAGATCAGTGAGCTTATGATATTGGGATGCTTTGTGTGTTTATTTGCATGCAGAAAAATTAACCCTTATTTTCAGTAGGCTCTGCTGTGAAGAGAAGATGAGGGGCAGGTCAGAGGATTAAAATAAGACATTTGCTTTCTCTGTGCACTCATGTGTTCCTTCCCTTTGAAGGCTGCTTCCTACTTACTGTCAGCAGCCATAGGAGGGTCCAGTGTAACAACAGTAGAATTACTGGTTCATCTGCATCATGGCCATGGTCTCAGACAAGCTCAGACTGGGTTGGCCCCTTCTCTGTCAGATAATCCCCACTGTGTGATTCTTTTGTAGTTACTGTGTTACTAGTGGACAAGTGAAAACAGCTGGCAAATAGTAGATGGGAATGTGAAGGGGATCTTTCAAACTGATAATCTTTAATTAAAAACATAATACACTGGTAAGTTCACATCTCAGGGCCACATAACACATAAAGTATTTTTATAATGAAATTCAGCTGGTACTTTCTTTCTCTGATGGGCTTTCTTGGATAGAAGCCAAATGGATTAAAGTTGTACCAAATTTGATCATATACCAGGAGATATTATCATTAAGACTTAATATGTACAATTTAGCTTATGCATTTCTATCAGGAGAGCCAAAATTAATTTAATTTTATGTGGGTCAAGGGACAATTACGGGGGCCTTTGCAATAGGGTTCAGCTTCTAAATCATCAGCTGTTTCCAGTGATGATGTACAATTTTTGTGGTTTAGGGGGACAAGTGACAGGGCACAAATGCAATGAAGGGCTGACTAGGGCAGGGGATACCCAAGCTGTGCATACTCTGCTGATAGCTGATTTCTCTTACTACAACAGTTAGCAGTTTGTTTTGTCAAATGGCCAATAGTAAGTATTTTAGCCTCTGTGAGCTGTGAGATTTGTGTTAGAACTACTCGACTCTATAATTATAATGAGGAAACAGCCAGAAACAGAAACTCCATGGATGAATGTGGGTGTATCCTAGTAAAACTTTATTTATAGACATTGGAATTAGAGTTTTATCTCATTTTAGTATGTCATAACATTATATTCTTCTTTTGATTATTTTCTGTCATTTACAAATAGGAAAAGTGTCTTAATTCATAGAGCATGGCTCATAGGCAGCAGACCAGACTGCTGACATCTGGGCTGGTTTCATCTTTATTCAACAAGTAGCCACTGAGTGACTGTCATGTGCCAGCCATGGATCCTAACACTGAGAGCCAGCAGCAAACCAACAAGAAAACAAATAAATAAAACCTTGGCCTGTTACAGAGCTTATGTTCCACGTTTGTCAGCTGCCATCGCCTATCTCCCAGAAGAGTCGTTCAAATGATTATTGTTTATAAGTATAATAAAATTTCACATCCATGACCCAGTTAAGCCACAGATGAAGCTAGTATTCTGCAATTTCAATTGCAAGTACGTTTTCGTACATAGCCTTCTATAACCATATTCATTTTCTTACTGTTGTATCATACGTATTCCTCACCCCTCACATAGTACCTGGCACCAAAGAGGAATTTATGGTAATTGAATGATATTTAGTACTTTTGGTTTAATAATTAACTAACACTATTCAATATAATGAAGGATGATAAAGAGAATCTAAGATCAATTATTTCATGTACCAAAAGAAACGTTGTTAACTGAGTCATCATTGTGAAAGACATGCTAAGCTATGAAAAAAAAAAGTGAGAGTTCAACTCTGAAAATATAGTAACTATTTCCTGAAATAATTGCGCCTATATTTCCATTCATTCTGAAAATATACACTACTACTTTATAATGAAGCACAGAAAAAGTCAAAACCACAAATAAGGGCTGTGGGACTCGTGTCATGTGAGAGTGTGCCTGATTGCACCCTCCTGACTCCCTGACTCCGCTGGATGCATGCACTGGAAATGTTCCCTTACAAAAGGCCTCTTTTGCTTCCTGGAAGGCTCCAGGGCTGCCTTGCAAGCAGCCTTGCCTCCTTCTTGCCATTCTGGTGGTGAGTGATACAGAAACATTTTAATTAATGGTGAACTTCTCAAAGTTGAAGTGCAAACAATTACAGCTCAATTTTACTTTTGGCCTCATTTTCCTCATTTCCATTCTCTCCTCCCTTTCCATTAGATGACTCTGTTTCACAGTCTGTAAAGCTGGCTAATGGTTCTGCTTATGAAAGAGAGGGCCTTGTTTCTCTCTACTTCAATTAAAAGCAGCAGAGACAAAGAACCCTCATGCCAAGCACCTCTAGAGGAGTCCTTCTGAGGGGTAGACATCTCCCTCTTCTCTAGCTGGGCAATGATTTCTTTTTTTTTCTAGAAGGGATTATGTCTTCCTCATAACAACTGTTTGCACACAAGACTCAAGGAAAGTTCATAGCACACATCACAAGTACATCTGATATGTAAGTGAAGTGATCTGTAGCACTGTTAATTAGACCTAAATTCTTGATTTACTATTTATAAAACAAAATTGATTATTACTTCATCAACAACATTTAAAGCATCATTAAGAGAGGTCTGCTCTAGCAGCCTCAGGTTAAATTTTTTAACAAGCACTTTAGTTGCTAATCTGTGTTATTGCCAACATATGTAAACTTCCTAATGCTAATTGCATTCAGCTGTGAATCAAACAATGTCTAATTCTCTTCAGGATTAATTATGCACATGTGCCGCCTGCATTCCTAAACATGGTTCTCATAAATAATAAGAGATATATCTAAGCAGATGGGATTTTTCCAACTAAATGATCTGTTTATCATGAATAAAACAAATGACACATACTAGGCTTCAAATGCAGAGTCACTGCAACTTCACATATTTTTAGCATTAATGATTACCCCAACATTTGTTTACATGAATACATTTTTGAACAACTGAGCAGCAAACCATGTTTGCTCACATATATTTGTCTCCAGTAATATTTTTAAAAAATTGAACTGAGAACCAGGAACAGCATAGTTTATTTCAAGTACTACGTAAAGGCAATTCTATACACTGACGATTCAAACTCTTCCATCCCCAGGGAATGCTTTTACATGGACTTCGTAATTAACCTGATAAAATGTTATGCAGTCTTCTAACTTTATAAAACACAATATATGATGGGCATCTTCTACTATTTCAAAATTAGAATCACAATCATTTTACCAGTTCAATTTAACAATAGTTTAATTCAACTCTTTGTCCTGTAAGAAAGATAATTTTGAAAGAAAATGAATTTACACAAAGAAAAAAAGAACATAGAAAAATATATGGTATTGTTAGTAACCTAATGCGGTTTTAATCTGAAATGGCCCCCAAAGTTTGATGTGCTTGGAAAATGACTTGCCTTTAGGAGGTAAGGTCTAGTGGAGGACCGGGGTCACCAGGGGCAAGATCTGGAAATGAGTATCTCCCTCCATTGGCTCCTATCTTCCCTCTCTGATTCTTGGCCACTGTGACATGAGCAGCTCTCCTCAGGCTCTTCTCATGCCACTTCTGCATTTGACCTGGCCTAGCATGGAATGAAACTAAAACAAACCTTTCCTGCTTTAAATTGAGAGTGCTGTGTGTGATGTCTCAGCAATGAGAAAGTGGCCAAAATACCCGTACTATTTCTATGAGGTTATAAGGTTTTAGTCAATTATATAGTGCCTCTGTAGTTCAAGTAGACTATGTGTGAACCACAGTTAAATCAGGGTGTCTTGTCATTCCAGAAAAATTATAGTATCTTTTTTTTTTTGTAAAGAGACAGGAGAAGGATTTATAAGAGGTAGATATAGGATGCACTCAAGAGTGGAGTGTATATGCTTAGAGAAATACGGCATTATAATATTATTTTTAAAAGAAATGATATTCAACTTTACAGTATTAGGATCAGAACAGTGGTTCCTTCCCCAAATTCAGCAGAACAGGACAGAGATTTAGTATTGCATTGTCAGATGGGAACTGCTAGCCATTTGACTTAGTCACTTTCTCATTGCTGCCACAAAATATGTGAGCCCTGCCTGTAAATTAAAGGAGGAGAGGTCACATGTCAGCCCTGGCATGGTCAGTTGCCTCCAGGGAGACACTGCATGGTGGGAGGGACCAGTGGAGGAAGAAAGCTGCTCACAGCATGACTTTCAGGAAGCAGAGAGTCAAGGGAGCATGGAAGGTAACTTCCACAGTGAAGCACCTCTTCTGAACAGCCATGGGACTGTAACGCCCTATAATCAATCATCTCCAAAAGGTCCGGCTGGCGATCACATGGAGCTTCAGGAGGACATCTAGATATAAACCACCACACCATTTGACTGCTGAGTACTTAAGATGTGGCTAGTCTGAACCGAAGTGGGTTTAAAAGACTGAGTATGAACAACAAAGAAAGCAGATGTAAAATAGTATTAATAATGACTTGTATATTAATAAATAATATATGAGGTCAAATATATTAAAATTAATTTCACCTGTTTATTTTAATGTTTTCAGTGTGGTAGCTAGCAAATTTAAAATGACAAATATTGTTCACATTGTCAGTAATCATCTGGAAGGTTTTACATGGTCCAGTAAATCTAGAGTAGGACAGAGCTATAGTCATTTTTTTAAAAAGTTTTTAGAGGAATCTGACACATATCAGATTTAGTACCACTGTTCTAGTATGAAGGGAAGATGGGCATGTACAGAACATGCATGGCTTTACATTCAGTGATCTACCCCATGCAGATCAAATAGAAGTATATCTGAGGTCCAGTAACTTATCCAAAGCCACAAAACCTCAATAAATACCATGCAATAAGCAAAGGATCCAGAGATAGCTTTTTGTGACCCTAAATACCATGTTCTTTCCTCCATAGCTAATCCTGTTTCATCAAAGCATAGATGGGGAAAGAATGAGTGATACAGGGACAGGACCATGGACACAGAGTGTCATTAGAGTCAGACAACAATTTTCTCAGAGCAGACAGTAATATTTAAGAACAATTGGGTGGGGGATTTAGCTCAGTGTTTACGCCTCCTGCCTTGCAAGCTCAAGGACCCGAGTTTGATCCCTGGTACCAAAAAACAAAATCAAAAACAAAAACAATTGACTTGACAGGCTTGTGCTAGATGTTTTCACATTTGTTGCTTTTATTCCACTTTCACTTAGCTCGGGTCTATATACTTTTTGGGTCAAGACATAGGAAAAATTGCTAAGAGACAACATTTATCTCTCACAATTTCCACTCCTTTCTCCTTCAGATACTTAGCACTAAGTCACTGCTATCCTTTTCTCTTTTCTTTTTATCCCATAATGACCAAAATCTATCTTCTCTATGACTATTCTTAACTAAGATTTTCTAGGTAACTAAATTACTTGAGGATTTATTTGAAGGGGATTAAGAATAATTTAATTTTATATAAACAGAATGTGAAAGATCCAAGTTGGAAACCTGTGTCACCTACTTAGCATCAGTGTGAACTTACATGTTTTCACCTATGAGATTTATTTTCTTCAGTTCTGAGAGACAAGAGCACCTCCTCTACAGGCTGCCTGGAGGTTGTCTACAGATTGTCACAGCTCCTAGGCCCAACCTGTACAAGGTTGCTACAAACTAATGCTCCTTCCATTTCCCCCTTTCCTTTCCCAACTTCCACGCACCTGTTAGCCCTCATACCCTGAGACTTAACCAAAAGGGAATTATATGGAATTCTCAGTGGGAGATAGAATGACCAAGGTGAAACTTTAGTCTACACTAATCTTTTGCTTTCTTAAACTATATAATTCTTAAGTAAATTACTTTTAAGTAATTTAATTATAATTAAGTGGTCTGCTTAAAAAGCCCAAATTTTGTGATTCTTCTAGGAAAACATTATGCGCTTGCCACAGCTTCCATGGGAAGCTGGGAAGCCTGTAAGTTGAGGCCATTTAACATTAATGTAATGACTATTTCAAATTTATATTCTTTCCTTTTTTTTTGTTAAACAATCAGCCACTGCCCTTGCTTATAGCTTTGTGAAGCTATGTGAGGCTTCCGGAAGCATCTTACACTGCTGGTCAGGGTGTGGTGAAGGGAATGTGGCTAATAGCAATAGAATTCAGGTGAAGAGTTGTCTGGCTCACACTATTGTTTCTAGACTTTATTGGGAAGCATTCCCACCTCTACAATTTATATCCCTCATGGTGCACTGGGACTCCTGAACCTCGCCTCCACTCTCCAGGCTATGTGCAGTCTTCTTCTCCACCTACCTTTTCAAACTTGGTCATTTAGATTAACATGATTGTTAGTATTCAGAGTTTTCAATTATTTAGATTCTTCAAATGTGTTTTCTTCTGCAAGCAAATATTTAGCTGAGCAGGCTGGACCGTATAGATCAAATAAAACTGTGTGGAATTTAGAAAGATCCAGTAACTTATCCAAGTTCACACAGCCTCAATAAATACCATACATTAAGCAAAAGAGCCAGAATTGGCTTTTTGCAATTGAAAATGTCATGTTCTTTCCTCTATAGTTAATCCTATTTTATTAACACATAGATAGAGAAAGAATGATTGACATAGGGACAGTACCAGGAGCACAAAGTATTATTAATCAGGACTAGAAAATCAAAACTAAAAAGAAAACAAAAATGAAACAAAGGAAAAATCTAGATTTTTTTTTTGCTGTCAATACTTTAATATAATGATGAATTATGTTTCAAAAAAAATGAAGCATTTATGATATTAAGACATTTTAAAAATACATTCAGTTGTTACATTTCCCAAATTTGGAAAATCATTATTTCAGACAGTTTTCCAACAGGTTTTAAAATTCAATGTCTACTGAACTTCACCTTGCTTCAATTTCCTTATCAATTCCAGGGACACCAACCTAGTCAATACCTCAGAAGATGGTTTGGAGGATTAAATAAAATAATGATTATAAAATGCTTAGAATAGTACAGTGTTATGAAAATACACTTTTTGTGCATGTGTGGTGTGCTGGGGATCCAACTTGGAACCTTGTACTTGCAAGACAGGCAGTGGAACCACTGAGCTAAATCCGTGACTCTACATTTTAAATGATTGTTTTTCTTCTTCTACATCATTAATAACTTAAAATTTTGATCAATCCTAAATTTACCACACATTTTGACCATAAGTTTTTTGTATGATTTTCTAATCATGAATTTGAACTAATAATCTAAGAAATAAATAATGCATACAGATTTTTAAAAATATATTTATAATTTTTATTTTATGAAAAAAATCAAAACAATAAGAAAATAACGAGAATAACCATATTTAATACTGGTAATTTGTTTAATTTATACTAGTTTCTATTATTTCATTGATAATAAAGTTTTGTGCTATTATCTACATAAAGATTTTTTAAAAATCCAGCTTTCCTAAAAATTGCAAAACACCAAAAAGTACGAGAGAGAGAGAGAGAGAGAGAGAGAGAGAGAGAGAGAAGGTAAACTTCAGAATAGTGAATGAAATGGCACTATTGGATATTGGATAGTATGACGGGTACACAATAGGTCTATACTGAGGCCTAGAGCCTAGGGGCATTTTTATGATTTTCACCTCTCACTTTTCTCTGGGCCCAGGCCCACATGGAAACACAAGCATCTGCCATCCTCCTCCTCACTAGTGTCTTTCTCGATTTGATGAGGATATTCATGCTGTTCCTTAGAGTATAATAACTGCCAAGAGACATGTTAAATGATATCATTGATTATGAATTACTTTAAGTTCATAAATACTCTTTTTAACAATTAAGCGTTTTGTGTTTCCAAAAACAATTTTAACTACTTGGCACTTAATATAGAATACTTTCTATTTTACAGGTGTTTAAACAAGCCTAAATTTGCCATTTTCATTAAACACCTTAAAACTCATTTAATTTCTAAAATATATGTCTGTAAATGAATTGCCATCTTGTGTAATATGAAAGGTGCATGGGTAGTAGGCTGCATTCCAAAAATATAAGATATTTTTCTAATGGATGCTAGACAATCTCTCCCCTTTCATATCAACATTTTAACCTTTCGAGTTTGAAGTTAAAAATGAACTTAACAAATAAGCTAATTCCTTTTTTTTTTTTTTTTTTTTGGTACTGGGGACTGAACTTGGGACCTTGTGCTTACAAGGCAGGCAGCAGAACCACTGAGCTAAACCCCCGGATCCAAACAAGCTAATTTCTGCATGGTCTATTTGAAATGTAAAGAAGCAAAAAGGAAAAATCTCCTGTGTATCTTTAATCATTAAGCTATTCTTCAGCTCCTCATAAATATTATGAAAATTTTATATGTGAGGTCCTAGCTTAAAATAGTGAGTCCAAAACAAAACAAGACAAAAATGAAAAAAATAAATAAGTTCATTTCAAAAAATTAAAATTATCATCTGTTTTGACTCATCTGACCAGTATATATTTTCTTTTAAATATATACATTTTATATATACATTTCTATTAATGTTATTTCTTATGATTTTTAAGATTTCTTCTATTTTAAAATTCTATTATACCTACTTCCTTTAAAACATTGAATTTGAGTATAAATTCATTTTGTTTAGTATTCTGTATAAGTAACTTAAGTTGGCATTCCAAATCAGCAGAAAAATAAAATAGGTTTTTAAAAGAACTATAGACTAGATACTAAAATAAATTTCATAATGCTCAGACCCAATTCAAAAATGGGCATCTGAAATGAACAGACATTTCTCAGACAAAGAAGTAAAGGCAGCAAATAAACATATGAAAAAATGTTCAACATCACTGGTCATTTGAGAGATGCAGATGAAAACAATACTGAGATTCCACTTCATCCCAGAAAGAATGGCTGCTATCAAGAAATCAACCAATAACAAATGCTGGCGGGGTTGTGGGGAGAAAGGAACCCTTCTCCATTGCTGGTGGGAGTGCAGACTGGTGCAACCACTGTGGAAATCAGTATGGAGATACCCCAAAGAACTAGGGGCAGAGGTCCCATTTGACCCAGCTATTCCCCTGCTGGATATCTTCCCAAAAGAATTAAAAGAATCATACCACAGAGATATATGTGCACCCATGTTTATAGCGGCACAGTTTGTAACAGCTAAAGCTTGGAAACAGCCCAAGTGCCCATCAACTGGAAACTGGATGAAGAAGACGTGATTTTTCTATAAGATGGACTGCTACTCAACCATAAAGAACGAGAAACTAGAGACATTTATAGCTAAATGGATGCATATTGAGGCCGTACTCTTAAGTGAAATAAATAGGACACACATGTGTAAATACCAAATAGTTTCTCTAGTGTGAGAAACTGAAAGTGTAAATAAGGGTTAAAATGATTAAAACAAATAATTGATAGTTTGAAATAGGAAGAAAAGGTCCAAAGGGGTAGGGGTGGTGGGAGGGGAAGGGGAAAGGAAAGAAGGGAAAGGAAAAATTATGAGAAAAGAAAAAAATGGAAACGAAGTCTATGTAAATAGGGAAGGGTGGAGGGGGTGAAGGGTGCACAAGTAATGGGGAAAAAATAACCAAGATACATCATGTACAGGTACAAGCACCCAATGATAAATGTAAACATATTGTATACCTAAAATGTACCGATAAAAGAATTTATGGAGGAAAAAAAGTATATGTGAAAGAAATTGTAGAATAGATTATATTTAGAAGGAAATTTAGACAATATAGAGTAGGCAAAGTTTTGTCAAGCTCAATTCTAAAGGCCAAATTTATGAAAAGATAGATTGTTTTATATATATTACTACATTAAAAAAGCTTCTCTTTATTAAGCAATATAAAAGACCTAGGGAAAAATATTTGTTGGCAACATATTAACATCTTTGTTATATAAAGAGTAAAATATATTTATACATTTATTAAAAGTCAAAACAAAGGCCCTGACCAAAGAATAAGCAAAATCATAAACAATTAATAAATTAGGAAAGAGAAGAAAGTTGGCTACACATATACAAAAATATTTAGCTTCATTTATAGTCTAGAAGTATTACTTAAAGAAAAATAGAATCTATATCGTGGTTTAAGATTAGAAAGATAGAACATTAATCTGAATGTTATTAAGATGGGAAAAAAATGGACCTTTTTTACATAATCTTATTGATACGTGTTTATGATACATAGCAGTTACATTCAGTGTGGAGGGCTTGATCCATTTAAATAGTGCCTCTTGATCATTTTTACTCTATTCTTTCCTCACCGCTTTGCCACCTTCCCCAGATCACCTTCCCATCTCTACAGAGCCTACCTCCTTGTTTCCTAATATGTATTTTATTTTGTTCTTTTAACTCTTTACTTCTCTCTTTATTTTATCTTTTATTTAATTCTTTTAATTGTCTCTCGTATTACAGTAATCATGAGATATTTAATCATTTGTGTCTAGTTTATTTTAGTTAATATATTTCAAGAGCCATCCATTTTCTTAAAATGTCTCAAATTTATCCTTCTTTATGGCTGAGTAGTATTCCATTGTATATGTTTGCCTTGTTTTCTTTATCCATTCATCTGTTGATGGAGATATAGGCCACTCATTATGTAATTGTTGTGAGTTGTGGTGCTATAAACATGAGTGTGCATGTATCACTCTAATATGATAAACTTTAATGCTCTAGGGAAGATACCAAGAAGAGGTACAGCTGGGTAAAAAATAATTTCTATTTATAGTTTTCTGAGAACTAATCATATTCATTTCCATGGAGGAACTAATTTACATCCCCACCAACAATGTAGGATTCCTTTTTCCCTACAGACTTTTCAGTATTTGTTGTTTCTTTGAGTCCTTGACAATAACCACTGGAGTAAGACGGAATACCAGTGATATTTAGATTTATAAGAAATATACATTCTCGAAGGCTTGTTTTCTCCCTAAAAAACAATGCCTTTGGGAAGCTATTTGGTAATAAATATCAAAAAAACCTTAAAAATATCAAGAATAAGAGTGATAACGATCAACTATTCCAGATTTAAAGTGAATGAGTAACAGGAAATGTAATGTAAACCCTGACTTTATTCTGGGTGGGGAGGTAGGAGATGGGAGTCAGGTACTGGAAGGAATATCGCTGGGCAGTTGATGACATTAAAATATGGAGCATGAAGCAGGGTTAACTCCGTCATTCTGATAGTGTAACAAAACAAACTTTCTCTTAGGAAAAGCACACCGAAATGCATTGTGGGAAAGGAGCAGACTTTTGGCAACTTAGTCTCAGATGGTTTGGGGAAAGAGAAAAAAGGAGTTGGAGAAAGAGGGTGAGGAAAGGGAGAGGAAGGGACAGAGAGGGAAGGAACACAGAGTCCAGACCTGGAGAGGCCCAGAGCAAATGGATGAATTGAGGCAAAGGGCTCAGGGTATTCCTGAAGATGTCTGGAAGTTTGAAGCTATCAAAAAATTAAGTGAGCAACAGATAAACAAGTTTAAGTACTCAATGTACAAATAACTTCACTTTAAAAATTTCTTTGAAGGAAATAATTATGAATTTACTACAAGTATTTATCACACTATTGGAGTGACAGTGAGAGGAAACAGAATGGTCAGCAAATTCACGGAAGTATTTAATTTATAAGACAGAGTTCTTTACAAATATTAAAAAAAAATTTTTTTGAGACAGGGTCTCACTATATAGTTCAGATTGGCCTTGAACTCACTGTGGAGTCCAAGCCGGCCTCAAACTCATGGCAATCCTTCTGCCTCAGTCTCCTGAGTGCTGGGATTACAGGCACACGACACCACACTCAGCAGTAAATCCAAAATTAAAATAAATGTCCCTTGACAATAGAAAATATCTCTAAAATGATGCCAATTTAGAATCAGAGGTTGTAAAAATACATTTTAAAATGTACTACATTTACAAATATTAATAGTATGTTAACTGTATACAAATAGTTGATTTCTATTAAGATCGTTTTGATGTAATCTATAATTCTTTCTGAAAAACAGATTCAACAGTTAAGGGCAGAGATTTAAACAAAGGGATATCTTCTTCCTGAAACAAATCTCCAAGATTTCTTTTGGAGGATCTTTTGCCATCATCATAAGGCTGCCTCGTGACTTTTGTAGAGAACTAGGAACTTTGTCTTCCTGGGCCTTGTTCTCCGTAAAGACCACAGTAAGAATTACATTCTAGATGTGTACTAGTAAAAGGCAAACATATATTACTATTATGTGTTGAAAACTTTCCTCTTCCTAAAAGTTTGTTTTTAATTTCTGATTAAAAAAATGAAAACAATTCCAAGGTCCTCTTAAAGTATTGTGGGTTGTAGGTGCTGTGTTTATAGCACCTCACCAACAGCTTAGCTTCCAGTATTCAATTCTGCTTGTTGGATGCAGTGTGCGAGGCATGCAGGATGATGCGTGAAAGTCAGTACACTGTGAAGAAGGCACGGATTCTCATGGCAAGCCTGAGGTGTGTTGTGATGTCCTGAATTCCTGACAGGCCTCCGAGTAACACTGATGAAAACTCACAGCAGGTCATATTTGGAACAGCAAGATGTTGGGATATACGTCTCATCACTGTGACCAGGTCACCTATATACCCAAATAATGTTCTTTCCCATCCATGGATTTTGTGGAGACTCTTTTGTAACCACTGTCATATTATCTTAGGCATCAAGAATAGTCTTTACACACTTCTGTTTCCTAGTGATCTGGACCCAGATTCATACAGTTTCCAAATACTAACAGAGAGCATTATTCATAGTGGAAATTCAGACAATATTTACTATTAGCTATATAATTCATAATTTACAGATTTTTGAATATGTGTCAAATTTTTAATATATTGTACACTGTAAATATGTAAAAGTACTTGCTATAAATATATAATAACAAAATAAATTGGCCAAGGCTTGATTTTTAAGAATGCCATCATGATGATTGTTTAGAAAAGGTGGGAAACATGAAAGCTGCCTTTTAAAGAAGTGAAACACTATTTTAATATAAAAGTGTTATAATAAAACTCATAGGATATGTTTATTCACACAATGAAAGTTAATTGACATTTTAAGAACTAAATTTTTGAATAGATAGTGTGATTCTCAAGATTAGATGACTTAATTTTTCATCTTTCATAATCAGTACATTCTGAACATTTAGTATTAATTGTTAGATCTTATTTTTTAGTGAGTGGAAGAGTAAGTAAGTTGAAAAGTCACCTTACTTTGATATTCTTGGCAATGACCAACAAAACTGATAATTTGAGCAACTCCACTAAAAAAGTTGAAAATTCATGGTCTATTTCACAGCCTGTTACTGGAAAGACAGAACAACACTGCTCATTCCAACTCGTAAATACTATTGCCTCGTAAACTTCTAAAAATTTGTCTTTGGGGAGCTCCAACATGGGCCAAGTTTATTTTTATAATTTTAAAAAGTTAAAACATTGCTTGTGAAATATGTCAGTTTATCGAATAACATAAAATAGTATTACTTCACTTTTTCCATGAAATTTTAATGTATATTCTTTTTATCACCTCAATTTATTACAGAGTGCTGATTTTTTCTGCATTAACTCATATTTTAACTTATAATATATGAAGACTTTTTTCCTAAAGCCTATCCGATCATCCATCAGGCTTTGATAGTTATAAATGCTAGTTTAAATACAAATAATTTTAACAGCAAAGAAAATAAAAATTTATAATTTCACATTAGACAAATATGTTTTGCTTGGCAGTTAAGCTCACATATTACTGAATAATACAGTATTTCACTGCAACAACAAATACAGCATATATATATATATATATATATGTCTGTCATATAAACAATGGAAAGCTTTCAAAATGAACTCATTACAGGTATTAAATAAACCCTAATTACACCTTTTTCCATTCACTTAAGATGACCTGTTACTTGGCACTTTTTGGATGGAAACACTCTCATTCAGTTCATGGGATGTTTTCAGCTATATTAGTGCTAGTAGTAACTGCCTTATCCAGACATGTAATTCTTACAGAAATATGGGAATGGAACAACATGAAAATTAATATTCTGCATTTCCCCTGTAGACATTAGAAAGAAAGATTTTATATTATTTTTTCAGAAACCTGATATAAGCATGTATAACTTAAGGATCACATTCACATTATTTCCCATAATTACTTAGCACCCTGTATACAGTACAATATTTATTTTAGGTGAACTACGGTGGTGAGGTTTTGTAATTTCTTTGCATAATGTATATATATTTAGAGAATATATTCATAGGGTTGACAGACTTTATAACTATTCCTGCTCTACAATACAGCCATTGAGACTTTGTCTTTGAGTCATCTAAGCATAATCTTACGAATTGTTTTCAACTTCAGGGAATAGATTATAAACTATTTCAAATTTTTTAAAAATTTTATGACCATATGTGTGTATATAATATTTGTATATGTGAAAGAGATTCATAATTTCCCATGTTAAGTCTGTCTCAATTAATTTATTCATGTATTTCCCCAGACTGTTTCCTCAGTGGTGAGAAACATTACATGAAGGTCAGTGACCTGACTCCTAAGAATAAAATCACTTTTCTACATCTTTAAATCATCTAAGGGTGCAGTGACTTTCTTTACTTATATAAAATTTGAAATGTATAAAAAGAATGTATGAAACATACACGTGAGGATGAAACACACAGAGATCCCCATGGTCCTACCCCTCCAATTTAAGAGCTAGAACACTACTGATAGAGCTTGATCTACTTACATGTTCTCATTTCTCTCTCTTCCAGAGGAAAACACGATTCTAAATTTTGTTTGCCATTCTAATCCATTCAAAAATCATTTTGTCACCAAAAATGTTATTTAGATTGGTTAGCTTTTGAGTTTTACAAAATTTGTGTATCATCAATTTTTTATATTATTTAATAGCATTGACAATCAAATCTGACATGAGAGCCAAATAATACCACCCACTTGTTTTTGTAAACCCAACGAGGTGAAAATGGTTTTTATAATTTAAAACCGTAAAAAGAAAAAAATGTGACCCAGAGCCTCTACCATTTAATATCTTGCCCTTTGCAGAAAAAGTTTGCCAAACCCTGCCATTAAATATCAGTTCTCTTGATCATGGATTTGGTCCCTCATCCTCCAAGGCTTTGCTATTATGCACAGGGTTGCTGTAAGCAGTTTTCTGTTCCATTTGTAGAAGGATTTCTTTAGTGTTTATTTTTGGGAATGGTGAACATACTGTAAAGTATTCTTTGCAGCGGCCATCCAGTCTGTCCCCTCTCTAAGCATTCAGTTCTATAATTGCAGCACACAAGCAGCTAAGTGAGTCAGTTGAGGGATCTTTTAGTACCAGGCTGTTTAAACACAAACATGGTTCTGAGATACTTAGAATTACCTTACATTGTATTTCCACGCTTATGTAAATAAGTGAGTAGTTTTATCTCCTTAAATTTTTGTTTGCAAAACCAGGCATCAGGGCTTCTGGTCATAGTCTGCAGACCCTTGCTTTAACTATCAAGATATATATTCTGTGTTTGGCCAGAGGTAAAAATTTAGTTTCATTTTTTAATTGTTTCCTTTTAAAACCCTTTAACTGATTCTTTTTCTTGTTCTAAAGCACAGGGTGGGACTTCCATTTCACTGCAAAAAAAGAAAAAGTCATAAGGTGATCCTTTTCTTGTATGCACGTTACAATTGCAAGAAGTATTTTTTCTGTAGTTTTTGGAAAATTACCCTTTACTCACTGTCCTTTTTATGTATATTAAACTTTGTATTTTAGATTATTTTATTTTTGTGTGTAATACAATTGTTAGAACTCTCTTAAGCGAGGTTTTATAAGTAGCAAACTCTGTTTTTCTCAATTTTTTTGTACTGATAATGATTTGTGTTTATCCTTGGAAGACAGTTTCATTAGGCATAGATTTCTAGGTTGACAATTATCCCTGAAGATAACTGCACTGTGTTTTTGAGCTGTTACTGTTTAGAAATTTGCTCTCGCTCTACTAATTGTTCTTCTGGAGGAGATCACTATTTTCTCTACAAGATGATAATTTTTTTGTTTTGGTGTACTTCAGTGTAGTTCAATGTGTCTAGGTGTAGACTTCTTTAGAATGTGCTTAACATGGATTGTGATTGTTATTTCTGTGATTTAACGTGTTGCATCAGTTTTGGAAAAAGACCAAAGATGAATTTTTCTCTTTCACCTTTTTTTATGCTTTCTTTTAAGATATTAAAGTAGATCTATGTCAAAACACCTCAGTTCCAAATCTTTTAGTCAAGGTAAATATTAGATGCTACAAAAACTGTGGAATATTGATTGCTTAGATGAGATCTATCACATAGTAAACATTGCTTCAGATACCCAGTATGCCCTCTCAGTGACTTTAAGGACATTTTGTGTCTTCAAGGATGGTTCCCTGCCATCATCCACTTAAAAGAAGATGGGAGAAAAAGTATGTGGAAAAATCACACTGAACAGTTTTGGACATCTTCCCACATTTCACTGGCCATCAATCAGCCCTATGCATAAGGCATAAATCAGCATATATTCTTATTAAACACAGGGAACAGGTAGGATAAGTAGGCTACCTAGTGCAGCGTAACTGAATGCCCCGGAAGAGAACTTGCCTCCTCTTGTCTGCTCTACTTCTTACATTTTATATTCTTGTCTGTCTGTGTAGCAATGGGGTTAATTTCTTCAGATATATACTCAAGCTCATAGATCCTCTATACATTTGTATCTTACTGGTTGTTTAGCCCTATCTTGGTCTGTGCTGCCCTCACAGAAAACCACAGTTTGGGTAATTAATAATTAACCTAAATTTTTGCTCACATTTCTGGAGACTGGGAAGTCCCAGGTCAGAGAGATGGTATCTGTTGTCTCCTTTAAGGCCTCCTTTCCAGGTTGACATGCAGAGGAGTAGAAGTGAGCCAATCCTCTGAAAACTCTTTTCATAATGACATTGATTCAGTCATGAGAACAGAGCCTCATGACTTGAAAAACCTTTGAAAAGACCTTACCTCCCAGAACTGTGGTGTTGGGAATTAAATTTCCATAATAATAAATGTTCTAGTGGTTCACTCTCAGATCTGATTGTTTTGAAAGTGCCTTACTGTTTGACCTTTTTCATAATACTATTATTTCTTTAAATATATCACACAGATACTCTTTATTTTGTAAATGTAAATCCAATATCTGAGGGTTTGATGTTCTAAATGTATTGCTGGGTCTTCCTACTCTCAATAATCATGTCCCTTCTTTAAGATCCTGGCCTATAATTGATTATTCATATTGAATTGATCTTAATCTATAAAAGCCAAGGATTATTTTGTCAAAAGAGCTCATGATTTTGTTTCTTCCTTGCAATTAAAAGGAGCTACATTTTTAGAAACATTTTAACTCTTTCCAGGCTTAAACTATGGCCTCCATTTTAGCCACCTCCTCCCTTCTCTTATATCCACCATTTTGTTATTCATATCTGCCCTTTGTGTAAATCCACCTTCAGTGCTTTTTATTGCTCATGCGTTGGGTTTTGGTTTACATGATAATTGTGGTCATAATGTGGAACAGCAAACTTTATTTTACTATAAATGAGCCAGAAATGCCAAAAACATATTTTATGCAAGATTTAGCACTTCCATAATGGGAAGAAGACCTGTCAGAATATCTAGCATGCTTCCATTAATTGCTTACACTACCAGAAATTAGTTATTCGAACATTATGTTGTAAAAGTTTCAAAGACTACAAACTTCTTTTAAATTCTGTATGTTGCTCCAACAACGCTGGACAGCAAAATACCATGGACTGAATGCGTTTTAAAAAATTTTGTTTCTTTATGGTTATGGAGCTCGAACATCAAAGGTCAAAGTGCAGTGTGGTTGATATGTTAATCAGCATTAAATTAGTGTAAAACACTACTGAAGTAATCAACTTATAAATATAAAGAGTTTATTTTCACTCACAGTTTGGGAGTTTCTTGTCCAAGATTGAGTGATCCTGATGCCTTGACCTTTGTGTGGTACACACCATGGCAGGAACACACAGCAAAACAAAACTATTCACTTAATGGCCAGAAAGCAAAAAAAATAAAAAAAATAAAAAAGAACAAGTAAGAGGCTGGTGTCCCATAATCCCCTTCAAGGGTATAACCCCAAACCTGTAATACATGGACTTCTGTGGGACAGTTATCCAAGCATGGCAGTTGTTTTTTAGTAAGGGAGTTTGTCTCATCTAGTACACAGCTGTCTTCTGGATGTTCCCTCACATGGTGTTTCCTCAGTAAGGGTGAAAATTGCACCATGCTTTTGTTCCTCATTCCCTCATTTATTCCTAATTATTGCCTAGGGAACTTAGATCCAAGTACCATTACGTTGAAGGGTGAGAGCATCAGAATGTGAAGATTTTGAGAAAAATTTCTCTGAACATTTGTGGCTGATATTCTTATCATTTTGAATAACCACAAGACTTCAAAATAACCAATGATATTTCATTATTTGAAATGAGATATTCTTAACAATATTTCAGTCATGATTAATTCTGCCGCAATCTTTAAAATGTCTTTTTCTGTGTCAAATTTTTTTTGTTTCATGTAGAAACAGAATCGGTTATCCCTGGAGACACATGTTTTTATCTATGAGGAACTAAGCTTGTGTTCCTTCACCCTTCTTACTCCTCATCACCTTCCCTACCAAGTATTTTGGATTTTCTAAATAACACTTTAATGAAATGGCCTATGCATTCATGAATTCAATTCTTTTCTGTTCCCACTGTCAGCCAAGTCATTCATTTCAAAATATATGTACTAGGAACACTAAAATATGTATTGTTATAAACTTGTTTTTATTTGCATTTTCAACTATACATTAGGCTTATATTTATCCAATGTGCAATTCAGTTGATTGGCATAAAGGCATGAGTTAAGTTAGGGTGAATTATTTTTACAATGTGAACTTTATTGGTGTTTAAATATTACTTATGATAAAAATGAAGCTATTATCTATAATGAAAAATTCTTCTCCATCTTTACCATTACAAACTGGTTAGAGAACTATATTTAAGTTTCCTTCTACTAGAAAGATAAGTCAGCCAATAAAAAAATATATAATCTATACAAATTTGAGTTTCCAATGATATAATTGCTATACAACTTTCAGGGGAATTTAGTCTTTGTATGTCTCTAATGTAGCCTCCAACTATCTAAAATTAATTAAGTAATCAGAGAAGCATGACTAGAAGCAAAATCTTCTAGCAGCCTTTGGTCACCAAGCACACAAACTTTAGTTTGCTCATCTGTAAAATGAAGATCTTGGATCATTTGATCCAAATCCCAAATACTGAATATAAGTATTGATGTACAGATTTGCATATGAGAAAGCAGAAAGAAAGTGATAACCAGAGGTTATTTGATAAAAGTTAATGAAGTATTTGGTGAAAAGATTCTCCCAATTATTTTCCTGAACCAAAAAATTCTTATTTAAGATCTTTTCAGTCTTACTGAAAAACAATACATTGGTTTATATACAGTATAGGACTTTATACATTACTGTTAATAAACAGTAATACCAAGAATACCATGGGAATAACATTCTTTCTTAGTTCATTTTTCACAATCTGCTCTAAAGTCTATTTTTCTACTAGATTGTAAACTCTGGTAGGACATGCTTTGTTAATGGAACTGTCTGCCTTTATTAAAATCTAGTGATAAAAGTGGTAAAATTTCTAACAATTTTATCTCTCTTTTATTCCTGTCTCATATCTGTTGAAAAGAAAAAGTTCTAGGAAGATGTTGAAAGACAAGGAAACCAAAATCTTAGGTAAGTCTTCAACTGGATAAGATTCTATTTGTTAGAGAAGAATCTATTCCTCTTTCCCAATACATGTGAAAATCCCTTACAAAATGGAATATATAGAGAGAATTGTGTAAAATAATGTTTCTTAAACATGCGCATGTACCAGAATGACCTGGAGTACTTAAATATTGCTCAACCTCACTCCTCAGAGATTTTGATGCAGAAGGTCAGAGCAGTAACCCTAGAATTTGCATTTCTAATATGTTCTAAAGTCTTGTTGATGATACTGATCTGGGGACTACATGTCCAGAGCCACCTTTTAAAGTATTTTAAGGTTTTTTAGTCCTTCCATAATCCAAATGATGTCTCCAAACTAATCTAGATCATGAAAAACTAAACCAGATCATTATGTTTGTTGTGTAGGCTGACCTCAGCAGGCCATAATGATACATTTTAACACAATCTTGGAGAACCTGTCTTTACATTCAATATAAGAATGTTGATTGCATCTGATATGATTTCTTCAGCCACCTGTCTATCTTAACTCATTCATTGTACTACATAGGATCTTTTTGTATAGGAAAATCTAAGAGAGAAATTTTATTCAGGCATCAAAATATATTGTATTAGATTTATTTTTTGAATTGTGAGTTCAGTAACTAATCATTTTTCTCTCTTTGAATTGATTCCTAGGCATCTCAGAGGTGAATTTTCAGTCAATTTCTAGTGTGGTATTTCAGAAATTATATTGGACACATGTGCATTAATTTTACATTTGGTTTTAACTTATATCATTTACTCCAATTTTTTGTAACAATAAATTTTCCTTGATTTTTCTTTTTGTATTTTTATAATTTTTTTAATGAGTAAAGGTAATAATTATGAAATAAGTAAGTACCTAAGTAGTTAGAGACAAGTACATGTGCGTTCTAATGGTTTCAAAATTAGTCCAGTGAAGTTGAAATAAATTCACTTAGAATAGCAGGGTAGAATTTGGGGATCTGTTGTATTTTCCCCTAGCATTACACTTACAACGTAGCTATCTTCCCATTTGACACAGTCAAATTAGTTATTTATCAGTATTAACTGAGGTTTACCACTTGTTTCACATAGCATAAGGAATAATTATTTTAATATGAAAACATAGCTCACAAGGGTGGGGGCTTTTTCCATTGGAAGGAAAATGGGACAATATTTCATAAATTTAAGTGATGCTGTTTCCTGTTATACATCTGGAATTTCATGTTTATTATTATACAGAAAACTATGAAAAAAGAGGGGAACACTATGGTAGATTATTCTTACTTGTTCACATAAACTATGTTTAATTCACAAAGTGATAAATCTGGAAAGCAAATGAGGATGGAGATTGCTTTATATTGTTGTTGTTCAAGGGGCCTTCTTTTTCACTATATTGTCAATAAAATATTCTCCATATATTTCTTCAGTTCTGTTGATTCTTTTAAATAAACGTTGAGTCAGAGGGAAATCATTTCCATATTTCATACAGAAAATACATGTGTTTTCTATTAAAATTTTTGGGAGTTATTTGTTTTAACTGCAGAGATTAATTTACTAGCATGTTCAATGTTTCTTGATGCTGTAATTTCTTTTTAATTACACATGAATGCCATATGTAGTTCACTGACACTTTTTATTAATTCTTGAAAGAAAATTTACTCACCACTCATGTCATTTGCATCATGGGGTGTGTGTTCCTTGTTAAATGATTCCTTTCTAATTTCTAAGTAATTAGATAATTAAGGGCATGTTTCTAGGGTTCTTATGCAATGATAACACCCACTGGCTTAAAGACAGCAGGATTTGCTTTTATTGTATATCATAGTGCTGAGCGTCCTCAACATGTTGTTTTTCCTAATTAAAGTACCTTTTGTATTTCTGAATGTTTACCAGTTAAAATAATCCTGTTAAACAAGCTTCTTGATTTCTAGGTTGCAAAAGTTAGTTCACTAGTGGTGAATGCTGGAGTACCTTAGTGAATTCCACTTAGTACCTCTGATAGGTTGTCATCATCATATACTCAATCATGGAAAATACCTATAGTTGATTATAAGAGTTGATTATAAGATGATATTAAATGCCAGAGTATCAGATCAAATATCTCAGCCCAAGAAAACTAATCCTTCCGATAATAAACATAATTGTAACAGCTAGTACTTTTCTAGCATTTACTTTTTGCCACACACTATGAACGAATACTCTATTAGTCATCATGAAAAGGTTTTGAAAACCTTACATGTCATAATAATAGGATAATGTGCCAACAGCACTTCTCTAACCACCAGTCCCATAGTGGACTCACAAGACTTTCAGCCAGAGACCCAAGGTGTTAAACATCTTCACAGTTTGGCTTTTCCCCACATGTATGATTTTCATCTACCACTCTTCACCTTTTCCCACTCTCCTTCACTGTGGTGCCTTTAAACTCATCTACACCAGAGTAAATGGAACTCAGTGACTATATATCCTGGGCAATACATTCCCTTGACTTTGACTTTGCCTCTGCTAGTACTTTGATCTGATGTTCTTCCTCTTGTTGCCATCATCATATAATGAATTGCTATACAGCCATACCTATATTGCATCTCCTTTGTGGAATCTTTCCAAGTACCATCCTTAGTAAAGCTCATAAAGTCCTGTGCTTTGAGTGCACTTCTTAAAAATACATAATATGTAATTTATTATTTTGGGTACAGAAATACTTTCAGTATTATTTAGAAATATTGTGGACTTTTTACTCTTGTGTTTTGCGGTATATTTTTATTTCCTTTCTTCTTGTGTATCGTTGCTTTTAATATATTTAATATGACTGACTATGGCTTCTGCATCCCCCAGCTCAATTTTTTGTCATAATGTCCACTTCTACCTAATTGTACATGTTCTAGCACTAGTTGAACCTTTTCATGATGTTGTTGCTAAAATATCCCAGAAGTCCTGGTTAACTAAATCACAAAGCAAATGATTAATTTTTATTTGTCCTATAGATTTATACTCATGACCACAACATCCTAACATTTAATGTATCACCTTATTTATATACTGACAAATAAAAATTCTGCAGTATATACAAATGGTGTACAACATGATGATGTTCTGATCTATGTACCCATAGATGAGTGACTGAACCAAGATAATTAACATATGTATCACCTGGTATACATATCCACTTCACTTTGATTCCCTTATTCCTGGGAATTAAATTTAATATATGTATTTATTCATATGAAAGACTAATTGTCAACTTAGGAATTCTTTTGACACACACACACACACACACACACACACACATCTACTGAACCAGCATTTCTCTATCTTAATAGAGGCGCCTCGGGGCCATTTGTGGGTTGTCTTATTGACACCATGTTTTATTTTGTTTCTAAAAGAATGATTTTTATGTCTTTTTTCTTTTATCTTCAAACTTTACTATTTTTCTTATAAGCAATCCTTAAGTACATAATACATTAGTAGTAATGTATGTATTCTGCTTTTAGATAATAGCCATTCCCCTCTTCCCAAAATGTAAACTTTTAAAACATAGAGCTCTTGTCTTTTATCTCATGTATTTATTGTGTTCTCTGCATACCAGAGTGGTTGAAGTGTGCTCTGGAGCCAGACTGTCTGGCTTCCAATTTCAAGTACTCTGGACCTAAATTTGTGGCCTTGAACAAGTTCTTAACCTCTCTGGCCTCTATATGACAACTTTAAACTGAAGAAAATATCCATATGTGCTTCACAGTGTTGTCAGGCTTACATAATAAGATGTATCTAGCAGTTAGAATAATACCTGGCTCAGAACAAGCCCGTGACAAGTAGCTGCTGTTGTTATCAAGAGTTTTCTTATCCCTCCCACAAATGGTGCCTAGTCTCGGAGTCTTCATAGTCCCTAGGTTAAAAAAAAAATGCCTGAAGATTGGACTAAAAGCTTCTGTAAGACAATTCTTGATAAGTTTTCAGTGAAATGTGTCAACCTGCTAAACAGATCTCTGTGAATGTTCAAAAGTGCTTTGTCTTATTATTATTTCTTAAACTATCTCTATCCTATATCTCTACATCCCTTCTGTGTTGCTCAGGCAAACTCCAAGAAAAGCCTGAGGAAACAGGTAGGCCTTTCAACTTGTACCCTGAATGCACAACTAAATCCACAGCTAATGAAGTTCATTCAGATTAAAAGCACTTCATACGCCTATGATAGCTCTTTATATAATGCAGTTAGGAGTAGAAAATTCATGGTATTTCATGCCTACTTATATGCTTTTCATGTAAAAAGATACAATATAATAAAAGTCAAGGATTACTCATGTTAATTTATTATATTTTGCTGATATAGTCACATCAAGGGCTTAAGAAATATACTTCAATGGCAGTATAAATGAAGGAAGGATAGTTTAAGACATGGTGCATAAATGCCCACCTTCCTGCTGCTTTTAATGACTCTTCATTTAGAAATACGCCCTCTTTCATTTGGATAATGGCCTATGTTAGAATTAGACTTCTTTAGGAGAAGAAAGTATAAAACACATTGAGCTAATTGTTTAGTTAAAAATTCAACAAAATTATTCTCATTTGCATGTATTGAAATATACCAAAATCAAAGGTAATTTCCCCAGAATTCTCATGAGCAGTAACTTTTAGAGTAAATCTACTATACATACCAATTTAGTTGAACACATTTTGCATAGCTTCATTTAATTTTAATTGATTGGGTTTAGTGATTTTGAAATTTTAATTGGAATAATTCATGTTTAAATAAAACCCAATCTGTGCTCTTTTAACTTAAAACATTCACGAAAATATCATCTTTGATATGAAGCAACAACGAAATACAGCACACTTATATGCAAAATATTAATTTCAGATGATGGCAGGGGTATCGGAATATAAAAAATTTCAAGGGATTGGTAATCAAATTAGCATTGTGTAAAGCCATTATGGGTATGTCAATTTAAGCAACTACAGAAATCAATATGTCATACAAAGAAGTATTGAGAATAAGCGCTAGAAGAAGTGTTGATAATAAATACTAGAAGAATTTAGAGGGAAAAAGTATTGCAGTGGCCTTAAAACAGTAGCCTGTTTTCAAAGAGGAGGTCTGGTTGAAGACCTAATAATAGGTTATGTTTAAAGAGAAGACTAAAGGGGAAATGATGTAGGTGATTAAAAGATGGAAAGAGAACAGGCAGATTTATTGGGACACATAAGGGGCCATGACCCCTTCTAAACCCTATCTCTGTGTTGTATTTATAGATTTTTCTTGCTTCCTTCCTCCAACTTTCTCTCATTCTGTTTTTCTTTTTCCTTCCTTCCTTCCTTCCTTCCTTCCTTCCTTCCATCTTTCCTTCCTGAAGAACTTCCAAGATGTATAACTTCCAAGTCGTACTTTAAATACATATTTACATAAGCTTTAAATCCCACAAAATCTCAATGTTTATCTAGTAATAAACCAAAATGATGGAGGAAAAGGGCTTTCTTGTTAGGACAGTAAATGGACTAGTCTGAATGGAATGCAGGGTTCACACTCACATGTCCCAGGGGATGGGACCAAATTACAGGGCTCTTTTGTTTTCACACTAACATATTCAACTATTTGAAAATGTATCCTGTGTATAATGGGAAATCATCAAAATATTTTGAGGGAGTATTTATTGAGCCATCACTGTGCATACTGGAGACTTGTAATTACAGATCTCATGTAGGCAACCATCATTATTCTACTTGAGAAGAACTATCTCCAGGGTCATGAAGTCAGTAAATGGTGGAGCTGGGACTCCCTGTCTATGTAATAAAAGAATGAGAAGATGAACCTGGCAGCGTTTTTTTGTTGTTGTTGTTTTGTTTTTGTTTTTGTTTTGGGCCAAGTCCTCAGGGGGTGCCAACCCCTTTCAGCAACACCCTGAAGAGCAGCATTTCTTAGAACACTTACGTTATGGTTTCTTGAGGGAAAAAAACCCATTTATTCAAGATACCAAATTTAGAAAACACTGTATGGCATATGCTACCCTAAAAAGTTCACAGAGTATTCATTTTTGAGGCTTTAAGAAGTTGTGTTGGAAATATATATAATTCAACTTCTCTTTAACATTTCCCAAACTTATTTAATCATAGGATCTACTTTTTACTTCATATTTCTGAACAGCTTGAGGATAAGTATTTTGTGAAACACTTAGAAATACTGACCTATGGGACCTTTAAATATCTGAAGCATCACTAATTCACAAAACAAAATTTTAATTCATTTTAATGAGTCAAAACCAGGAAGTACAGGAAATATAGCTACAGAATAGGAATATTAAGAATTAGAGGTATGAAATACATGCCTTTCCTATTTGGAAAGAAATAAAATAGAGAAAAATATCAGCTTTCAATATTTAATATTTTCTTGCTATAAAAGTCACTCTGGTTAAAGCCAACAACATCTCAGTACACAATAAAAGGATTAAAATTGAGCAAAAAAAAAAAAAAAAAAAA
>NW_004624827.1:4147916-4162829 GCF_000247695.1 Heterocephalus glaber | reverse complement strand
GTGGGAGGGTGGTGGGAGAGGAAGGGGAAAGGAAAGAAGGGAAAGGAAAAATTATGAGAAAAGAAAAAAATGGAAATGAAGTCTATGTAAATAGGGAAGGGTGGAGGGGGTGAAGGGTGCACAAGTAATGGGGAAAAAAATAAGAACCAAAATACATCATGTACAGGTACAAGCAACCAATGATAATTGTAAATGTACTGTATACCTAAAATGTACCAATACAAGAATTTTAAAAAACCAGCAAAAAAATAAGTTTAACCTTTATTTTTATCTAAAATATCTATCTCTTGATTTGTTAATATTTTTAGCCATAGAAAAGTGACAGTCTATTCTCAATGATAGAATACTATCTCTAACTTTCATTTGACATTTCTTGTATTTACTTGTATTACAATTATTTGTGAATATGTTTTGGTATATTACAAATTCCTTGAGGGAATAGCTTGTAACTGATATGTCTTATTGATAGTGAACTTATTACTTCACATCATGTTAATATCTGTTGGAATCACACCCTCCCACACATACATACCTACGTGCAATCCCATCACATTTTGATGTTTAAAGAATGGCTTTATTTTCATTATTTTTGAATTCTTGACTGCTAAGATACAATGGAGCAAAAAGGAAGGCTTCTATCTAATCAACAGCCAAGTCAAATGATTATAGGGAAACAAGCACACTGTTTGAAGAATGTGTTTGGAAGTAAAATGACACAGTAACATCAAACATCATCATATAGGCTTTGGATGAAATTTTCACAATATTTTTTCAGTGTGAACAGCAAATTCAGGCTGCCATATCTTCTTGTGAATAACTTCAGGTTGATAATTTCTAGATAGCCTACAAGTAAGAGGTCATGACAGTCATTTTCTGGAATGATGTCATTATTTTTCACATGCAAAAATATCCCTTATAGGTAGATAATTCATACTATCACCTTCTGAATGTCTAGATCTCCTCAGCCTGTTTATGGCTTAGTGGTCTCCTCTGCAAACAATTAAGCACGTGATTTTCAATTGGACCCTATGTAGTTGACTATGACCTGTGGGAAATAAAAAAGACATTGATATCATTTATAATTCCAGAGAAGGAGGCACATTATGTATAATGGGGACTCTGCAGTAAGAAAGTTAGAGAGTATCCTTGTTTTAAATTACTATTACATATCTGCAGACTAGTGATGAGCTGAACACTTTAGAGCTAAATACATCACAAGATAATTGAAGATGTAAGCCAGTCCTCCAAGAGAAAAATAAATGAGGCTAATGACAAAGTCAACAAGCTAAAAGAAATTTGGGGGCAAGGAGTTCATTGTAGGATTGAATTTTCAAGCATTAGTTTCATCTCAGTTATGGTATTGAAGAAAATAAAGTACTGCAATGCCATCCTTAAGATCCTTTTTGAACATTGCTGAATTCTAATGACAGTTTCATAAAACTGTTCTATAGTGTAGTGATGGAAAGGTAAGTAAGACTTCTAAAGAGGACCTTGAAGAACACAAAATGAGTGGGCAAGGTGGTGGAGGAGGGTGGTGGTTCTTTTTACTGTCTAAAAGACTTCGGAAATTAGCATATTGCCCTTTCTGTTTTCAGTCATATTGGCCCCTTTTATCATCTTTATCTAAAGTTCAGTCATGTTTTATTTGTTGGTTTTGTTAATCACTGATTTTGTTGGCTTTCCTTTACATGAGATTTCCTCATAGGTTTTGGAATTTAGATTTACAGGGTCATTTTGAATAGGAATTTGTTTTGTTGGTTTAGTTTGATTTAATTTGAGGGTTAGTTCTTTTTCTTGGCTTAGTTTTTGGTCACAAGATGTTTCCTTGTCCTTCTGCCTCTCTAAGCCCATAATTTATTTGTGTAAGACCATAGTTAAAGTAGACTGAATTCTAGCTTCCCTCATGAACTTAGAGTCTGGGGCCTCCCCTGGTTCCAGCAGTGATACCGTACACAGGAACTGAGATGTTCCTGCTTGGTCCAGCATCTGGCTTACAGCCCAAAAGTCACTCCCATTCAGCTTTACTTTCAATTTGAATTATGTTCCTTCTGTTTGCTTTTATGCCAAGCTTTGTGTTGCTGTTTCTTTTTTAACTTTTATTTTATCCTTACTGTTAAATGTTTGGAATAAAGGCATGCTTCAAAATAGCTATTGACAGAGGCATTATGATCCAATATCTCCAGGATATTTATATTGTTAAGGACTCCTAGCTCTTAAACCATAGACTAAAAAGAGGGTAAAAATTCTCTAGTGAATCAGTAATACTTAGGGTTTAATATGCCCAAGAGTCACTACAGAACTTTGTTACAAAACAGATTCAAAAACTTCCCCCTAGAGAGTCTGATTCAGTATGGTAGGAGGATAGTGTGGAGCCCTGGCACCTACACTTTTAATAAGCCAGCCCACTCCTTTGGGCAGTTACAGCAGAGCTGATAGATTCTTAGTAACCAATACCTGGAGTACGTTGCAATTTAAGCATGAAGACGATTGGTTATGGCAACAGAGAATTCTTTGCTTGTGCATTGTTCAACTATTTGTGCTCCCTTCTAGGATTCAAGCCATCCTGTGAAGAGAGGAGCAAAGTTGACAATGCACAGGACCAGATGTGGGTGCAGTGTGAGCTACAGAGAGGATCAAAGCCAGCAATTCCGTGGAGTTCTGTGTAGCATGGCTGCCAGAGGGAAATCTCTGATCAGTGATGCAACACAAAGGGAAAAAAATTGTATGGGTTAATATAGTGTTTCCTGTTAATTAAACATTTTAATATAACTTTGTAGCAAGAGTGTTTGTCCTATATTCCACAAATCCCCATGACTACTGAGAAAGGCCGAAAAGGAATATGCCACTCAAAATTATTCTGAGAAATAATCACCTGTGGGAATTCATGAAAAAAAATGGATGGATTAAGGTGTTAAATTTATACTGAAAAGAACTTGGTTAATAAATGGCTTAATGACAGTGTTATGAAACAATAAAGAAATAGTAGATAACAGGCAGCTCATGAATTCTTAACTGTAGTGATGTGGAAGTTCTTAACTACTATAAAAATGCAAAGACTTCTTTATCCACTTGTTTGTCACTCCAATTTGTAAATTATAAAATCAATAAATATCTTGTGTCTCAGGATCTTCTTGTTTGGGATGACTAACTAGATCTGATTTCATACAATCAGGCATTAGTACACAGGAACGGTACTTATTCCTGGAATTGAAAATTAGATCTCTCTTGTATCTTTATTCACTCTTTCTCTTCTCTTCTTCTCTTTTCTTTCTCTCTCTCTCTGTCCCTTAGCCAAAACCTGTGACAAGGATCTCTAAACTTGAACAAATTATGATCATTACTTTACAAACTAGACTAGAAAATTTCCTCTATGCCTACAATTCTCTAAACCATTTTGGGATATAAATGAGAGAAAAGTCTCCCAACTTACTTATCTTTTCTGCTGCAGTCTTTAAACGGACCAGGATCCATGGTTTGTCAAAAAATTAGAGCAGTTTGTCCAAAGCTGCTTCAACTAGAATCTCCTCTGGGCATAGAATCACACCTTATGAACCACCTCTGACACTTTTCTAGAAATTTAGATGGCAAAATACAAACAACAGTTGTTTTATAGCTTAGGTTTATATTTTTTAGTTTGGTATAACTATGGCTGAATGAGAAATTAATGATGGTAATATGTAAAAGGAATGAAACACCTTATGGAGGGGGCCTGCTTGGGGAATTGTCAACTCATAGAAATGCTGTATTTGCTAGAATATGTACTCAAGAAAGTGAAACAAAATATACATTTTTCCTATCATGAACACAATTCTTTAAACTGAAATCTACCTGAAATATTAAGAAATGGACATCATCTTTTACCAGAAAAACATTACATATGTTGCAATATTGCTTTCTCTTTGAACCAAGGATATATACCTGATATCTGTCATTCCCCACAATTTTTTGATAAATAGAGCATGGTGTTATTCAAATAATATCTGCTGACTAATAAGGAAGGGAAATATCATATTAGTAAATAGAACATGCCTTTTGAAGATTGGTTATAAAAGTATAGTGCCTATAAATAAACATTTCAGATTAAAATACTGACTTTTATGGAAGTGGTATTTAAATGTGGCCTCATAGGAAACAATACAGTTCAGTGGCTGAGCTATGGTTTGTGTGGACAGACTGGCTCACACATATTCAAGCTCTTGCCTCATGTGAACTACGTGATTTTGAGCTTTGGTGCATCCTTTCTAATCTACGTAAAGGAATTAGTCAAGGTACTGTCAGTCATAATGCTTAACCCAGAGCCTGTCCTCTTCTCTCCTGGAAGTATGTGTGGGTTGGCTGAGGGGAGCAGTAGGGAGTAATAGTGGTACAATGAGAGGATGAGAAGGAAGACATGTGTGACTATCCCATATTATACACAATGGCCTGTTCTGAGTAGCAGATAAGTGGAAAAAAAACTTCTGAAAGTTAATAGATAGGAAATAACTAGTGGTAGACAAGGAGTTTCATTGCTGAATCTTTGAAGAAGGACTTCTTACCAGCTGCACAGTAGGTTGTCTTTAGGAGGGTTCCAGCTGTCAAAGTGAAAGTTTGCCCTTTTGAAGTAGTCTACATCCAGAGACAGGGGAAGGAAAAAATACAGAATTTTGGACTGTGCAGCTTTCTAGACATCCCAAAATTTTTCTTTTCTTTATAATTTACCCAGTGTGAGAAACTTTGCTAGAAAAGCCTAAAACAGACTAAGGAATAATCATATTATTACAGAGTACGTATTTCCAGACCCCAGTGAGTTTTTGAGTAGAAAATTTGTGACATTTCAATTTTAAAAATATGTAGAGAACTGACTAGATATCTCCCCCAAAAGATGAAAAATATTCAAAATCAGATACATGAAAAATTAAAACAAAAAAGAGGTATTATCTTAAGCCCATGAGACTGGTCATTTTTAAAAAGATGTATGATAAGTGTTTATGAAAATGTAGAGAAAAGGGAACTTTTACACTCTATTAGTGTTCACACAAGTATTATAGAAAACAACATGGAACCTTCTCAAAACATTAAAATTAGATGTAGCATATCTTTCCTCAGTGGTGTTGCTGGATATGGATCCAATGGAAATGAATTCAGAATATAGAAGAGACACCTGCACCCCATATTAGTTGTTGCACTATTCACCAAAGCCAAAATATGGATTCAACCTAAACTTCCAACAGCAAATGGACAAAGAAAATGTGGTACACACACACCATGAAATACTACTAAGTCTTTCAAAAGAAGGAAATCCTGTCATCTGTGAGAACACAGATGAGACTGGAGGATGTTAAGATAAATGAGCCAGTCACAGAAACACATGACCTCAGTTATGTATGGAATCAAACTCATAGAGAAGAGAGTCCAATGTGGTTAGATTTCAAAGATTCCGGTTAAAAGATTCAAAATTTCAGTTATATAGAAGGAAAGAGTTTAAGAAATCTATTATACAACATGGTGACTCTAGTTAATAACCATATTACCACACTTGAAAATTGCTGAGAGTAGATTTTTAAGTGTTCTTAACATACCCACATACACATACACACAAAGATAAATGTGTGAAGTAAAGCATTTAATCACTGCCTCTATTTAGATTTCCACTAAAGATATTACAAAATAATATTTTGTACATGATGAACTATACAAATTTTATCTATCAATTGATAATAATTTTTAAAGAAAACGTAAGTATTGAAATAATAGCATAGACATGGAAAAGATGAAAAAGAAGGACATTTGTGAGATTTATAATGAAGTGGTATTAAGAATACCTCTGTGAATGCTTGTCCAAATATGCATGGTACAAAATTCTTACAAAATAATGTCTGTAAAGCCAGTTTGTACAGTGACTAGGGCCATAAACAAAAGGATCATAAGATAGCGAAAAATGGAAGCCATTGTTATGCCAATAATTTTGAGAAACCTTTTCCAATACCAGTGATAGATTTGTATCAATTCAATGAAAGCATTTTTTTCCTATGACATTGCATTTTTAAAAAACGTGCTTCTGTTACCAAGTATACTCATTTGTTAGACAGTAATCTGGATTGTGGCTACAGTCTCTGACCAGGTAATTTAATGACAATTGATGTCCATCAGTAACTGCATGGGTTGTTCTGGAGAAAGGTTTCCACCTGGCAGGTTTTATCCTGGAGCTTCTCTAGCAGTCCTATGGCAGGATGTAGTAAATGTTATATAAAAATAACAAAACATTTATGTCTCTAACTAATAGAGTGAACCAAAATAATTCAGACTTTTACTTGGTTGGTATAGCAAAATTAATTGAAGCCAGAGTAAACCATACGCTCAGGAGGTAAATTATCAAATATTAGAAGTCAAGGTTGCATTGTTAGTATAGGTTTGACAAGATAAAGATCACTGTCTTACAGAACAGAAGATGAAAAAGAAGCAAGATGAAGGGAGTAACTAAATTAAGACACCAATCAAATTCACAGCTGAAAATCCAGAGATGGAAGAAAAGAGGGATTAAGGAAACACTATAGGTTTACACATAGGTCCCAGTAGTCTTAATGAATAATAGGATAATGATAACATTTAATGAGCATCTACTATGTGCTTCCCAGTGGTGTAAGTAGAGCAAATGGATTAAGAGCTACTATCATTGACCTTAGTTTACTAGGCTTGGAAATGTTGAGTAATTCTCTCAGTCAGTAAGGAATGAGGAGTGGAAGCTTAATTAGAACTGTTGAACATATTCTCAGACCTATGCTATAAACCATTATGCACCACTGCCTTCCCAGGGAACAGCCTGAGAAAGAAATTGCCAGGAGGGTGGAGACTTAGATATCTCAAAGGACTTCTAATGGTTGGTTTTGCATGGCAGTATTTTTGTAATTCAAGGAGGCCTTATCAGTCAATCGCTTAAGGCTGGGTCCATTGTTGCAGACAAATAATTGATCTTAACCAATCAACCTTAATAATACTTTACTTTCCATATATAATAAGTACATTTTTAGAAAAAGATAATCATTGATAAGCTTTCATTGTACAACCATGCTGTTTGATTGATTCTACTCCAAGTCAGTTGAGGACTTTGTTATTTATAAAATAACAAAAGACAGTTGTTCATAATATATGCAATATAGAAATTATAAAATATATATTAGCTTGTAATATTATAGGGCTCCATAAATTTCATGAAGATTATAAAAATATTACTTATGAATGATTTATGTTACCTCAACAAGAAATAACCAAACAATATTAATTTCACAATTACTATAAGTATATAAAATAAGTCAAACTATTTAGAACAGGATAAAGGTTATATAAAAATAATAAAGGTGATGAGTTTTCAACATCACAATGAAAAAAACTCTTCACCAAATCTAATAAAGAGAATTTCTTTAGGAAGGGCTGGGGATTTAGCTCAGCGAAGCTGTGCCTGTCTCACAAGCACAAGGCTCTTCCTGAGTTCGATCCTCGGTACAGGGAAAAAAGAAAAAAAACAGAAATGTTTTAGGAGTCCATCCTAGCTCTCCATTTACCCTTGGGTCAGCTGTATTACAGCACTCCTCTTACTTGCCACGTGTAATGTTCTTTCCTCTACCATCCAATTCCTGCTTTCATGAAAAAATGCAATAGTAAAGTTTAAAGTTTAAAATAAATGGTCCCACTACCAGCCTGTCGAGCACTCACTCACACGAGATGTGAAAGAACATACAAAGACGACCTTTCCTCAGACCCATAATTTCAGCGCACACACTAGTCCTTGTGTGTGTGTGCGCACGCGTGCGCACTCTTGCTCGGGCTGTCTGTTGAGGGTGGTAATAAAGACTCCGGGAAGTGATCCCCGTTCCATTTCACTCATTTCCTCGACTTCTGTTTAGACTCAGGTCCTTGAGTGACTGCCTCCTGCAGTCACAGGCCACCTCTTCTGTTCCTATTTTTCTTCCTGGCCCTTCCGTCTCTTTAAATCTACGTCATGCCCCACCCGTCCTCTTCTCTACCTGCCCACCCACATGGAGACCGCGCCTCCATAACATTTTTCATTTTTTAATCCTTTTTTGTTAATACATGTTCGCAATATATAATGTTTACATTCCTTATGTGGAGTTAGTACACGCACATAACACATCTCAATCCCTTTTCATCCTTTTTCCCTCCCAACCCTCCACTCTCCATTTCTTGATGCTGCTTCCCATTGGAGAAAGATCTCTCCACTTCCTATTATCTATCTTTTATTTATTTTTTCCTCAGCCACAACTGGGAGTTTATATACTTTATTGTATTCTACTGCTACTTACCACAAAGGTTCCAAATCCTGAAGGTGGGAAGCAGTTTTCTGAGTAGATTACTTAATGTGGTTCTTATAAGTCAAATATAGTGAAAGAACATCTGTCTTACATTCATGATCAGAGCTGATTTGAAAGGCAGTTTCTTGAGCTACTACTATGATATAGGTGTCTTAAATATTGTCTGGAGGCTACATTGTAAGTGGATTCTTCACTAGGCAGAAACTGATATTTGTAATGCATACTGGAAAATAAATGTACATCCTGTGTGAAAAAAAATCATTAGGAAGTTTTCTATTTAAACATTTTGTATTCACTTGTGTGGATGGGGAGAACATGAGCTCCACACTTTTCCACAAACTAATAAACATTTTATACACGTTACTTCAGACAAACATTTTAAAAATATTTAAAAAGTTAAATTATGAGTTTAGAACCACACTATTAATAGAATTTTTATTGTAAAAAACTTTTGACTTCCATGCTACACTCATCTGCAAAATGGAGAGGGAAAAGTAAAAGTTGAACAGTGAGGTCATTGATAGTCTTTCTAGTGTTAATTCTCTCTGATAATAAAACACCTTGTGAGTGCTGCCTAAACACTAGCAAAAAATTCAGAGTATAATGTATTTAGCCTCTTCACATTTTTCAATTATTTTGTAGTTTGAACTGTTGAAATGAATTACTATGTAATACCTTTTGGTATTATGTAATAGCTGACTTTATTAGAAAGCACCTTATGGTTCCCAGTGAACAATTTCACATATTGTGAAGTCATCATGCAATCTGGCACAGTGGACATGTTATATTTAGAAGAAATTTAGTACTATGACCATATTTTAGGTCATAACTAATATAGTTTGGCAAAGAAATGTTTAAGTATTTAACCTTATTTTATTAAAAATCATATATTTACAGTAGGCCAACAAGGTACTGAGACAATATTTATTTTGTAACAAAAAGTCATTATATTGCCATATTTCTCCAAACTAGAACTCAATATTAGAAATCTGTATCCAGAGTACATAAATAAGTATCTTAGTGAGTGATTTCCAGTGCAAATGTTCATAGAAGAATAATTTCTTTTCTGTCAGGCTAACAGTCCTGTCACAATTAAATATGGTTAAACACACACACACATCACATAACAATATCCTTGGAAATTGGAGACTTTATACAAACAAGAGCTAGTGGTATCATAAAGAAAAACCAGCCACAAGGATACAAACCTTAAGTGTGCTGATATAAACATGACTATTTTTATATATCTGAAAATAGTATGTCCTGTTTCATTACCTAAAAGAAGTACTAAAAGAACATTTAGAGACATGTTTTGAAGAAGTATATGTGGTGCTATCAACATGACTTCTACAAAGACAATGAGAACAATGCCATCGAAATACTGTAATACACCATTTTGAAAAATTATCCCAGAAGATTCTATGGCTCTTTATAAGTTACTCACACAAACGCTTTTATATTCCAATAGATATTCTCAGTGGCAGAATAAAGTAGATGAATTTGGGGCATTAGTCTTTACAAAATAAAAGCTCTCTCTTCACAAATCTCAGATAGTTTACTTACAGTAGAATTCTTTTTTTCCTGGATTTCTAGTACGAGTGAAGTAACTTTTCATCTATTTTAATAAGAACAAAAATCATATTCAATTGATGAGAATTGCCAAGGTATTTTAGAAATGTGAATCACATTTGTCAATTAATTCAACCCTGTCTCTTTCTGAGATTATGTCAAAATACTCTTTTAATGCTGTGAGTTTAACAAAATCCCTGTTCTCTGAAGTAACTTACATTTTATTGGGAGTTAGAGCAGCATGATAAATGAAGTAAAAAAAATGAATATTGTTTGAATTTTCCATTAGTCATAACATTCCATATTTGTTATCCAGAAGAGATTTAACAATTAGTTATTTAGCAAAAATATTATTTTAATAATCAATTATTATTTTAAAAACTAGCCCAAAGATTCTTTTACAGTAGAGGTGTTAAGGCCCCATGAGGTTAGAATATTTGATTAAATTACAGGCAGGTCAGGGCTTATATTCACCCAATAGTGTCTTATATGCAGTATGAAGCCAGAGTTTTAAAAACAATTTTCAAACAATATATAATATAAAAGTACAAGTAATAATTTATAAAGCAAGAACTTAAAGCAGAAGATTCTATGGGTTATATGAACACAAACAAGAGTAAGGTAAATATTAATAAAATTGAAACATGAGTATCTGCAAGGGAAGAGAAAAAATATGATTTGAAATACAAGAAACACTTAACACATTAAAGAATAAAGAATTCTATCTAAGTGAAGACTTTTGATTCATAATTTTTTTTCTTTTGGTAGTTAGCCCAGAAATTACTTAGAATAGTCAAACTTTCCACATCAGTACTGTGTTTGTTTACATGCTTTGCATTTCACATTTTAAGAGAACTTTAGTATCGGGTCCCTGGTTGGGGTTGTTTCATATGGGAAAATAAGGAAGGACTGAACACTGGCAACAAGTTTAAAGGCAAGTCTGAGGGGGACAGAAAAGTGATATTCACAAAAATTTGATGAATCCACTCAGGTACATGAGAATGAACAATTATCATAAAAAAAAAACTATCTATTTTATGGGAAATGGAAATTATGGTTACTTAATCAACAAGTACTGACTGTAGCTACTGAATGTGTCAAATTAGGAAACTAGGATTTAACAATGAATGTTTTAAATTTCATTTGTCATTATTCCTTATAACTGAGGGAACATTTTTGTAGAATTAAAAGGTTCTGCACTACACATACATCAGGTTTCTCTTTTGTCTGTCTTTTTCGAGTCCATTGCCAATTCTTAAATGATTGATAAAAATCATTAAATAAGGCAAATACTGTACATGCTGCAGTGTAATGAGGCCTATCAAGCAGGGGGAATACTACTCATCATGATATTAAAATTAAATGTAGCATTTTTAAAATCCTTGACATAAATAAAGAAGTTATTTCTCTGGACCACTGCTTTTTCCATAAACTCAATGTTCTATATAAGTCACTGTCATAGGATATATTTTATTTTGAGGCAACCCAGTCATTTTCTCCCATAAATAGTACCAAATAAAGTATCATTTATTTAAAAATTATGTCTTCCAAGGTCTATGATATGCCTAAGATACTAGTTAGAGAGGCTGACTGTAGTTCCTGTAATTTATACACGTCTCTTAAGATCACACTCTTACCATCCTTCAGATATGCAGGTGATGTTTTTAGTTTGAAGGTTAATTGGAACAGTATATGTCTTTGTTCGTAGGGTGCATTTTGGGGAGTATACTGGGGAATGAACCCAGGAAGTGCTGAACTATATTTCCAGCTTTTTGATTTTTTTTTTTTAACTTTGAGACAGATCTGGTTGAGTTTCCAGGAAAAGCTCAAATTTGTGATCCTCCTGCCTCAGCCCCTGGAGTACCTAGTATTACAGGAGTGTGCTACCACACGCAGTGGGAGAGCGTATCTTTACATTTATTTTTAGGAACTCCAATGATATTTGAAACTCAGGATTCTGGGTAGAATTATCTAAAATATTTCTTAGTAAATCTGTGGGAAGGGAAAATGACCAAGGAGTTTCAGAGTCAAGAAGTCAGTGGGCAATTAAGGCAAAAGTGTCATGTATGTTAATAACCACATAAAATACTCTAAGGGAGCATCTTCTTATGTATAGTGATTTGCTATTATGTCCCATACTTCATTTGAAAATTAAAGTTTTGCAGGCAAATTAAGTTTTAAAATATAAAACATGTAATTCCACCTAGTTGTATTTTTCTAATCTGTTGCCTTTTTTCTGTTGATTCCATCATATCTACAAAGTAAAGTGGGAAATATTTTAATCCATGGGGAAAAATGAAATATTAAATCTTGGTGGATTGCTGAAGAATTTATTTTAATAAATGATAGAAATAGAACTTAATTCTTCTATTTCCTAGCTTAGAATGTTTTGAATCAGACTCAGTTGATGAAAACCTTTGTAACCAGAGTATTTTATGGAGGTATGAATGAGAATCCTCAAATATTGAAAATTACATATTAAAAAGACTTTTTAAAAATTACCATCATATGGAGAAGTAATCTAGCTCCAGGGTGACCAATGCAAGAACATATGTGAGTTCCCGGTAGAGATTGGACTGGCTAAGGACAATCAGCTGAAGGTTCATGGGTTTTAAGTGCTTGTGGCTCACTGAAGCTTAAGTGAGGATTTCCTTGCAATGCGTACAATGTCCCTTCTGTCCCTTGTCATGAGTTTAAAAACCTCACAGCTTGTATAATGTAACCATTTGGGGACCGCTTTCCCTTGGACTAGTGTAATTCCTATATGCAATAAACTGAAAAGAGACATAAAAAAATTAAAAGTTACCATCACTATCAGTGATTATTGAGTATACAAGTATTAAAAAGCTTGTGGGGTCATAATTTAGAAAAACCACTGTTTGAGGTAATTTTCCTTATCTGCCTTTATAAGCTAATTAAAATTTTATTAATTTAGTTCTCACTTAAAAAACACTACAAGTTCATTGAAACTTTGTGGAAAACTTAAAAATATCAAAAGAAATATAGAAATCATCAGTAATTCCATTGCTGTGAAATAATTTATATTTGTTATCATTCATTTTATTTTTCTATGTATCCACTATGTTTTTAAATATTAGGAAATGGAACTTTTTTTTTTTGTACCGGGGATTGAACTCAGGACCTTGCCCTTGTGAAGAACCACTGAGCTAAATCCCTGGCCCCAGGAAATGAATCTTTTAGTACATGAAACTATGATGATTTTTAAAACTTTAATATGGTCTACTTTATCAGTATTGTATTTTTATATTTTCCCCTTTTCTATAGAAATTCAATGTACAAAATGAAAAATATTGCCACACATACGGCCAAGAATTAATATTTTTAATATGCCAAGACTTTTTATTAGTCAATGATAATGTGAATTTTTAAAATAATTAAACATGATAGCTAATTCACAAGTGAAGAAATATAAATAACTAACAAAGATACTCGTGAATATTTAACACATTTAATAAGTAAAGAAATGCTGGCCAACACAATAATGTTTAATAACAGCAAGAACAAGAATGAAATGAATGAGGTAAGGCAGGAGCAAAGGAGAGAGGTGGAAGTAGACCAGCATACCCACCATTAATGAGAATGCTGTGAGGCAGGAAGTTTCATATGCTGCCAATTGGAGATCATGAGCAATGACATTGGACTGATGAGTGTGAAAGTCAATGGGGGAGAAAATATAGACCCAAATGAAATAATCAAGGGCCTCATTCAGAGGAGCAGCAGTTGCAATGCAAAGGAATAAAAATATTATTGATTACATTCATATTAAATGCCAGATGTTTTAGCAGGTGTCCCCTGCCCCATGTTTGTCATTTTATTTAATCTGTATAAAGAGTTTGGAAGAAGCCTCATTTTAAATACTAAGAAATTTCAACTCAGAAATATGATTTGTCTGATGGAATGCTGGAAAGAAGATTAGAGGTGGACTCAAGTCTGTTGTTAAATTTCAAACTTTTTCTATTACATATTTTGGAATATCAGGTGGAATATAGTATATGACAACATAAATAATAAAACTAAAGGTAGAAAGAAGCAGTATAATTTTTCTGAGAACTTTCAAAAATCTGGGGAAGTGTGAAGAAGGGAGGGTAAGGAGGAAAAGGGAAATAAAAATGTTTAAAATGCAATATATGTGTACTTATCACCCAACATGAATGTAATTATTAGGGATCACAAACATGTACCAGTAAAAATGATCTTTATCTTTAAAAATTCTTTTTAAAAGAATTTTAAGATTCTTTAAAAATTCTTCTGATTGTATATCTATGGGTATCAGTCTGGGACTCTAATGCCTGGGAGAATTGCAACTCGAGCAGAAGTTGCATTGTTAGAAAGGATGTTGGGAGCAAAGGCGCAACAGCTATTTTGGTATTGAATTAGGAAGAGCATGGCTTGGCGGAGCGGAGCCGGGTGGGGCCGAGTGGGGCCCAGCGGTTGCAGGCTGACCTGGACTGGCTTCCTCCGGTTTGCTGCACCAGCTTGCCACCTGGACAGGGTGAGGAGGAGCCCCCCCCCCGGGCACGCCCACCAGCCTAGGGCTTGGCCTTGCTGGCGCCTCCAACAATAGGCCACGACCCCACCCCGCCTCTGGCCTTTTGGCTGTGCAGCTACTTGGTTACACACTGCAGAGGCACAGGGGGACATAAAAGCCATTGTCCTGAGCGGCAGATGTGAACAACAGTGAGAGGGCCTGTCTCAGGATCCCTGATGAAAACAAGCTGACTAGAAAAGTGAAGAGAATCTCTGCAATAAAGGCACACCAGACCACCGTGATTGGTAAGTTGGAGGGACAGGGAGCTCAACTTATCATCACCTCCCATTGGAACCTGGAATCTGCCTGAATCTTACGGGTCTGGGACTAGCTTACTGAGATTCATGGATTTATAACTAACTGCACACTGCTGCCCACATTGTGTATTGTGGCAGCAGAGACATATTCTGAAGGAGGCCCTTCATTTTTAAAGGTGATAGATTAATAACTACCACAAATTGTCACTTTCTAAGATGTATTTGATGCTAT
>NW_004624827.1:4071903-4143945 GCF_000247695.1 Heterocephalus glaber | reverse complement strand
GTAGGAAGAACAAATATAGTGAAAATGGTCATACTTCCAAAACTGCTATGTAGATTTAATGCAATGCCAATTGAAATTCCAACACTATACTTCATAGAACTAGAGAAAGTAATCCATTAATTCATTTGGAAGCAGAAGAAACCTAGAATAGCAAAAGCAATTCTAAGCAACAGAGACATGGCTGGGGGTATCACGATCCCCAACTTGAAGCTATACTACAAAGCTATTGTGATAAAAACAGCATGGTACTGGCAAAGAAACAGACCATAGGATCTGTGGAATAGATTAGAAGATGCAGAAACAACTTCAGACATACTCAGCCACCTCATCTTTGACAAAAGAGCCAACCACCCTCATTGGAGGAAAGATAGCCTATTTAATAAATGATGTTGGAAAAACTGGATTTCAACCTGTCAGAGATTAAAACTAGACCCTTATCTATCACCATGCACTGAACTAAGATCGAAGTGGATTAAAGATCTAAATATTAAGACAGCATCACAAAACTTGCTGGAAGATAAGTTAGAACTCTTGAAGATATTGGCATAGGAAAATACTTTATGAACAAAATCTCAGTGGCACAGGAACTTGCAATAAGAATCAACAACTGGGATCTCATCTTATTAAAAAGCTTCTGCACTGCAAGAGAAATCACCAACAGAGCTAACAGACAATCTACATTGTGGTAAAAAATTTTTAGCAGCTGTAACTCAGACAAAGGGCTACTATCTCAAATCCATAAAGTACTGAAAAAAATCAGACGTCCCAGATTTAAAGATCCAATTCAAAAATTGACATCTGAAATGAACAGACCTTTCTCAGACAAAGAAGTAAAGGTAGCAAATAAACATATGAAAAAATGTTCAACATCACTGGTCATTCGAGAGTTGCAGATGAAAACAACATTGAGATTCCACCTCACCCCAGAAAGAGTGGCTGCTATCAAGAAATCAACCTATAACAAATGTTTGGTGGTGGTGTGGAGAGAAAGGAACCCTTCTCCATTGTTGGTGGGAGTGCAGACTGGTGCAACCACTATGGAAATCAGTGTGGAGATTACTCAAAGAATTAGGGCTGGAATTTCCATTTCACTCAGTTATTCCCCTGCTGGGTATTTCCCAAAAGAATTAAAAGAATCATATCACAAAGATATATGTGTACCCATGTTTATAGTGGCACAGGTTGTAATAGCTAAAGCTTGGAAATAGCCCAAGTGCCCATCAACTGGAAACTGGATAAAGAAGATGTGGTTTTTTATAAAATGAAGTACTACTCAACCATAAAGAACAAGAAACTAGAGTCATTTATAGCTAAATGGGTGCATATTGAGGCCATACTCTTAAGTGAAATAAATAGGACACACATGTGTAAATACTGAATAGTTTCTCTAGTGTGAGAAACTGAGAGTGTAAATAAGGATTAAAATTATTAATAATGAATAATTGATACTTTGAAATAGGAAAAGGTCCAAAGGGGTAGTGGTGGTGGGAGGAGATGGGCAAAGGGAAGAATGGAAAGGAAAAATTATGAGAAAAGAAAAAAAAATGGAAATGATCTATGTAAATAGGGAAGGGTGGAGGGGGTGAAGGGTGCACAGATAACGGGGAAAAAATAAGAATCAAGATACACCATGTACAGGTGCAATCACCCAATGATAAGTGTAAACGTATTGTATACCTAAAATGTGCCAATAAAAGAATTTAAGCCAAAAAATAAAAATAAATAAATATATGAATTAGGAAGAGCAAAAAGAGTGAAAAATAGATCCTTAGTATGAAAAGATATAAGAATATACAAGATGGCTAAGAAAGAAAGCAGGGAAACAAGCAGAGTAGAGAGCTTGTAGAATTTTTTTGTAGAAAATTTGCATTTAAGAAGGGAATAACAATTAACTGCAAAAAAAAATCCTTGGTAAATAATATAGGAAACATTTATATTCCTTTATTGTCACCATCATCACCTAAATCTCACTCAGTTTCTAAGATTCAACCAGAGGAGTAATTTTTGCCATCCCTTGCCTTGATTTTCTCAATTTCATGTTATCAGAAGGGCCTGATGTATCTCTGTCTTACATGGAAATCTTAGAGTGGGTCTCAAGCAGGAAGGGGCATTTATCTCCAGGGACATTTGCTAATGTCTGAAGATATTTTTGAATGTCACAATTCAGGGATAGAAGGTGTTTGCTACTGGCCTCTGTGACCTGGGATGCCACTAAACATTTTACAAGAGACAAAATAGATTCATATTGTTTTCCTACAACAATGAATTGCATTTTCCAAAATCGGAATACAGCTACAGTTGAGAAGCCCTAGTAGTTAAAGACATGTCAAATAACTCCCAGTTTGGATGCTGTTTTTCAAGGAACAAAAACAGATAACAGTTCAATAGGTGAAGAAATGCTTAGGTACAGATTTAGTTTCCTGATCTTAATAATACAGGAGCCAACTAGTGAGCCCCATTTAACAAATACATGTGAACCACAGAAGGAATGTGATAATGATGCATTGTCTCCTGTCTTCTTATGAAACAAGCTTATCATGAGTTTCTTTTGCTTCTTTTGTGTTTTAGACACTTAAAGAAAAAAAGTTAAGCAGGACTGACTTTGAAATAAAACCCAACATGTTTTCCAGTTGATTTTGATTTAAAGGAGGCCTTTGGTAGAGTGCCTTAGGGTATGCTGGCAATGGCTATTTATCTTTATTCTGGGTAGTTTATATATTTTAAGAAAATGATGGATGGAAGCTTTAAAAAAACTCATTATGGTAATTGATTATTATAGAGAAACCTTGGGAACCTTACAAAAGAGAACTGTATTCTCTTGGTATCTTAACTTGAAACCAGACGTGTAATTAGAAGAATCCATAAACATTTGTCACAGGGCAAGAAGCCTGGTCACTGAGTTTAGAAAAATACTCTGGAGTCACTTTATTGTCCTGTACAGAGATGACACACAGTAGTGGCTGTCATGAATAACAGGAGATTGATATGCTCTGTGAAACAAAAGACCACCCATGTGGAACCAGTGTAGAAAGTAGTGATAGGAATATTTGGTTCATTTCTTTAGAAAAGTTGAGTGTGGTTCTGTCCTTGCAATGTTTCAGCATTTGTGAAAGAAGACAAAAAATTTAGCTGAAATGCCATTGCTGTTGAAACAATTATTTTTACTTTTGATTTCTATTTTCTTAAAACCTTAAACAATAAAAATACAAGCTGAGAATATCATTAAAATACACCCCTGAACACACACACACAACCAAAGAAAATAGGAATTCATAGACTATATATATATATAGAGAGAGAGAGAGAGAGAGAGAGAGAGAGAGAGAGAGAGAGAGAGTCTATATATACAGTGTTCAACTGTTGGTTTTTTCTTAAAAATACAATATGATGTTGTTCTTTTCTTTTTTTCTGAAAGATTAAGAAATTACTGCAGAGAAACCCAAGTTGGTTCAATATCAGCAAAGAAAAAGTGAAATTGTATACAATGATTATGATTATGTAATAAGGTAATATAGGCATTTATAAATTTTAGTCCTAAAATTTATTCTTGGTACGGTGGTTGGAAGAACAGTTTCAGCTTCCTAGATACCTTGAACCCATATGACTTTCTATAAGGAGACCGACTGCCAGGGTCCCACTTGATTCTGTTCCTCCGCCACTGGAGGAAACTACTTTCATATCTTCTTTAGGACACTCACTTAAAATCCTCAAAGTGGGCCAGGAATTTAGCTCAGTGGTTCTGCCGCCTGTCTCAGAAGCACAAGGTCCGAGTTCAATCCTCAGTACCAAAAAAACCCCTTCAGAATATAATCCTCAAAGCCTCAAGTTGTCATCACCACTTCTTGCCATAACTCTACCAGATAGGAGGTAGAAGGGATACTGCAAGTCTCATCTCTAAATACCCGAATAGACTTCTGTCCAATGTACACCTTCTTCTGGATCTAAGAAACCACAAATGACAGCTCTAGAACTTTATGTTTCCTAACACATTCTGACCTCCCAGTTACATTTGCAGTTAAGGATTCTAAAATCTAAGTAGTCTTCTTCCAAGATGAACTATCACAAAATGACACACATATTATAGCCTCCATGATTCATGGTGAATATTATGAATTAGGAGAATTGTCTCCAAAAGCTACCAGAAGAATTTCTTGTAAACGTGCTCATTAGAGTGCCGAGTAACTAACCTGGGGTCAGAATCTATAATCTGTCCAGCTTCTTCAACCCACTAACTTCAAAGAAAGTCATTACAACCATATTCCTTGGACTTGTCATCTTTGTCTACTTCACCAAAAAAAAAAAAAAAACAAAAAAACCCACTGATTAGCTGTCATATAATATACTAATTATACTAATTTGTACAAGTGCTTTATTACTTATGTTTTTGTTTGCTGTTTATTTTTGTGACCACTAATCATGATATATCAACTTGAATGGAATATGAAATACCTAGCAGAATAATAAGGAACAGTGCTGGGCATGCCGGTGGATGAATGATATGTAGGCCAGCAGCCTGAATGGCAAAGACCAACAAAGTTGCAAGGGGCATCGACCAAAAGGCTAGTAGACTGGATGAAATAAAAATGGAAAGAAGCAGGAAGTGTGTCCATTTTGAAGAGCTCCAGTTTTCCTAGGAGAGTCCATCCTCTGCTGCCGTCATCTTTGGACATTAATAATCTCCAGGTTTTCAATTTCTTTAGCCATCCAATACAGACACACTAACAACACTCCGGTGAGCTTCCAGGCCTTAGAGCTGGGACTGGTTTTGCATCCTTGATTCCCCTCTTCTTCAACTTCTTGTTTTGTTTTGTTTGTTTTTCTGAGCAACTGCTGGATTCTCTGGCTCTCCATCATGCAGTCATGTGGACTTTCCTGCCTCTGATCCTGTAAGCCTAATAAATCCCTTTGCATACTTGTATATTATATATTTTTCTATTGATTTTTTTCTATTAGAGCACTTTTGTTCAACTTCCTTTCAAAGCCTATTTTTACTGACCTTCCTGAATTATCAGTTCTTTGAAACAAAACTCTCCTATCTCAAATGCTTCTTTTCATCCATCGAGGTCAATATCTTTATATTTTTTAACTTTTAATAAAAATTTGGCTCTGAATCAAGAAGATTGCTTTCTCTGAATCCTCTCTTTCTCTCTCTCTCTCTGTCTCTCTCTCTGTCTCTCTCTCTTCCTTCCTCCCTCCATCTTTGATAATTTCAATTTTAATGTATTTCTCCTAAAATATAAAAACATGAAAATTGTACATAGGTATAGGTACCATGTTGTTTTGATGAATGTATATATTGTGTAATATTTCAATCAAGTTAAAACTATCTCCCTAAAAGTTTATCATATTTTTGTAATGAAAATATTTAAACCTTTTTTCTCTATCTTTCTGAAATTCAGTCTACTACTGTCATTATCTAGAATCTAGATAATGCACACTGGAACTTTTTTCTCCTATTTTAGGGAATACTGATCATTGCCTCAAAGCCAACATTTTATGGATCTTGTGGGTGGTGAAGTTAATTTCCTAGATTGATGATTTTCACGTAGCCATTTGCTACTTGTGAATGCACCAAATCCTCACAGGTTCTGTGAGTGTTGATCAGGTGATATAATTTCTTTTGCGGTTGTTGAATTATTTTTGTTTGCTTGATTTAAATAGCGGTTTCTGGGAGGCTTTTGAGAACAGACATTTGGGATTAGTGCATGTTACAACTTTTAAACATTCATATGATTAATATATATCAAATGCTTACTCTATTTAAGGCAATTTTCTAGGTATTAAGGATGTTTGGGGAAAAGAAAAAACAAATTCGTATACTGTATATTCTGATGAACTTGCTGAGAAGTTATTCTCATGTCTGTGGTCCTTCTCTCTGTCTGATACAAAAAGACTTGCAAATGTGCTGGGCAGTCTATGTTTGTTCATGATGATGGAATGCTGAAGGGTGATCAAGGGAAATTTCTAAGATTCTGGATGCTTTCATTAGCCCTATGAGACAGCTACGACCCAAAACAGTTTTGCTGCTTCTATCTCTTAATGTCTTCCATTTATTGCCAAAATTTTAAGATTTGAGAGTGGGCCAAGAACATTCAAAAAGTTAAGAATCACTGTCCTAGCTCAAAGGCAGGAGAGAGTAGTGAGAATATGCTTTAAATCAAACAGGTGTGTGACCTTTAGCAAGGGAGTTGACTTCTGTATACTCAATAATGTTGCTCATGTTTAAAAGGAGAGTTAGGGCTGAGAGTGTAGGTTAGTGGAGATATGCCTGTATAGCATAGAAAAAGTCCTGGGTTTGATCCTCCATACCACAAAAAGTAATTCCTTTCTCTAGTGTTGTAGTGAAAGTTAGGTGGGGGAATATGTATTCAAGAGCCTACAATGCTGCCCAGCCAGTAGTAACACTCAATAAGTAGCTAAGAACTTGATCTGTCACTCCCTTTATTCTACTCATTCCTGCTTGTTCTCCATCTTATAAAAAAGCAGAACAATGCACACAGCTTCTCAGGCCAGAAACCCTTAAATCATTACAGACTCTTCACTTTCCTCTGATGTCAGTTCTAATTCTTCAGCAAGACTTGTGACTACCTACATACTCCGCTCCAACTCTTAACACTTCTACTATTACCACCAATCTGGTATTGTTCTTTGCCAAGAATTCCTGCAATTTTAATTGGTCTTGGTCTTTCATAGATGCCCTTATGAATCAAGTAGGAAGATAGCATTCAGAACAATATCTTTGATATATGAATTAAATTACATCACTATCTTTTTGAAAACCCTACAATGCCTTCAAATTATACTCAAAATAAAACCCTAAGTCCTGGTCACAGCTTTCTTTCCTCCAGATTTCATCCTTGGCAATTTTTGAATGAAGTGACTATTAGTGATAAATGGTCTTATTAAGCAAATCTTCTCTTTGAATTTTGCATTCAGTAATTTCACTATAATGTATATTTATTTTCATTTATCTCCCTTGGGTCTTATGCTTCTCAAATTTGATCTTTCAATAGGGAAAATTTTCTCATTATCTCTAATAGGGATTAAATTTTGTCTTTTATGAATACTTTTATGCATGCATTGGACTTCTGTATCCTTGTGTATTTATTTCTTTAACAGTTTCTATCTCTTTATACCTCTGCTGCATTCTGAATTATTTTGCTCAGAAACATTTTAAGTAAATGGCCTATCTCTTCATTTGAGTCTTAGTATTATTGTATACATTGAATATTTAAATTTCCATATTATATGTGGTTTTTTCTAAAACTTCTAATTAGTTATTTAAAGCAACAGGAATTCTATTTGTTCTTTGTCCGTAGAATCCTATTGTTTTGTGGTTTGCATATTTTCATTACATTTCCTAAATAGTTCTAGTAAGTTCAATAGTGTCATTTTATTATTGATTATTTATTTTGTTCTATCCTCGGATGTTTATTATTTCAGATTATGAGTAGAGAATTTATGAAGTGAAGCCATGTTCTTCCAAAAAGTAATTAGTTGGTTCTGCTGTGTCCCAAAGTTTAGTGGTCTCTGGAACACTTTTTATGTAAATATTTAAGCTTAGGAGTTCAAAGACCAGTCTTTTAAATTTAAACCCATTTTTTTCATGTAATTAAAATCCTCTGGTTTTCCTTTATTATTTTCTTTTATGATAATATTACTTATAAAAGTAGAAGGTAAAATATGACTTATACCCTACTGGGATGAAACTAATATTTTCAACTTTGTATAACTTTCCTTTTACTGAACAGATAATTCATCCATATTTTATAATTTCAATATAGGCTATGACCTGGAATTTTTATTTCTAGTCATATGTTTGTATTTTATTCAAAATAAGGGATAACTTAAGGTCTAATATTTGTAAATTGACAATTTGAACTGTTTCACATGTTCTAGCTCATAACATTTTATTACAGATTTTTAAAAGACAGGAAGGACTATTCTGCTTTTTAGATTGAAGTTTCTTGAAAACAAGAATGTATCTTTCATTAGAGCAACTAATAAGATACCCATAATTTACTGGAACTCAAAGATAATTTTACACCTGTTCAGAAGTGTGGGCTCCACCACTGCAGGTCATCTCTCTCATCATTAAGTTTTTAGGTCTGGTTCGGGGCCATATTCTTTTCCATAATCATACCCCTGCTCCCTCTCTTCGTAGCATTGTATTTTTCAATTTAACTTACCTAGAAAATTTTCTGTCCTCCATTCCCTCATAAGAATAAAACCCTATATTTTTTAATGTTCAAATCTGTATTATGCATTTATTACAATAAAATTATTTACATCTATATGTGAGCTCATATAAGCTATGTATGAAGTGAACAATCCAAGTTATCTCCCATTTCACTGAATAAGAAAACTGATCTTCATGAGGCTCAGGGAAACTTGGGAAAACTCTCAGAGTCTTAAAGAGCAGACCTTAAAACTAAAGCCAGGCATTTGGATCTGGTCTCTCTCTCTCTCTCTCTCTCTCTCTCTCTCTCTCCTGTCTGGTGCCCAATGCTGTTTACTTTACAGAAGTCACTGAGACTTGTGCATTGTGGGAAAGACAAAGACATGTGTTTCTCACTGTTCCAAAAACTTTACACACTTTACTTTCTAATCATGGGATACAGATTGGATTAAGATGTAAATAACAATGTATTTCATATAATACCAGAAATTATGAGCATCAAATCTGTAACACAGACAATGAATACTTATCAATGCAAGCAATTAAACATTTAACTTTCCATTTAACCTATTTAGATGTGTAACTGGTAATTTATGACAAATTCAAAAACAACCTCTTGCTCTGTCTTCCACAAACCTATTGTCTGTTCAGTCTTCTGTATCTAAACTAGAGTGGTCAACTTTTAATGGACAAGACAAATTATTGACTCTATCCATACTCTTCTATCCAAATCAAAGCCATAACCAAATGTAATTTGTAATATGTTCACACTATAGCTATGATTCGACACGTCTCATCACCTCACTTACATACTTCTAGCTCCCAGAGCACTTCTTAGAATATAAGTATTTTATGAATGAGGTAATGAATGAATGTAGTTTTTCTTAATTACATGACCACTATATATTTGTGTAGCTTCTATGCTTATTTATGTATTTCTGTTTTTTTGATGATGTTTCAAACTTTAATTCTACTCATAAATTTATTGGCTTATGACATATATCTCTTTGGTAAAAGAGTATTTCTTCTCAATGCAAACTAGGGTATATATAATTTATTCATGGTTCTTAATTGGCAATAACAGAATTTTAAGCCATTTTATTGAGTTATGGTTGATAGAAGTTGTATGTATTTAATGTTGAACATATTTAATGTTTGCAACTCAGTGGGTTTGAGGATGAGTATACACCCATAAAAACCACAGAAATCATTAAATATTTAATAAATTTATTACAAATAAATAAATAACTCAGGAGTTCTGGCAAATCAGGTCCTGATAATAAGTAGGACTCATGAAACCTGCTGCATCTACTCGAACACTGCTGTAAACCTATTTTACTATTTAAGAGTTTGGGCATTGATTTTTCTTTTCTTTTCTCTTTGATGATTTTCTAATTTTTAGAACTTTCTAGAAAATATAAATTTTATAAAGCAACCATTCTTAATGTATCTCATTGCTAAATTAGACAGAGAACACAATTTCAGTTGCAAATTAAAATGACACAAAAGATAAGTACCTGCGATTCAGATTTATTAGAACTTCTGTTTAATATTCTTTTAATCTTCTCAAATTTACATGATGTTATAAGCAATGACCTGCTGATTTTCATTTCTTCTTGCATAGAAGAGATATTGATTACAAAGAGTACCTGAACACTATATTTGATAATTTTTAACTCTGATTACCTCAATATAAAATGTTTTGAAATTAAAATCCAAAATACTCAAATAATTCTCTTTGAATTGATGAAAAACCAAAAGACAAGATATGATCGTTACTTCTTTGAAGTTGAAATGCTCTTCATATGAATTTATGTTTACTCTAAATAGATAAACACATTGCAACTCTATCATATTCCACAATGCATGTGACTCACACAGTTAATAGTAGTGGACCAAAGAGTAGTGACTAATAAAGCTAATAAGACTTATTCTATATTGGAGCTAACAAATGCTTTATCAGTATTTCAACCACTCTGCCTATGTGGTCTCATTGTTAAGATTATGCCTTTCATCTATGGAAACCAATCCTTTCATATACAATTTCAGCAAGAAGCTTATAAAATGTGTATTAAAGCTGTATTGACTTGTCTAACAATAAAAAGTACAATTAGGCTTCCAACACAGAGCATTTCTAATTTGCATAAAAACCTCTCTAACCTATTCCTTTTACTGCAGAATATAACCAAAAGGTTATATTCTGTTCCATGCACCAGTAATTACTCTAAAATCACTGGATAGATGTACCTATGTAATATTGTTCCATTCTTTATGCAGATCATTAAAACTGAATTTATATGCAAGATGTATCAATAGAAAAATACTATTAAAATCATTAGAAAAAAATGACCAAACACAATGGATTCCTTTTACATAATATCACATAATATAATAATTTAAGATAGTTTCTTGCTGAGAGCTACTGTTTTGATAAAAATTATCCCAAGGGTAAGACTAAAGATGCACTTATTCTCACCTTTTAATTGGGGCTTCTAATTTACACAATGGGTGATTTTAAAAGACAGCTTTGAATTACCATAAAGAGTAATTATGAACAGACTTTATGCGAAAAGTAGGTAAACTGATTGGAAGGCTTAACTGATTATTTTAAGAGTATTGGAAATATTTTTGATGGAACGTATTTATTTAAAACTACAGCTTGCTCCCTGACTATGTATGTTCCCTGTCACATAAAATGCATATCTCTCTTGTGTACTTAAAATTTGAATTCCATCTTTAAAACATGACAATTTCTGTGACTCTTGTGGTAATTATGCTTCAGGGTTTCTTTTCCGTGACTCCTAGGAAGAAAACTTCAGAATGTAGCTGGTTCGCCACTTCTTTGCAAAGGTGGCATGAAAGTGCTTTGGGGGCCACAGTGGATGGGTTTTCTCATGGTTGTCTAATAAAGAGCAATAAGGCTCCACCAGGGTAACGCAGAATGACATTGCCTCAGGTCACCACAGGGCATGTCATATCATGTAACACAACATAACCTGATCCAACAGGTCAGGTGCCTGTTGCCTATTTGTAGGAGATACTTTTTATTTCTCCTTCAGCAGAGAGGCTGTGTCACCATGTATAACGAAATGTCAGTTGTAGCAATAGGTCCAAGGAATACCAATGGAAATTATTTCCTTCCCAATTATCATGGACTTTCTTCAGCACTGAGTTACTTAGAGTACATGTCATTAACAAGAATGTGGATATGATTATTGAAAGTGAGTTAAAGGACACCTGCCTTACTTAGCACAAATTTAAGGGTGGACAAGAACTGTGTTACAGGCACAATCCCATCTTTTTTAAGCAGTAATAAAAACAGAAAGGAGGGAGAAAAAATAGCAATAGTGAACAAAATAGCATTCTTTTACAAAGATAATTCTCTTTTCTAAGAAAAACAAATTAATAAATGACCAAGAAAGTATCTTTTTTTTAACATTTCTGTTTACTAAGATAATTGATTAGAAAGTTACTTGTGCTCCTCTATCCCTGAACTAATCATTAGGGTTATTCACTGTACATTTAGGTGCATAACCCAGGCATAACACCCAGCACCTGCCGTCAATATGCTTAGCTAAATGAAAAAACAAAATCCATATAATTCCACATCCATGGATGTGTAAATAATAAACATCATGCAATTACCTCTGAATCCTAGTAAAGATAGAGGAAAAATTGATCACATTGCTTACAGAAGGAACAATAGTCCTGAAGATTTGAGTTTATTATTACTTGCTGGAATTTAATTTTCTAATCTCAAGAAAATCCACATCTATTACAAAAGGTGAAGAAAAATACAAGAGTGGTGAACTTTAAAAACTCCTATCTTCAGTTTATCTATATAAGCAAATGGAATTTCTTTTAAAAATGTTTCTTAGGTATATAAACAAAGTATTAAGCAATAAAATTATAGGATTTAACCTTGAAAAATTTGAAAGAAAATCATATAGCAACTCCATTTAGGAAGTTGACATGTGTTTATCTAAAAGATCACCCAAATAATAAGTTCTCTTTAATCAATCACTTAGTTGCCATGAACCTGTCTTATTTTGCTGTAGTCTGCTAGGTGTTAAGGGACAAAAATTGAGTAAAACAAATACCATGAGACAGATAGGAATCAGCTTTTGGGAAGAGAAAGAAGCTTCATTTGGGGGTTAATTTGAGGAGTGACACCTTTTCTCTCTTGATCTGCTTAAGATCAAGGGGCGTTAAAATAGCGAAGACAGACCTTTGCAGTTTTACAAAAGAGTTTGCTAGTTCATTAGTGATAACATTGGCATTTTCAGGTCAAAAAGAGAGATAAAATTTACATTTATTCATATGTTGCCATGTAAGTCAAATATGAGACACAGCAGAATTTTCCATCATTTAAAAAATTGTGTCACATTATTCACAGATTTTTTCCATTAGTTCACATAATCAGGATTTGACGATGCATATTTTACGAGGAAGACTTTGAAACTAATATATGCATCAAGAAAGAACCATTAATAAACAAGAGTTGTCAGAATTTGCTTTATAATTTCATTTCAAAGGACAATTAATTTTCAGCTTAAATAAAACCTAGCACTCTAATACAAGTGTTGTAAGTATAAAATATTTGAAATCTGAAATTTACCTGATGTACAAGTAAGCTTTGTGACTTGTAGTGAAAACTAAAAGCTTTAATCCAAATAAGCAATTTTTCAGAGCTAAAAAGGGGATGTAAAAGAAATAGAATGTTGTAGTTATTAGTTATTTGTCAATTCCTATCTTTTGTCAAGTTTTACACCTATGTTTAAAATTTTAAGCAGTTTCATAAATAACTCAATTTAAATTGGTACTGGTGAAAATAAAAATAAAAGAGCATTCTTTTTGCACACAACTTGGCATTCACTTAGAGATTATTGTACTATCCTGTGTTGATTTCTTTGAGCATAAATCTGAAAATAAGTGCCCAGCATCTAAATGTTACTAGGGAAGTTTTGGCAGATCATATTCCACGAAGATATTTCACTCTGTGGGCCACTCTCACTTTCTGCCTCTTCTCTCTTTCCTTCTTTTTCCAAAATTTTTAATGAGAGTGTTGAATGGAAACAGCTTACTAAATCCAGGGTCCTTTCATTGTTTAACTCTCTTCTACTATCTGATTGGGTATCTAACCTTCAGATTACCTGACAAATTGCAAAGCAGTTTGGATCTATCAAATGGCAGCTCCTAAAACTAGTGATTAGCACCTACCAAAAGAAAATCAAAACCATTTCTATGCAATGATAAAGCTAATGAGTTAAAAATTCTAATTCCCCCCAATTCTACTGCCTTCCAATGGAGTAAGGGCAGAATTGCATATTCCCTTCTGAATTTCACAAAAAACCTTTTCTTTGGCATAGTAGAATAGTGGGAGGATATGAGTGGTTGTTCTATTTTCCTTTGGTTTTTAACTTAGCTTACAAAGAAAGTTCACACTATGTAAAGATTTTCACATTTATGCACCAAGAAGACTGTAGGATTTATTACACATGCACAAGGAAGTCAGATTTGAAAATAAGGCCACTTTTCGGTTTGGTGGATGCAATGATGAACATATGGTCAACACCTGGAATTTATAGAGGCTTTTACCTAATAAAACCTTCTGAGACATTCCAAGAATGACAACAAAGTGATGGCATGGAGCAGAACTGCCAAAGGTAATCTTCTTCACCTCCTGATTCTTTTAAAGCAGAAAACATAAAACTAACAACTTAGTGTCCCACAAATGCTTACAAAATGTGCATTATAAACCCAAGTTCCCTGACAAAGGTGCCGTTATACCATGACTCCAAGTGTCCTTCTGGGTTGGGTCAGAAAAAGCCGGTTTATGAAGATGACTAGTTGGTAAGCATGCTATTTAAAAGTAGAATAAGACAGAATGCAAGATCACTTTTAAAGTTTGTAAAGTTTTACTTAGAATGTTTTTATAATGTAACACATTCTTAAGTGATAAAGCCATATGCAACAATGACATGATTTTTAAAAAATCTATTTAATTTAACTACAATTTAGGGAATGCCATTTGCAAGAAGGTAACTCAAGCTCGACATGAACTTTAAAACTAAAATTCCCAATCAGAAGAAAAGGTGATGAGACCTGGATTTTTAAAAAAGTCATTAAAGAATCAACATCTCTAAAGGATATAAATGTGGTTAGAAATAGAAATCAAGATACTCTAATAAATTATTTTCTATGTTTTGCAAATAATATGTTTCAAACATTAAGTTTTATTTTCCAACAAAATCACAACTCCAATTCTAACCTCCTCACAGTAGGTCAGACTTGTATAATTCACAGTATCTAACCAAGATTTAGTATATTTTTTTAGGCTATGTCTTCAAAACTTCATTCCTAACACCCTACTCCTTCTTTGTACAATCAGAGCCAGTTGGGAAGGAGAGAGAGGGTATTTCAACAACAAACAAACAAAAATAAACTAAGTACTGTAAATACTTCTTAGGAACCAAAAAGAAAAACAACCACTCGCCCTATTGTGCTTCCCAGAAAATTGTCCAATCTACTGTCAGACAACAGGGCACTACAAAAGGGGTAGTAGTAGAAGTGGTAGCATTTGTAATAGAAGCAGTAGTAACAGTGGTAATCAAAGTAGTAGAAAATTTTGCTGCTGCATGTAGAAGAAAGAAAACTACAGTTGACTCAGAGCTGGCCTGCTATAGAAAAGGTTCAAAGGTGTCTGACAGGTAGCTGGCATGCCTATGCTAAGGACAGAAGTGAAGAAATGGCAGAAGCTATATGAGGTAAGGATGATGGGAATCTAAAGTTGTAGTGATAAATATAGCCTTAAGTTCATTTCTAAATGAGTATTCTTTTTTTTTTTTTTTTTTTGGTACTGAGGATCGAACTCGGGTCCTTGCGCTTGCGCAGCAGGCGGCGAAACCACTGAGCTAAATCCCCGGCCCTAAATGAGTATTCTTATGTACAGAATAATCTTATACTTCTACCAGACTACAAAAGAGTGGAATTTATTATCTATTTTGGGTTACTTTTAGCTAAAAGGATTTATGAAAGTTACTCACTGAAGAAATGACCCTTTGGGACATTTAGTTTATTATTTGTCAAATGACAATGGAATATCAGCTCACAGATGTCAGAATAGCTACTTCATACACACTCATAAAGAAATTAAATCAGCACTTGTAGTGATATCTATGGTTCCATATTTATTTTAACATTATTTGCAGTGATCAAGATATGTTTCCTTAGTCATTTTCTCCTCTCTGAGACAAAATACTGGACACCACAACTTAAAGGAGGAGAGGTTTATTTTGGTTTACAGGTTCAGTCCAGGTTCTGCTGGCTCCATAGCAGAAATTCTAGGGTGAAAGGGTCTGGTAGAGGAAAGCTACTCAAATCACAGAGGTCAGGAAGCAGCAAGAGAAGGCAGGATCCAGGATGTCCTAACAGCATGCTCAGTTGCTAAACTCATAGTGGATGAATCCACTGGTAAGTATAGGGCCCCCATGACCAAACACCTTCCCAAACCTCTGCCTCTGAATGCATGAGAGTTGAGGGGATATTCTAGATCTAAATATAACCTAGAGTAACAGTGTAAGTATCCACTGGTTGAATAGTTTTAGAAAGAAGACTCTGTCATTTGCAAAACATAGGTGAACCTGGAGGAAATTATACTAGATGAAATAAATCAGTCAGACAAAGGAAAATACTGTATCAACTCATTTGTATGTAGAATCATTTTTTTTTTTTTTTTTTTTTGGTACCGGGGATCGAACTTGGGTCCTTGTGCTTGTGCAGCAGGCAGTGAAAACACTGAGCTAAATCTCTGGCCCCATGTATGTAGAATCTTAAAAATGCCAGATAAATAGAAACAGGATAAAAAAGTTGGGACTAGGGATGAGAAAGGCAAAGAAATGGGAAGTAGTTCAAAAGGTATGAGTTTCCAGCTAGGTAGGATGAATATATTTAGAAATCTAATATACAACATGAAGACTATTGTTAAAAATATTGCACTGCATACTAAGAATCTGCTAAGAGGTTAGATTTTAGGTTTCCTTAACATAAAAATGCATAATTAGAGAAGGTGGTGGACATGCAGATTTGACTCTATTAATTATTTTATTATGTATAGGAATAATAAAACATGCTGTACTCCTTAAATATATACAAAGCTGAATTTTTATTAAAGACTCATCAATTCAAGAAAAGATCATTTAGCTTTTGCTCCCATTATAACTCTGTCTCCTATTCCCATGGAATAAACAAGTAGTAAAATGATATACAACAGTTTTTCTCACAACTTCTGTATTATAAATGATTGTCTGGTAGCTGATATCTAATAAATTGGCTTTTTAAAACTAGTTCAGAGCCTCACAATAAATGTTTTCATTAGGTACTGTGAATATAGACTAATTAAAAAAAGAAAAAGATTAGTTCATAGTGGGAATGTTGCTCACCAAGCATTCTATAGGATTCAAAGTTTGTGGGGTTTTTGGATGTGTCTCTTACAAATGTATATTATATTGGAATTCTTTTGTCTCACAAGTTCTAATTGATGCCTTAAATATAAATATATTTGTAACAAAATAATTCATAGACAATACTGAATACTATTGTTTAGCAACATTGAGTTCTTGTTACCTATTAAAATTAAGAATAAACAACAGCAAGAACAACCTGAAATAAAAGTATACAAAAAGGGCCGGGGATTTAGCTCAGTGGTTTTGCCGCCTGCTGCACAAGCTCAAGGACCCAAGTTTGATCCCCAGTACCAAAACAACAACAACAACAAAAAAAACCAAAAAAAAAAAGACATTTCTAAAAGTATAGCAAAGAATTAGGAAGAGAGTTTTTAGCAAATACTGGTCATAGGAAGCATTACAATTTCTTAGCCAATGCCAATCATTAAAGTTAATGGAAAACTCATAGTAACTGCTAATAATTGAAGTCAATAGAGAATTGATAGCACATGCTGATCAGCAATGTTAATGGAAAAATTCTCACTCCAAACTGCTCGTTTTCAGATGTCATCTCAGAATAGCAAAAAGCTGTAAGTGTGAGTTTTGACTCTTATGTTGACATTTTCCATTTCTTTGTATTAATCACATGTATGGGATGTGAAATAGGCACAGCCTATTGTGGAAACAGGGGTTTAATTATGACTCCAATGTATTTGCAAAAGTGTATTTCTTATGACTTTGGCACCCTGAAAATGGAAGTGATCACCTGCTAATTATGCCCAGGATCTCGGAGAGCTGTCTAGCATGATAATCTGGGCTGCAGATTTGAAATTGTGAAAGGCCCTTTTCCTTCTTAGCAAGTATCAAATGCCACTGGTTTTCTCAGTGCACAGAGAAAGCAACAATTCCACAGATAATAGGTCATATGAAAATGTAACATTTCCTGTCTTCCTTCAAAATAAACAGGGACTTTTTCACACTGGATCATAGCCCCACATTTATTCTTGTTATATAAAAATTTGCTGAGGTCAGTTATTAGTTTGTTTGGGATAAACTATCCAAAGAAAAAGATGACCATCCAAGTGAAATCACTTAAACTACCGGGAATCTTGTGTGCAATTATGGGACCAGAGCTGATGACAGGTAGTCAGGTATTATCTGAAGGACCTTCTACTGAAACTACAAAAGTCTGCTTTTCCTTAAATACTCCTGTACCTTTCAGGTTATGAACAGTTGCCTCTTCTAACTTCTTTCCTATTATGCTATTCTTCAGCGTATTTGTGTACTCTCAATGTATTTAGCCATCGCTCACCCCTAATTCTACCTTCATTATGAGACATTTTCTGATTATCCTCAGACTTTCCTTATTTGCCTAAAGAAGCACTCACTGTCTGTCACAAATTTGATACTCAAAATATTTTGTATTGTTTGAAATATATTATTTAAATATTTATCAGTTCAATCTATATCCCACAACTAGATAGTAAACATTTTAACAATAGGATTCTCATATTCTTATGTCTTTCTCATGGTGGTTAATACTTAGTGACTTCTACATAAAGAAAAGTGGGAGGAGGGAGGGAGGAAGAGAGAGAGAGAGAGAGAGAGAGAGAGAGAGAGAGAATGTACAGTCCAAATGCCTAGGTTTAATGATTAGGTCTACTATTTAAAGCATTTAGTAGCCATCTCAAGTTACCTGAGCCCTGTGAGCATAAGTTTCTCATCCAGTGAAATGGAAGAATTTTGGGGGGCTGCACACACATGAATACTAATATATTTAATTATTGTAACAAGCACTTAATTAAATTTGAGCACTGAAAACTGCAATTCGTTTCTTCTTCTGATTGAAGACAGGCAAGAACCTGTGGCAGGCAGAATAGTCCTTCAAGATGTCTGTTCTAATCCCCAAAAACGAAATATGGAAATTTACACAGGAAAGGGAAATTTCAGGTGCAGCTAGAAGTCAGATGGCTAATTATTCGAACATAAAGTAGGAGGAAGATTTTCCTGGATTATTTAGTTTGCACAATGTGATCATGTGGCTCTGTAAATATGGAAGTGGGAAGCAGAGGGGTAGTTGTTAAGAGAAAGTCTCTCCCAGCCAGTATTGGTTATGATGACAGAGCAGGTATGAGACAAGGACTTTGGGAGGCCTCCAGAAGTTGGAGAAACAAGAAAACATTTTCTTCTTTGTCCTTGAGACAGGAAAGCAAGACTGTTTGCATCTTGAATTTAGTCCTATAAGATCAATTTAGACTTCTGTTCCACAGAACTGTAATATAATCTAGTAATTTTTTAAGGCACTAGGTTTGTGGCAATTCATCACAGAAGTCATAGGAAACTAATTCAGAGACAATTGTTTAATTTCAGAAATTTTAAAAACTAGTTGGCAATAACATATTTGTTAAAAATTAAATTATGTAGGTCCGGGGATTTAGCTCAGTGGTTTTGCCGCCTGCTGCGCAAGCGCAAGTACCCGTGTTCAATCCCCAGTACAAAAAAGAAAAAAATTAAATTATGTAAACTTACAACTAAATTTCACTAAACAATGGTATTAGCCCTAACTCATCATTTCCTGGCTTTTTACTAGATTTACAAATATTCATACTCTTCAGTTTATTCTATTTTGTCTATATGGTAGAATCCTTCTACAATGGTGTGCTAGAATACATGTCTCTTATATCCACATTGAGTGATGTCACTTTTGTAGCTTGAAAATAGATTTGGTTGGAATATCTGTAATATGAAAACTAGCAAGTAGTGTAGGTCAGAAATTTATTTGAAATTGTTGATTGCTTAGATTTTAGGAAATCAGAAAGAAAATGTTAATAATTTTAAAATTATGTCTTGTCTACAGCTGTTAAATGGTGACTACCATGAAAACATTAAGAAATATTCTTACAGTATTTGAAAATTATTTTTGATTTAGCGAAGAAATTGCTCACAGCATCGATGGAGTGAATTTCTGACACAAGTCTTTTTTGTGGAACTTTGCCATATCTGCTTACATAAACAGAGATCACAACTAGTATTCATGTTGCAACTACACTTATTCACAGTTGGAAGCAGAACTTTACTATTGATAGACGAATTCAGTAAAAATCAACACAAACATGCTGTGATAGTAAATCAGCAACCAGGAATTTTAAATCAATGATATTGTTTAATTGATTAAAACTTGGACTTACATGCTACACCAACTTTAGGAAAGTAAAATTTACAATTCACTTATATGTACATGTATATATATATATATATATATATATATATATATAAACTGGTTCTTAAACCTCTTGGAGAGTTGGTTCTTAAACCGGGACATATGAAAATTAATTCAGAAACAGTGGAATCTAAAGATATAAATGGGAAAGCCCTTAGCCTGTAGATTATGGTTACAGCCATAGATCTGAATGACATCAATAAGGGATACTATGATAAGAGAATGGTGGAAAGACTGAGCCCTGTATTATCCTACCACTTAAAATTCCACAAGTATGGTGCTATAACAGAGGGAAGGGGTGTACAGTGTGCTGCAAAAGAACTCAAGGGGATTGGTGTCCTGGAGGTAAAGTGAAAAAAATACTATAAAAATAAATATAATGAAATAAAACACAGAAAGTATAAATGGATGCATTCTATTTATTATATTCTTAATTGTATATTCAATATCAGACACAACTACGTAAAATTAAAAAGCAAAATATTTCATACTTAGAAAAAATATATTTGCAGCATGCTCTTCATAAAGTAAGCATAGTCATTTATTCAATAAAATGAAAAAAGTTAAGTAGCTATGCAGTTACAATTTAGAAAATTAATGCAAATTAGAATGCATTTGTGTGGGACTGACCATCACTCTGCATTCATGCAGACACACACACATGCACATGCATGTACTACTCACATAGTTTTTATTCACATGTTGTGTAATATTTGATACAAATATAGTAAAACACAAATGAACAAAAAGATTACATAGGATTTCAACATCAAGACCTAATAACAGTACTGTACATTTTTAATTATCAATTTTATATATTTTAATAAATAAAAATAAGAATATTCTTATAAGTAAAGTATTAAATGATAATATAAAAAGAAAATAGTATAAGGAATAATATAAAAAAGGAAAAACATGAGGATATTAAGGATTCAGTCCAAAAACTTTCTGAACATCTAATGCAAATTTCAGAGACAATAAAGAAAAAATGTAAAAGCAGTTACTACATAAATACTTAAAAAAACAAATTCTGGACCAGAAGAATGAGAGTTTCACTATCAAAAGGTTCCAATATATATTGAGCACAATTAGAGTGGTAGCAAGGGCAGTGAGTATGAAATATCAGAGTACTAGGTTTGAAAAGAAATATTCTTAAAAAGCCAAATGAAAAAAGTAAACAGATCACCTTCCTAGGGCATATATCAGAATGGTGTTGTTTTGCTCCTCAGTAACTTTGAAGATGAGATAACAGTCAAGAAATCAACAGCAAAGCTTTCTTTATGAGTGTACAGAATGGTAGAGGAGGACTGACTCTACATGACACTATTTCAAAGAAAATAAAAAGGAATTTGTAAATTAATCTATGTTTCAATGAATTGGGAAGAGATTTATAGGTTTGAGAGAAAGTTGAGGTTGCCAAATTAGTGACACATATACACACAAACACAATCGAGCAAAACCCAAGCTGAAGAAGCAAAAAGAAATCAGGTAGTCATATTTCCAAGACAAAAATTGCATAGAAAAGCAAATATGGTCTTTATATATAAAATGGTAAAGTCAAAACAGTGATTAACCAAATTTGTGGCATACTAGAAGGAATAGGAGAATATGTTAATGGTTGGAGAATTGTTATAAAAACTAAGAACAAGAACAAGAAAATTAAAATAGAAAAATCAAGAAATTACAAGTTATATACAATATTTAGAAATAAAAAGTAACTACAAAATAGTATAAAATATTCTAAAGGGAATAGGGAATGGAACTGCTGTTTGTTGTTTTAAATTTAAGGACTAAGTTAACTTTTATAAATATTACAACCATCATTTTTGTAAAAATAAAAGTTAAATTTCAAAATACTGTAGTTTCTAAAATATGTAAATAAATACAGTATTGGAGTTTGTAGATACTGCAAGGCAAAATATTTCCTAGATATCAGAAAAGACAAAAATGTCTTGAGTATAAACTTAGGTTGGCTGAGCCCTAGTCAAATTTTTTCAAAAGGCAATTATCTAAAATAGCACATGGTAGCAATATCAACACGATTAAATATTAAAATACTGTGCCACGTTCTCATAGAAACTGACGCAAATGCAATGGTAGGAAAGCCTCTTATAAAAATACTTTATTTTAGGTTTTATACATGAATGAACTGAAATAATCTTACAAAATATTTTACAACTGTTATTGACTTGGTGCCTAAAAGTGATTGTTTATTCATTTTTAAACAACATTGAGGTCATTTGATCACTTAGTTGTAGAACAGACACTTCTTCAAAGGAGAAAGGTCCTCTTTGAAAGTGGCTTGTGCCTATCAGAGAGAGAGAGGAAGAAAGCAGCTGCAGGTGACTTCTCAGAGGAGTAGGAAAGAGCAAAGAAGAATTAAGGAAGGTCATTCGGATACTGTTTTGCAAATATGTGCAAAACAAACATTGGCAGGGTGGTAAAATTAACTCACCAATAACCAGTTCCTAAGTACTAGACTAAATGTCATCTAAAAGTTCTTCCTAGCTCTAAAATTTAATCATATCCAGAGGTAAGACCTATATTTTATAATGTTAATATAAATTATTTGCTGCTATAGCACAAGATCTATGTCTAATTTATTTTGTATGATGAATGAAGTAGCAGGACAAATAGGGAAGATGTCCTTGTGATTTATTGTACAAAGTGGGACATTTTGGGGGGCACTATTCATAATTATAGGCCTAGATCAAGACTGGTCATGAGCAAACAGAATGTACGGTCACCCTAAACAGATATGACTTATGCTATGTAACAATACCTCAGCCACTGGATTTTCAGCATGAGATAAGCAGCTGTGTTGGTTTTTAACGCATACCTAATTGATGAACATCTGGTGGCAGGTAGCCAGCCCATTAAAAATCAATTATACTCAACGACTTGCATCTGAGCCATACTGCCCCAATCTCCTCGCACTCATCGGATCCACATGTTCCTGAATAAACACACGCACCACTCAGGCCAGTGCCTTTGAACTTTGTGTGGTTGGAAGTGAATTTCATCAGTGCCTTTCCTCTAACCCACAGAGACAAAAAGAGTTCCTGTTGACCTGCCTCTGACTGTTGACAGGCTAGGAGACCCCACAGTGGTTTGGATACACCCCTCAATTAAAGGGTAACCAGAACTTTCGGTTCCCTGTACAGAGCTTCAATGTAGCATAATTTCTACTATAAGTAGTAGAAACTGGATTATAAAACAATAAGGAAGTGATTGTGAACGGGGAATAAATTTAGTGTGTTTTAAGGGAAGAAACAATTCAAGCAAGAAGGTAAGCATAGAATAATGTGTAGAAAAAATTTCACGCCAATCTCAGCTCAAAAGCTGGATATATATTTCTGTGTTGAGAATTTCTATCTGTGGCATAAATAACAGGGAACAATTAGTGAACAAGCCAGGCCTTTCTTATGAGAGGCATATTCTCAAAAGCTATTACACTATAGAGAGTGGGCTACAGGAGAACAGTAGTCTAGAACACCAGCCTGAGGAAAGCCAGTCTCCTATCAGTCATCTTTGCATCATAACAGCATCAGGGATGTAAAAAATAAGTCTTGGACTCTTGCAGGCCATGATAACAACCATTCATTTGGTACAGTTCATTTAAATAGAAGATAAAGATCCCTTTTAAAGTGATCATCAAAGAATTACTTCTATATGTAAAAAAATACTCAATTAAATCAGTACTGAATATATAGGAAAATGTTTGGCTTTGAGTCAGGAGGCTTCCCATTACCTTTATCAGCCCACGAGCTCACAGTTAAGAGATAGCTTGCCTCGTTTGTCCCAAGTAAGATTTAGAAGGATAATAATTTATATGATAATGTGAAATTATACATAAAATTACATATGATCTATGGGTATTGTTTGTTTAACTCAACTTTCCTATAGATCACTGTATGGTTTTAAAAATAAAGTGCATAAAATAAATTGGTTATTTATCTTGACTTTATATTTCAAATAACTCCTCCTCATTTTTACACTGTGGAGTAATGGTTGCCTCTTTATAATTAGAATTTAATTCTTAGATTTTGAAAGAACCTTAGAGATCATTTAGTTCAACCTCCTTCCTTAAAAATGAAGTAAGTAGGCCGGGGATTTAGCTCAGTGGTGCCGCCTCCTGCCTCACAAGCACAAGGTCCTAAATTCAATCCCCCGTACCAAAAAAAAAAAAAAAGAAGTGAGACTTTGAAGGATGACCCAAGGTCAGACATACTAGAGGTCCTGCATGTGGTAAGCTGAGACTGGACATTCAAGCCAGAGCTCCTGGCTTCAAGTCCACTGTTCTGTTTTTTCAACTGTTTTTTTTTAAATGTAAGCCTTATATTTTATATTGACATGTTTATGAAGAGCTAATCCTGATTATGGCATAACATAACTCAAACCCATATTGAATCTTTGGAACTGAAATATAAGCAAACTAACACTTGTTAACCTAGTTAACTATTCTTCCTACTAATGAGTTTAATAATCCATCATCTGAATTTAATTTCCTGTAATGCTCACATATACAACACACATATACACATTTGTGCTATGTACATACTACAATATGTGTATAAATACTGCATATGTATTTAAAATCTGTATCATAAAAATATTATAATTCTATGTTAGAGTTTATGTAGAAAAAGGTAAAAATTCTTCAGTTGATATTTGGTACAGTTTGGCATATATATGAGATGATTATATAAACCACAATTAATAAAATTCATAATTTGCAGTGATGGTAAATAGCAAGATATTTTTGTTGGCATGTAGTTGGTTGCATTTCCAGCTCTGTTTTAAAAAATATCTCATCATTCATCATAAATCACCATTTTAGATTCACTCTAGCTTTAGAAAATAATCATTCAAGCTCTTTATTGTATTCTGTGACTTTTTCTGACAACATCTGTTGCTCTGAAACAGAAAAGTACCCAGAGTGACAAAGAGGGTGTTTCTACTGTTTTACCCATGCTGAAAAGATGGGCCAGAGAGTTGTACAGCCCATAACAATGTGAAAATCTTTATATGAACTTGTTCACTAGAGACTTGTCAATAGGCTGAGCCATATTGGATCTGGCAGTCTTTCTACTGGGACAGTATTTGCCTTGAAGTACTATCTTTTCTCTTTTTCAGTGTCAGCCTGAAGGCTCTTAGACAACATATGTTCATTTCATGTCTTAGAGATATTGCTTCTGGTATTGCAAATGCATTACCACATTGAGCTTTTTTGTAAAACAGATGGTACATATTAAGGTCCCTGTTTCTTGTACGATTTCTGTAACAATGGCCCTGCATTCTTCACATTGACAAAAGTATCATCAGCATCATGCAGTGAGGCCCTAGATTGTGTCAGGATGGTAAATGAACACTTCAAACAGAAAGATCAATGATGAAGGTGAACTAAACCCCTTAGAGAACTCTAAATTGAAACTGGTCATTTCTTGAAACTATTCTCTTAAAACTTTAGCTGGAAAATACTCTGTTCTTCCACTCTTTAGAGACCCTCTGTCAAATGTCTTTTCAACTAAAACCAGTAGCAGATAGGCAGAATAGTCAACTTTCAGAAATGAAGTTTTGAAATAGATGCCCCAAATCTTTCAGCAAGGCTGAAAGTTTCAGTGTAAGTTATATCTTAAGAATTAAACTTTTGTGTGATTCTTAGGAAGGTCATTTAGCACTAATTGTGTAATCACTTTAATAACTCTAATCAGGCTTGAAATCAGAGTTGGATATAAATAACTCAATAAGCTTATGGCGCTGCTATGGTTCACAAACTGTATATGTAATAGTTTATATGGGAAATGTCCCCCAAAAGCCTCATGGGCTTATAGGCAGGGCTTTTGAAAGAGGATTTGGACATGGTGGGTTATAGTAACTGGCTGGTCATAGGGGTTGGGGGACAGGTTCAGGTTACAGGAGCATGACCTGGAAGGGTGTATCTCCTTCCCTGGCTCTTTGTGTGTGTGTGTGTGTGTGTGTGTGTGTGTCTCTCTCTCTCTCTCTCTCTCTCCTTCCTGACCACCATGATGGAAGCAGTTTTCTTCCTTATGTTCCTTTGCCATGCATTTATGGGCTAGAGTCTGTGGACCGTGGCCTGTAATCATGAGCTAAACTAAGCTTCTCTTCCTTTAAGTTGTGTCAGGCTTTGTCCCAGTGATGAGGGAAGTCACTAAGTCAGTGTATTTGGAATGTTCCATAATATTCATCGAGAAAAGAATTGTGAGGAGAATATTTTTATTAGAAAATTTGTGAATTTTGAGATTTATACTCCTCCAGCGGTATACTTCTGTATACAAAAATGACCCCTGATTTCTGTCTACTAGTATTGGTATTCTTATTCTACATGAATCCTTTGTGTGGAGGTAAGACACATAGGCTACCTTTACGGTAATGCATGTGGCACTTAGAAAGTGTCCCTAAGGTTGTAAATATACTTTAAAACAACAAGTTACATCTCTAGAATAAAGACATTGCAGGAAGTTTTATGAGTCACTTGCATCATATATTTATTCCAAAAACATTTCTTGGAAGGACAATAGACTTTTAAAATTGCTTAAATCAAAATTTTGTCCATGAAATACAAAGCTGCATTATATGTAAACAAAATTCTGTTTCATTAGCAAGAAATAAGTGCTATGATTGTTGGGAAGGCCACAGACAGGGTGCCATAGTTCATAAATGAGAAATGAGGAAGATGCAAATTTTTTCTGTCCTCTTTTGCTGAATTTAAAGTTTATAATTCATCTATTGTGATTCTGCATTTCACCTTCCAATCTATGTCAAATTCAAATTTTAACCACTATGATGAATGTTAAAACTCATTGTTGTCTTCTTTTTGCCACTTGTTAGAAGTTTAAGGTTGGACAAGCCGTTGAATCAAATATTTTTTCTCATCTATAAAAACTGGAATAATACTGAATTCAGACATAGATTGGGAGGATCAAACAAGATAATGTATGTAAAGTACTTAACAGTGCATGGCACAAAATATTGCATTACTATCATTATTAAAATTATGATTAATAAATAAGTGAATATAATACTGCAAAATTGTTCTCCATATGAGACAAATTAAATGTTTTCTGATATATTAGGTAAATAGAATAGAGATTACTTATCAAATGCAAAATGAGAAATTTCATCTAATACTTTTTATAGTACAGGTCATCTGTTAGGGATAATTTATTTTAGTTTTTTTTTCTTTGAAAATATCTTTATTCAGCTTTTATTTTGGGAAGAAAATTTTGGTGAACATAGAAATGTACTTGTGGAAATTTTTTTTTCATTTTTTAATTCTGCCTTTCACTGTTTTCCAGACTATATAGTTTCTATGTCAGTCAACATTAAAATGTTCCCTTGTGATCAAAGGGAACATCAGTTTACAGTGACTGCTTTAACAAAAAGTTTTCACAGTTTGATTATGATGTACTTTGAGGAAGTTATGTTTGTATTTTTCCGAGTGGATTTTCAGAAGTTTTTGAGTATCCATACTTGTGTCTTCAGAAAATTTGGAAAATTTTAGCTATCATTTCACTAATTATTCCAACTCATTGTTTCCTCTCTTTCTGAAATTCTAATTCCATATGCTTTAAATATTTTGATAAGTCCCTGATGGTCTCTTCATTTTTCAGTCTTTTATCTCTTTTCAGGTTTAATATTTTCTAATGAAATGTCTTCTAGATCATTGACATCCACCTTGGCTATGTGCTTTTTTAAATTAAAACTATTTTCTGAATTTTTATTTAACTGCTGTAATTTCCTATATTTTCACATATTGTCAATGTATTTTCCTATATAGTCTGGAGCATAATTATCATAAATGCCTTATAATTGAGCATCAAATTCTAATATCCAAACATTTGAGACTTGATTTCATTACTATTTCTTTGTCAATACTTTATGTTTACTTTTTCTAACATGTTTCATAACTTTGGACACTATATGGACATTTTGATATTATATTTTGCATATTCTGGATTCTATTATACTCTTCCGAAAAATGGTGACATACTTTTAATGGAAGATTAACTCAGGTGAACTGAATATTTTTTTAAAAAATCTGTCTCCTGGTCAACAATTCAAATGAAGCTTTAACTTTTTACATTGAGATGTAGTCTTGTGCATATATGATCTGTGGCTCAGCTACTTGTCTGAGTTGGCTTAAAAATACAGAATCTTGGACTTCTCTTTGGCAATCTTCCTCTTGTGACTTCTTCTTCAGTAGTTTCTTAAAAATTATTAACCAAAAGTTTGTCTTTTAGTTGTTTTACCAAAAAAGAAAAGAAAAGAAAAGACACTGCAAATGTTCTGTGAGTCTGCAGTTAAGTAAAAAGCTAAAGAAAATTGCTAACAATCTGTTCCAGTGTTAGATATTCTCCTCATTTTTGTAATATACCTGCTTTTGATGATTCTTCGGTACCTTTCAGTATCATTGTCCTTTGTATTTTGAAACTATTCAGTGGATTTAGTGTTCACTGCATAATAGTTGAAGTGGAATTTCTAATGTAGTTTTTAAAGTTATCCAGTAACCTATATTCTCACCCCCCAAAAAAAAGAAATAACAAAAGAAAGAAATGTGCAAAAATACTTCGTGATGAATAATCTATATAATTAGTAAGATATGAATAGGTAGGAGAAAATATCAATAACTGTAAATACAACATAGAATCAGGAGATCTGTTGCAGGAAGAAAAGAAAAACATCAAAGACTCTTAAGTTTTAAAAATGCATTGATTAGAAAGAATCTGCCTGCCTCACAACCACAAGGTCCTGAGTTCGATCCCTGGTAACAAAAAATAAAAGAAAGAGATAGAGAGAGAGAGAAAGAAAGAAAGAAAGAAAGAAAGAAAGAAAGAAAGAAAGAAAGAAAGGCAGACTAAACTGAAAACATAACAGCTGCAACTGAGGAAAGCTTTTGCTCGTGTAGTACTCACTGAGAGTGTGTGATTCATAACAAGACAAGAGAGTTAAAACAATCCTGAATTCTCAAAACAAAAATAAAAACTTAATCTCTTTTCCTGGACAAAGCCATATACAAAAGGTAAGCTGCTACAACTACAATGTAAATTAATAACATAGAAATTGGAAGAAAAAGATAAAGAGAAGGTTCAAATAAAAAGGAAAAATGACATCAGAGGAAACAGAACTTGGAAAGTATTTGGATCTTTTTGCAAAAACAGCCAAAGCAATAGCTCTAAAGACATAACAATAGAAAACTATACTGTCTTCATACTTCTAAATGTTTAAATAAATGAATTCCTTATAAAAATGGGCTATATAAAAGGAATCCCATGATATGAGAAATTAAAGAATAAAACAAAAATATTCTCTTGGATAATAAAACATGCCACAAAAATATTTCCACACATTGGTATAAATTGTAACTAAATAGTTTGAAATGAATTCAGTGAAAATAAATAAAAGAAATAAAGTAGTACCAAAATAAATAAAACAGTACCATGAGTGAGCTTTAGAAGCATTCAGGACATTAAAGAACTTTGTAAAAAAAATCTAACAAAATTTTAACAATTATTTCAGAAAAAAATCTTAAATGAGAAAGAACACAAGAGTGAATAAACAACAGATAATATCTTAAGAGAAGCCTAAAGTAAAAAGGAACAACAGTTTTACAATTCAGATGAAAAGAAGTTCTTTGGCTATGGTAGATGTCGAAAGAAACAAGTGGTTCTTCTCTAGGAGAACAAAACTCCAGAACCACCTATGCCAGGTCATTGAAATAGACCAAAGTTCTATACAAACTGAAAAGTGTTGGGTAAGAGCCTTGGTATCTGTGGATCTCCTGTCTGCAGCTACTATCCCTGCCCACCACACAAATATACTCCCTTAACCTTGGTTGCTGACATCTACAGTTTTGTCAGAATGCAGAAGGCTGTACACTCAGCATCTTTGGTGTAAGAAGGAACAGATTTGATATGGGCAGAGAATGAGAACTTGTGGATTTATCAGCTACACATAGCAATTCTAGTGGTAAACAAAGTCCAATCAAAAAATAAATGTGAAAGCCTACAGTAAGGATGAGTGACAAGACAGAGAGAAATTGAAGAAACAACCTAGAAGTATATAGAGTGGCTGTGTAAGCTCTTTCCACATCTCAAGCTGAGTAGGGTACAATGAACATATGTAGGAGATAGTACATAAAGGAAAGCAATGGAAATGAAAAAGTAAGGAGTATTTCAGAACCTGATGAACACTGAATATACTTTACAACTCATGTATTCATTATAGAAGATGGAAGCTATAATAATTGAAATTCTATTGTACACTTATTAATGAAATAAAGATCAAATAAAAGCAATGTCACAATAATTTAAAACTCGGTTGGATGAAAATAAAACCACAACAACATGTAAATATCTGATACTTTGCAAAAGCAGTGGTTGGAGAGAAATATATGATTTCAAACACCTTTATTAAATAGAAAGAGCCAACCATTTAAACTGTCATTTTCACTGCATGTAGGAGATAGGAAATAATAAATATCATAGGAGAAAATAATAAAATAGAAAACAATAGAGATAATCAAATAAACCTAAAAATGGTTATTGTAAAATATAAATGAGATGAAAAAAAATTACATGAAGTATATGTTGCTACACTTCCTGCAGAAATTGAAAGAATTGTAGGGGACTCTTATGATAAGTTTTGTATTAATTTTATGGGGTTAAGTTGGCTTTGATAAATTTCCCATAAATGCCATCCAGCATTTGTCTTTTTGTGACTGGTTTATTTACTTAGCATAATGTCCTTAAGTTTCATAGACATTGAAGCATCTGTTAGGATTACCTTTTTTTTAGGCTAGACAGTATTCCATTGTACGTATAGACTACATTTTTTCTATCCATTTTTCCATGTCTGTGGATATTTAGATTGCTTTCATCTCCTGGCTGCTGTGAATAATGTTTCAATGAATATGAGTGTGCAAATATTTCTTCAATGTCTTATTTTTAATTTGTTTTGAAATATCCTCAGTAAGATGATGGCTGGAGCACATGACAGATCTATTCTTAATCTTTTGAAGACCCTCCATACTGTTTTTCAAGGTTCTTGCATCATTCTACATTCTCACTAATAGTACACAAGGGCCTTAATTTCTCTATATGCCCACCAACACTTGTTATTATCTGTTATTTTTCTTGTTTGCAATGGTGACTATCCTAAGGTAATGAGATATGAGGTAATATCTCATTGCAGTTTTAATTTACGTTTACCTGATGATTAATGACATTAATTTTCATGTAATTGTTGGACACTTGTATGTCTTCTTTGGAAAAATATCTATTTAAATTCTTTGTCCAATTTTTAAGTCAGTTATTGTTGTTTTAGAGTTGTAAAAGTTCCCTATATGTTTTAGATATTACCCCTTTTTACATGTATGAATTGCACACATTTTCCCTTTATTAATAAATTCCCATTTCAGCTTATAAATTATTTACTTTGTTTGTCTATTATCCACTGTACTGGAGATTGAACCTAGTTTCTTTTCACTCGTCCATATCCCCAGTCATTTTCTTGCTTAGTTTCATGACTGGGCTTGGATTTGTTGTCCTCCTGGATCAGCCCCTAAGAGTGCTGAGATTACAATTGTGTACCACCACAACTAGCTTTCTCTTGTTTTGAAATGCTATAGTTATAAAACTGAGATCTTTGGGGAAAAGAAAAAAAATATTTTAAAATTTAATATACTCCTATTTGGCTATTTTTTAATTGTCTGTGTTTCTTATGTCATATGGAAGAGATCGCTGAGATCATTTTGCTTCTTTTAGATACTTTTCGTGATTTCTTTGTCATCTAATTCATAGATAACCACTTCTTTGGGGTGAGTTTCTGAGATTTAGTTTGCTACTCTGGCTGAGTCATGTTCTGTTTATTTGTATGCCTTCCTAATACTTTGGGGGATTCATGCTTTCAAAAACAAACAATCCATCTATATAGAGAGTTATGTAGATATAGATCAGATATAGATATATAGATATAAACATATGAGCCAGTTCTGCCAGTATTTACGGTCTAAGTTTGTATAGGAAATTCATCTCCAGGCCTGTGTTTGTAATTTCCCAGAAATTTATGGGAATTTCTACAATTTCCTCCAACCCCGGGAACTCTGGTTCTCCTAATCCCTCTGGTGGTTGTCTATTGTACTGCATGTTCTGTGGTGCAAAAACAAACCCCAGCGGTCTCCTTTTTTTTAAACTGCCCTGGCATCCTTAGATTGTGATTTCCCCATCAGTACTTCGTTTGAATACTGTTTTTCTTAGAAATACTTACTGTAAAAGTGGAGGCTTTATTAACTTTTACATTTAAGGTAACCCCAATAAAGAATAGCATTGTGTTTCTGTTTGCTGCTAGGGAACATAATTATATGCTGTAATTTGATTAAGAAACATGCAAAGGTAGTCCTGAAAAATGAAGAGCAATAAAAACTACTATGTACTCAATTTAATTAAATAGCATATTAATTTTATATTGACAGACTGTATTATCTATTAGTATATGAAGAACGAAGAATTATCTCAATATTTATAATCTTACAAAAAAACAAATACTTCCATCACTCATTTTCTGAACATATAGATACTGACTAATATTGGTCAGAAAATTAATACATTATTTGTATCACATGCCTCCTTGCTTATGTTTTGGAAATTCTCAGGAGAATGATCATATCATGGTAATGAGAGAAGACAAAAAAATCATATTTGTCTATCTATTATCTATCTCAGCACTACTTTAAGATTTGTATGGTATTTTAAATGTTCATGTACTTATTTTAGATTGTTTTCAATATTATGTATAGTATTTCTTCTTTTATGAACTTTTAGTGTATTTGCAATTTTTCTACTAAATTTAGAATTAACATTCATATACCTGTGTTCCTTGTTGGGAAACATTCTCTAAATGTAGTCTCGATTTTTGATTTATTAAATGAGGATTATCCCATATTAAAATATTTATAGATGTTGCCAACTTGCCTTAAAAATGCTGCACCAATTTCCTTTCCCAGCTGGAAAAGTAAACTCCCATATCTTCAAATCTTCATTACTGAAATTTCTTTTCATTTTTTGTCAATCTAAGATTTGTTTTGATTAGTTTATTCCTAACTATTCGGATCTTTTCAGAGAAAAATTGGCCATAGTCATTTTTCCCTCTATTTCTTTCATTAGTTAATATACATACTTGGTCAGATTTTATACTAGATCTTTTACCTTTTCCTTATTAATTTATAGAATCCCTTTATATATTTTGATTGACATATACAGTAAGTATTCCCTTCTGTTCTGCTACTGTAGTATATTATCTTTGTAGTGGTATGTTTGTTTTAAGGGCAAAATTTTTTTCCAAATAATTTTCATGATTTTTAAGCTTGTAAAAGCAATTGATTTTAATCTTTAAATAATTTTAGATTTATAGAAATTTGCAAGGACAGTAAAAACATACTAAGTACTCTTAGCTTCCTCTTATAGCATCTTATATAATTATGATACAGTTGTCAAAATTAAGAAATTAAAATTGATGTAATATCATTCATTAAATTAAAGACTTTTTATAACTTTACAAGTTTTTCCACCTGTGTCCTTTTTCTGTTCCAAGATCTCATCTAGGACATCACTCTGTGCTTGATCATCATATTTCCTTTGTCTGTTCAAATCTGTGACAATTTCCTAGTCTTTCCTTGTTTTTAATGACCTTAACACTTTTGAAGAATACTTGTCATGCATTGTATAGAGTGCTCTTCATTTTACATTACTCTGATGGCTTCTCATGATTAGTCTGAAGATATGGATTTTAAGGAAGTACTCAGAGAAATGAAGCAAAGTAAAGATCATAAAACTCTGAGTTTGTCAGGTAATCAATTAGAAAAAAAATCATCAACCATATATTGGAATTCATATGGTTCCATTTGGATTTCTAGACCAGAAATAAATAGGAATTGCTGAAGTTCAAAATAAGAAACATGCAAAAGTAGTCTTGTATAAAGCTTACATTGTGTGAAAGCTATTATTAACATTTGAAAATTAACATAAATTTGGAGAACCAACAGTAGACTTCAATTTCCTATATACTGGTAGGTTCCTTCTATTGTAACCAATATTTAGCTCTAATATAAATTACACTTAAAAATTGTTCATTCAAATTTGTGAATGTTTATATTTTAAATCTTTCATCATCTGTGATAGTACCTGAAGGGTCCAGAAAGTTTATTTTGACATGTTTAAAATGCAAACCAACACATACATTAAAGTTGCTAATGAAATTTGGGAATCCTGTGTTTATATAAAGCTCCACAGAGTCTAAATCCTCTATTGAAAGCTACATTCTATCCACATTTAGGTTACATCTCCAGACATGAATCAATTACCCTGCAACTCCTTTGATAACAGAAAAGCTTGTTTATCTAAATGTTTTGCTGTCCCAGAACATTTCTGATAAACAGGGTTATGCAGTCTGAGGTACACACTATACCTCCAGTTACATGCATTATGAATTGGAATTGTCACAGCACACCAGTCTTCCTGCCATTACCTGACTGTGGTCTGCAGGCAGTATTCTCTGGAAATGCAAATAATTATCATTGATTGTACAGCTAATCATTCATTTGTCATAAGTTCATTGATTGTACAGCTAATCATTCATTAGTCATAAGTTCCTTTATTTTTGAATATAAGAAAGGTTAGATTAGGAATCATATATTCTATAAGTTGAAATAAATATGTCCTTAGAATCCTTTGGAAAAATGTTTTTATTAACTGTAAGAAAAGTCTTGATATCCTCACAGCCATGAAGGGGGAATATTTGTTTACTTTCATGTTTGTGGTGATGATGCTGTTACTGTTACTCCTATGGGACAGTTGTTTAGTTAAAAAGCCAAAGAATTGTATTATTACTGGAAACATTTCTGAGCCTGTCACCCTCTCAAAAAATATATGAGAATTTTAATTAGTGGAAGAACAGGTTCTGAGTAACTCATATTCCAAGTCTTCACTTCAAAGAGATACCAGTCAATACAGTGCTCAGAGGATATTGCTCTTTCATTATTTACAGCACTAGAGATTTAAAACAAATGGTCTGCGGAGATTTAACCAGGTTCTTCTTCAGCAACTGAGAACAGATTATAGAAATGTGCAGTCTTTCCTATGAATACTATTCTTGAGAGTCTTCTCCTTGTATGTTTCTGCAACAAAGGAAGCTAGCCTCCTTTACTCATGAGAGGCAATAAGGTATATTTCCTAACAAGAGGAAGGAAACAGGTGTTCAGATCCTGTCATGAAGGAGTCTTGTTTTATAATATTAATACATTCAAAGGTATAAGAAAATTAATACAATATTTCATAAATAATATAACACTCCAAATAAAAATATATACATTTTAATGAAATAAAACACTGTCACTTATGTATTCATCAATTCTGAAAACAGTACACAGTAAACATTTATGGGTTTTTGTAGTGGATATTTTACATATGATATTATATCTAATATATAATAACGTTTATTTATGTCAAGGGATCAGGTTATGCAATTTTGTGGGCTGGGCTAGGCAAGGCCATAGTCCTAGTCCATCAGGCAGGCTGTCAGAAAGAAGGGACTGAAAACTCCTGGATAGGAACTGATAACTGCAGAAGAGGGCAACTTCTTCAGTTCTGCTTTTAAGGCCTTTCAACTGATTGGATCATCTCCATACAAATTATCAAAAATAATCTCCTTCATATAAATCATCTGATTATACATGTTAATCATGTCTATAAAATACCTGCACAGCACCAGGGTTGGTGGCACATGCCTGTAATCCAAGCTCCTAGGGAGGCTGTAGCAGGAGGTTTGGGAATTGGAGGCCAGCCTAGCAATTCAGGGAGATCCTGTTTTCAAAACAAAATAAAACAGGCAGGATTTAGCTCAGTGGTGCTGCCGCCTGTGCAAAGTCCGGAGTTTGATCCCTGGTACCAAAAACAAACAAACAAACAAACAAACAAAGGACAACAAAAAAAAGGGTCTGGAGATATAGTTAAGTACTCACTCAGTACCAGCAACAGTACCCAGTACTTCAAAAACCGGATAGCAAAAACCTTCACAGTAACATCTAAATTAGCATTTGATCAAATGGTTGCACACTGTACTCTGGCCAAATTGTCTCATAAAAGTGACCATTGGTACTAGATACATAAAAATGAACAAATATAGCCTGTCATCTGAGGAAACTCAGATTTTATTAAAAGGAAAGCATATTTCCCTTCTGACATTTATGGAATGCTTGAGACACATTTTAGATTACTATAAGAACTTCTAAAATTTGAATCACTTAAATGAAACATAAAGAAATATGATGTGAAAACTCCAGTTTGCCTGTTCGTGATAGATGAATCAGTGGAGGCTGGAGAAAAATGAACTATACAAGGAGTTGAGATTGCTGGGGCCCACTCCCTTGTAGGCCATTAGCTCACTGTAGGATCTTGAGTATCCACTTAACCTCTCTGGCCTTCAATTTATCTGTTAAAACAAAGACAATTTAACAATCAAGAGAATCCCACAGCCACCTCAAATTCATTCTGTGGCCAGGTGGAAAATATAAACAAGCGATGAAGACTGGGTACCTGCAAATAGAGAGTATTAAAATGCATTTTCCAAACAAATTGCATCTGGGAATCATGACATGGGATTGCTGTATTTTCGTCTCATGTTCTCTCAAGTTCTGTAATCCTAGTAGCAAGATACAGATATTTAAAAACATGTCTGCATTTATAAACATAGAGGATAAAAACCATAGTCACCTCAACTTCATAGGATGAGATGATGGGACAATTACAGGATTGGAGAAGGAAGCATTTCCGTGTCATTTATTAAAGTAAATAGGTATTGTTTATCTAATTGAAAAGCACAATCATGTGCTAGAAAAAAGATTGCCTCATGAAATAATCTTTATGAGTACTGAATTCAGTGAGGATAGAGCTTAAATGTGATAATTTGTTGTATTTATTAAACAGTATACATTCTGAGGAACATATGTGTCAATGACCTGATCCTTCTTTCAGGAAAATTAAAGAAAGATATTCTGACAAAGGAAATCACCATTGCCTTTCTGAGGCACCCAGGAGGGGAGGTTGAATTGATGTCCCTGTGTTCAGGAGGCTGACACTGACCTCGGCGTGTGAGGAGAAGCCACTCTCACTGCTTATTAACAACCATAGTTAGCCAGGAGTCCTTAAGCAGCAGCAAGCTGCTACAAACCTCACCTATGATCTTTATTGAAATTAAATTTTTGTGGTCTCTTCTCATACAATCCTTTTCCCAAACCAATTTGCATAATTTGGTATAATTTGAAATGATTGACACAGTTTGCTAATTGTTAGGGTAGAAAGTAGACCCTTAAAGTAGCTAAGTCTCAAAGGCAAAGGTTAGAATCCAAGAACTGGTAGTGTGGGTCGAATTGATATTAGTTTAATAATCTGTAAACTATGCAAGAAAATGTAATTGTCCTACATTACAAGGGTACTCCTTCCACTGCACAGTTTATTCAAATGTATAATCTAAATAATTGAGTACCTCTGCATACAATAGAGCATTTCTTCATATGCAAACACCATTTAATAGACAGTTAAATCCAAACACATGGATAAAAGATGCCAGAACATAATTGGTTTGCTTTTGATTATTTCATTGATACCAATTTACTTAAAGAGTAATTCTGGACAAGGTAGGATTTATTGTCACAGAATATTCAGTTTGACAGAGAAGTGTTAAAGGATTCAGTAATGTTCTTTCAACCTCCATACAGAAGAGCTTGAGTAGAGATGAAATTTTGGCCGAATGTTTGGCTTGTCTTTTCTTAGGAATGACCATTACGAACATTTGATAAAACTGAAATCTGTCCTCTTTTTAACTTAAGGTCTTGTTAAGGATTTCTTGGTTTCACAGTAGATGTCTGCCTATTAAAAGTCTTTTGAATATCTGAACATCAATTTCAAAAGAAATGAGAAGGAATCATTGATGACTAATTTTTTAAAAAGAAATTCTACTTCAAGACTTTGTTAAGTTGCAGCATTTTATGTAATGCTGAATACTTTCTTCAGGTATTCTAAATAAAACTAGAAATTCCAGAGAAAATAGAGGTCTGTGAAATATGGGTGAGCGCGCACACACACACACACACACACACACACACACACACACCGCGAGTAGGCAAGAGAATGCATTATCTCCATTTCACAATAAGAAAAGTATTCTCAAGTACTTCAAAGCTGCAGAGGAAACGGATGGTGAAATCTCAATTTGTACCCACTTTTCATTTGTAGAGAGAAAGTATCACTATCATTTCTTGCCCTAACAACAAAATTATAAGAAGGTAAACAAAACACAAGAATTAAAAAGATTTTTCAAGCTTTAAAAAAACCTCACTTTCCCTCTCTTTCAACATGAGTGTTTTCAAGTTTATAGAATATAAATATAAATATTCATAGAAACTTTGAATATTGTGTAATTTTAAAATCACATCAAAATTACCTATTTTCACAAACATTTCCTTATGAAAGTATTTATAAGTCTACTTTCTATATCTTTCTCTAACTATATCACTACATTAACAGAGAAATATGAACGTCACAAAATCGTTTCTTTCCTGTATTACCGTGCAGTGCTTTGGGTTTTATGTGTACCTCTAAGGAATAATTGGTGCATGCTTGCATATGTGTGAGTCTACAGGAACCTTTCTGGATGTGGGAATGTGTTAAGATAAAATGAGCGGAAATTTTCCAGTTTTATATATGTACCTTTGTTTAATGACCAAAACCAAAATGTTAATCAAATTTATAACCTTTATTGGTGCATGGCTGACAATTTTCTAAGTTGATATTTTGTAACTTCTCATGGAGTTTGTAACAATAAAACTAATATTTCTTTTCCCACTTTTTTTCCAAAGTTGCTTATGAGCAATTTGTAGAGCTTTTTTGGTGAAAATGTTCCAGGGCTTTTATTACCATTAATCTTTTTTGAGGGTGTGTATAATTCATCTCACTAGCCATCGGAATTCCCAGAGGGTAAATTACTCTAGAGATCTCTGTGCCCTCACACTGTATCAAATTGACCTGCTTCTTGTTTGCCATTTTTGTGTACTACATTGCTTATTTAACAAGAAACAGAATGATTGTAATTCTGAGAAGGTCCTTTGATAGTAGTTTTGACACTCTGCCTGAATAATGACCCTCATTATGGTGCCGGTGACAGGCTCTCAAAGTCCTGATTTATGAATATATCACAGGTTCAGCATTAGAGCTCCCCCTACTCACTTCCTTCTGATATAGACTGAGATATGGACAGAGTCCTTTGAAATATAGAGAAGCTGAGATAATTGCATGATTATGACCATTCAAATCATCTCCTTTCCCGATTTAACAAAGCTCTGCCATTTAATTTTGATTGTCTCTGAAGTTATTAGGAACCTTTGACAACATGTTTATTAGAAGAATGTGTCTCAGAGTAGCTGCGCCAGCAACAAAGGTGAAAGTTGTCCTTACTTTTCTGTTGCAAACCTTCAGCTAAATTTCTATTGCAAATACTCATTAATGGTTGATATGATAATAGACTGTTAGAAGCAAGATTAGCTAAGAGCAAAAAGTCTGTGTCCTTGATAAAACAAATTACAAGACACTTGGTAAACACTTTTTTTGTGCAGAATGTTGTGGATTTATTGTTTCCTCTATAATGATTATTTAAATAAATGTAGCTAATTTAGTGCATTTGCCAAACTGTATAATTCTGTTCTTTGTGAAGGGGTTATATGTAAAAGCCTGAAGGAATCCCATCCCCATTAATCTTTTTACAAGTGCAATAAATAAATAAAGAGACATGGTTTAATTTTGCCAGTTAGAAGATATTTAAACAGCAGTGGTGGTAAACTGATTTCTTCTTCTACTGTTTGAAAAGGCTATATAAAACACTTTTCTCTTGTTCATGGTTTAACGAAACACACACAAAAAATAGCACAATTGTTTTATTGAGGCCATAAGAATCATGGATTTTTTCCAACATCTATCTATGCTTCTTTACCTTGACCTGTTTAAAAATTTTTGTTCACCTCATGATTTTCCACTTACAATATTTTAAAATGTTTTTAATGCCTATGAAATATTATAAGAAAATTTTGATTTCTTTCAGAAAGAAAAAGATGCAGTATTGTACTATTCAATATAGAAGAAAAACTCATGCTTGTTTTCCTACAAACCTTTCCTCACCAGAAATAAGGTGACATGGTCTTCTGATGTTTTTATTAGAAGTAGAGGAAAGCTTGCGCTTTTCTTTAGGTATTCTGAGCTGCTTTCTTTTGAGACTATCACCATCAGGTGACCCTGGAGATTAAAAATACATAGTTACTAAGGGCAGTGGTTGAAAGTTAATTTTGAATGAAGTCTGGTAATGACTTGGAGTAAATTTAATAAGGGCCCTCCATTTCATAGCAAAACCAGTCACTTAAGACATAATAAGATGATTCTGAAATCTTTAAACAAAGTGATCAGACTGAATTCCTTTTAGCAAGCTGAAAATTTTCAAAAGCCTTTTTACATCTGCAAAACCTTTATTCTTAATTCATTAACATATTTTTAGAAAGTCTATTTCTAAAGGGGAAAGTGTTCACCACCTCTGCAGTGGAGGTGTCACTAATGAAATAGATCTTTGCGAGACTTCCATCACCTATTTCATGTGTACATTTTGTAAGAATTCTGAAGGTGATATCTCCTTTCTTTGCTTTCCTACCTAAAAAGGCCCCTTACAAAAGTATGCTGTGGTTGTACAAAAGGATTTTAGAGCATAACAAAACCTTCTAGACCTTAATAACTATACATGACTGATCTGTCCTCTCTAGCAAGGTTAACCGCTTCTCCCAAGGAGTTAAGTGGCATATAAACTATTGTTCACACCATTTGTGCTAACGGTATAGGATGACCTCAAATACCATAGTGGCCATACAAGGTACCTGCACAATGCATTTATCAACAAAGGGAAAAGGACCACAGGGGCAGATCTGACTTTAAGTGTATTAGGATTCTATAAGGATAAATGCCTAACCTCACTCCACAGCAAAAAGTAATTACAGAGCTATTGTTTCTATAGTGTTAATATTTTTTATGGTTCTTTAGAAATATGTGCTATTTAGTTCCTGAGTTGACATCTGTACTGCATTATATTTTATACAAAGCACCCAAAGTGTGGAGCAATCAAATAACTGTAAGATCATTTTGTTCTTACAGAAAATCAACAACAGACATAAACTATAGATAAAGGAAGAGTTGAAATGTACTAGCTAGTTTTTATACTTAAATTATCTAATTAACAGTAGTCTGAACAGCCAAATTTTACCACTGTTTTCTTTCAAAAATTGCATGCTCCATTTAGTGTATCATTCTTTCTTATGCATTCACAAACTCTTCTATTTGTGTGTATTTTTATATGCATCAGTTCTCTCTTCTGTGTGCCTCTTTTTCTATTCTTACTTGTAACCTTATTATATACATGTCTTTGTGCATGACAAAGACAGAAGTACCAGAACACTTGCTTGTTTACACACACACACACACACGCACACACGCACACCACTAAGAAGTTAAGACAATTATTAGTGGTCCCTCCAGTGAACACCATTGAGTATCACCTGAATGGGAAATACGAAATGAATGATGATGTTGGGTAAATCAAGGACACTCATTTGCATGTTCAAGGCAGAAAAAAGCATTTGATTTCATAGTCACAAATAATTAGTAATTATCAGAAAAAAAATGAAAGCTCTAATCATGCTTGCCGTCCCCTCAAAGAAATCAGATTTGGCCTTTAATTCCCTCAGATGAAGAAACAGGAACAGTATTCAGTATTTGTGTAAAATAATGGTATATAATTTCTAGACCTATAGCTGCCTTTCAGGAGTTATAGAAGTGTTCAGTGTTTAATTTACAATATTCTTCTCTACACTGTGGAGTTTTCTGACAGCAAAGTATATAATTTGCATTACATTAAACACTATTAATTATTTTCCTAACATTCAGTACTTCGGTAAAAGTAGGGTGTTGAAAACCAAATGTGTATCATGTCAGTATCACCATTAGGACTTTGTGGTAACTAGTTTGGAAAAATCAGATGACAAGCTGCACTGAATCTTGGGTGTTATTTTTTAAATCACTAATTATTATGAAAAGGGTAGACATTTTGATAGGAGGAGGCAGTAAATCTATGAAAAGAAGCTCCAAGTATTTTCCAAGGAAGTTTACGTTAATTATATGTTCTGTATTATTTGGAAATACTTTTGCTCATGCTGCCTCTTGATACTTTTAAAGGTCTTGGAGGTTTTGTAATCATTTAAGAAATTTACATAAATACATGACCACTAAGCTGTGATAAATGCCAATAGTAGTTTTCTACAAAATATGCTCATATCTACTCTTTTATTTGATATAATTCATCTAATTTCAATATTTTATTAGATGGTTTCTACCTGTCAGCCCAGTGCTAAACCATGTGTGGTTTATATACTCACATATACCAGCTTCTGCTTTTGTAACTCTGATAATCTGAAGAGAAAACAGACTTTTTATGAAATAATTATAATGTGGCATGAAGGCTAGTGACATAATTGCATATATAAGATAAAGGAATAACATTGAGAATATGCATAGAAATTATATTAATCTATGAATTCTATGCCTTATCAGTGTGCAGGGACAATGCCATGAAATAGTAATCAGCTGATCTCAATCTTAAGACTGAACATGAGTTTGTCATTTCACCATATAAGTTGAGCAGGGCTTTCCAAACCAAGAGAGCAGGAGCAAAAATATGGCCCAAATGCTTTACTTGAGAAACTGCAGATAGGTTGGAATGTATGGAATAAAACTGCAAAAGACAGTGAGAATGAGGAGAAATGAGGCTAAAGTAAATGCTAGACTACACCCTAAATAGTACTTACACTTTATCCCATGAGGGGAAATTTAAGAACATGTATAAATTTCTGTTTTTAAGAATGAAATTGAACTGGGAAAGAACCTCAGTGGTTGAGTGCTTTCCTAATAGGCACAAGGCACGAGATCAATCCCCGGTCCGGAGTGTTGGAGGAAGTGGGGTTGCAGGGGACAAAGAAGTGGAGAAAGAAAAAACTAGAGGTTGGGGAGAGAAGATCATTGCAAGGCTAGGAGAAAAATCTCAATGGCTTGAACCAACCTCCAGAAGTCAGAGATTAGGGTTTGACAAGGAGATAAAGGGAGAATGAGAATATACAGTGTAACTTCCCATTCATTCGGGTGCATTCCTTCTATTTCTAAAATTTTCAAACTATGCATCTGATTTTGATGAAGTATTTAAAGATCAGCATGAGATGATCAGATCTTCATCTTCTTAAAGTCAGAGAGGATATTGCAAGTTAGGAAGTAGGGCCTGTGACTTATCTCGTTACCCTCTCCTAAGCATTCTATGTTTCACCTCTGCCCTACTCTCCAGGGCATACAATTTACATGCTTTTCTACATTTTTTTTTTCTCCAAGTCTTTCTTCAAATATCGTCTTCTCTGAAGGCTTCCTCCAGGTCCCTGCCATCCCTTCAAGCACACTGGGTCCCCGCTTTTGGAAGTTGCTGTCATATCCTATGCATAGGTCTACCGGAATGTGTAAGTATGCTGTACTGCAATAACCCCACATATGCTTAGCAGACATATAGTATGTGATTAATTAAATTGGTTGACTGAACGAGTGGAGTGAGTGACTGAAGCAGAGTAATCACAGATTTGGGTCCAGAGAGAAACTGATGACCATGTGCTTTCTAAAGTGTGACCTTTTGTTATGTCCTGGACTCTGTCTTCTTTAGCATTTATGTCATATTGTTTAACGATAGGCCTTGCAGATCTGGTCTTAAGAAACAGATAACTAATATATAGATACAGGTAGAATGGGCTAATGTCACCTAGGAAGATCTTCAGCTACATTTGGATAGCTGATTTGTCATAGAGACAAGCAAGGGAAACAACTGCAAGGAGAAGTTGCAGTGAGCTCTTCACAAAGAATATGGGTTCACAAGGACTGAACAGTTGTCTGATAATGGCAGTGGTGGCCAATGACAATAACAGTTCTCCTTCTAAATTCATGGGACTGGAAGACCTGAGAGATATATTACCAATGGAGAAAGCTATGAAGATTGTAGTTATTTTGAGATAAACCATGTTTTTAATTCTAATGAAACCTGAAAAAATTTTTGGTGATTTAAAAAGATTTTGAACACTTACAAATCATTTAGCAGATGCAGAGAAAAGTTTCTGGGACAGGAATGTGAGAGGCATATAGGTCTGAGAGAGAGAGAGAGATAAGTTGAAAGTGGATATGGATAAGAACGTGATACTTTTTAGATGACCAAAGTTGTGGCAAGCATATTTTGAGGATAAAGGAACAAGGAGACTGAGACATAATATAGTAGGTATTTTGGTTAGTGATAGAAATTTTTAAAATCTATATTTGAGAGAATTCTCAGACATAAACAATTTTCAGGCCCTAACTGATATTTCAGCTGACAAATCTTTGTTGGACTAACACTGTGATTTGACTGCATGGTCCAGAGATTTCTGAAGTGGGGAGTGAACCTCAACAGGTTATGTCAGGAAAAAAAATGAATGAGAACAGTTGGACTGAATGTTACATTGATTTTTCAAGTTGTAATGATTAAGACATAGTAGAAAAATTCATATGGAAATTTAGTTGATTCCATTATTTATATTGTAACTGAAAAATGTATCACAAATTGAAATCAAATTTAATTTTCCCCCTCTGTAATTGCACCTTACATTTTCAGACTGTAGGGAAAATTTTTCTCTTGAGTTTTCTATCAATTGCAGAAAAATTAAAAACCATCTCCTAGCAATTTTTCTTCTTACCAACAGCAAGGCTGGGGCACCTCAGTGACTCATCATTTCACATTCTCATCTTTCATTTATTTTAAAAGAAGATTAGCCTACTTTCCCTGGAAGAGGCTTAGTTGCCAGAAACCACGAGCTAAACAAGAGTTTATTCTCTACCATCAGGAAGTGAGTGCACTGCTCCTGCTATTATCTGGATCTTGGCTAACTTGCTCTGTAACGCTTGTTGCTAACTTTGCTGGTGGCAGCGAAATTGCCCCTAGGGCTGCTGTAGGGTCAGCCGCTGATGGCTTGTCTGTTCCTCCCAGGGGTTCTTGATGAAGAGTAATCCTCAACTCCATGTGATTAAAGAGCCAGAGCCTAGACTGCTACATTTTCCTACTTTGTCTCTGGAATTCAAGTAAACCGTGTTAGAATAAATCCCACAATGATCATTTATGAGGGGTAGGGGGATCTTTTGAATGCATTTCTCTTTATTCTTAACAATAGAATATAAATGTATTTTTAAAAGATTCTTTAGAAATGCTGTAAGTTGCACAATGCAATACATTCATTCTCTATTCTTTCTTGCTATAACTTTTTCCCCGTGTACACATTGTTATTGACAGCAGTTCTAAAGCCTTTAAAATAAAAAGAAATTTAGCAGTGAATCAATAAAGAGTAGCTATTTTCTCCAGATTACTAGCTTATCACTCTCATAATTACAATAATGGTTGCTGATGGAAATTCTATTTATGTGAATCATTTTATTCGTGTTATTTACTATTATTAATGTTACCATTATTATCTTCTTACCCTTCAGTTCACAAGATGTATCTTCTCAGTGAATTTTAATTCCAGTATCTTGCTATTATACTGTACATAATCCTATCAAAGACTGTCCTTCATGCAACATTTTCAGTGATATATTATCATAGAAACCACTAATGAATGAGGTTCATATCTTGCTAATACTGTTTTAGATACTATTTTTATTAATCTCCCAAGCTGTAATTCTTCATATACTACCTGACTCTGTTTTCTATTAAAGTTGTGTTTTCAATTTTTACACGGAGATTTCAAAGGAAAGCATTAACTTTGTGTCTTTAAAAATACATTTTACTTCACAGATTCTCAATGATTACATTATCATAATGCCCATGCTTTGTTCTCTTATACTTGTAACAAGTTAATTTTCACAATTTTCCTTTACTTTAGATTCCAATTTTATGTTAACAATCAAAATTAACACAGTAACACTATGATCTTGCTGACATGCAACCAGGATAAGAAATAACTTGAAAAACAAACCAATTGCACTTTGTCCTTTGACTAAGATTCAGACACTACAGTAAAATAAAGAAAATAATTATGTCGACATTTGTACATGCTATCTCTAAGGATTATTACTTGAAAGTAAATACAGTCTTCATACAGAATGTACAGTGCTCCATGGCAATAATTTATTTCATTGAAATCGATTATTTATTTTATTTTAACAAGATAGAGATAGTGAGCAACAAGAAAGCCATTTATTTACCTTGGTTATACTTTTCTCTTTCATTGCCATATGATTCAGATTGCCAGTTGTTGCTACACAAAAAAATTCTTGATGAAATTTTTGTCATTTTTGCTTTTTCCCTGCACTGGGAATTTTATAGGATGGTATGAATTTCTTTTCTTATGTTCCTACAGGAAAGGTCACACAGAAAGAATGTAGATTAAATAATCTTAGATTGTAGCTACATTTCTTTGTAATTACATTAAAACATTCTGACAGTATAAAATTAGTGGCCAATATTAAAATGCCCTTAAAACTATAACATGTATAGAACATGTAAATAATCTTAGATCCTTTTGAAGAAAGATTAAATATACATGTGATATTCTGCAGCTTAGATTAATAGCTAGAAAGAAGTGCATTACTATGGTAATATAAACCTAGCATATAGATATAGCTTTCTTCATAAACAAAATACATCTCTATCACTAGTTTGTATTGCTATGCCTCATTAATCTTTCTAATGTATCTATTTTGCTTTTCATATATCACCAAAATCATACAAACATGCAAAATACACATAATCTGTAATAACTGTATTAATAACAATTAGGAAGAACAAAAAATGGTAGAAGAAAAAAGGAGAAAGTAGAAGGGAGGATGAAAGAAAGGGCAAAACGTTTTATTAACGTTGAACACTGAAATAAACTACTGAACTCTTGTTGAAAGAAAAAAATCGAAAAGCTAGAAAAGTTAGCCTTATAAGGCTATACTTCTAACATATACAAACAAGCATGAGAAAACTTTTTGTCCAAGATAGTGGTGGTTTTGATAGAGTGTCGGTGGATTTAGAAATATTTGATGTCTGCACTTGGACAATTGCAATGGAATTAGGAAAAACACCGAATGTTTAGTGATGCTTGTTGTATTTCCAGGCACTGTTTGGATTTCACAGAAATTATGACCTCACCCATTCTTCAAAATACCCTTACACGTTAAGTAGTGTAAGTATTCCATTGAGAAAGGTCACACAGTTACTGTGTGGGAATTTGCAGGGTAATAGTTTGACCATGTGGTATACTGACCCACAATAGTACACCAATGTCTTCAGGTATATTATGTCCTATAACTGATAGATGCAATTCTGTCAAACATTCTGTTTTCACACAGCTCCGCTCTGCAAATGACAGGGATGGAAAAAGCCAAAACAAAAATCTCTGTAAGTAATGTGAGGAGTCCTTGCAATCTGAATTCAAATTTCAGAAGTTTGTAGCTCCACTTATAAAAGAAATTCTAATATTTTGGGGGAACATTGTTCAGACAATTTTTTTTGATACCAGGAATCGAATTGAGGTCCTTGCACTTGCAAGGCAGGCAGCAGAACCACTGAGCTAAATCCCCGGCCCTAGAATATTGTTGATTAGAGAGTTCCTTCATAACCTTTTCTGAAGTCCTATAGACTTATATAATGTTCTAAAGCATAAAAACAAACTTATTAATTGTGTGGTTCAGCTTTCTGTCATCATGAAAAAATGCCTGGGAAATAATTTTGTAAAATGGGAAGTGTGTTACTTTCCTCTTGTTGCTCAGACAAAATACCTGACACCAAAAGTTAAAGGACATAGGGTTTATTTAGCTCACAATTTGTAGACATTTCAGTCCATAACTGGCTGGCTCCAAGGCAGAGTGGCAGAGGGGCAACAGTTCATGGCAGAAGAAGACAGCAGAAGCAAAAAAGGAGCTTAATAGCATCTTTCAGCCCCTTTTATCTTTTTTTTTTTTTTTTGTACCGGGGATCGAACTCGGATCCTTCCGCTTGCAAGGCAGGCGGCGGAACCACTGAGCTAAATCCCCGGCCCCTCAGCCCCTTTTATCTTATTCAGACTAACGGGATTAGAGGGGTACCAACCAATCAGTAATCACATGTCCTTAATCCCAGCATCACACATTCTAGATTCAGCCACTGCATAAGGCTTTGGGGGTCATCTAGAGCTATACCATAACAAGAAGGCTTATTTTGGATGACAGTTTCAGAGGTGTCAGTCCATGGCCACTTGACACCATCTCTTGGAGAGTGGCAAGGCAGAGTATCAGGGTGGGAAGTGTGTGGCAAAACAGAGCATTTCACCTCATGGTGCCTGTAAAGTTGACAATTTCAGAAGTAGGATCAGGGTTTTCATAGGAAGTGTCCCCAGTGCCCTAACTTTCTTCCACCAGGTTCTCCTTCTTAAGTTTGGACTACTTTCTAATAATAGTATCAGTTGTGGACCAAACCTCAACACATAAGTCTTTGGACACACTTAATATCTAAACCATAATACTAATATAATGTATTATAAAGATACACAATGATTTCTAGCAATATTAAATATAGAATTTTCAATCTCAAAAAGCATAAATATCTTATTCTTGGGCAAGTGATTTTTGGAAGGCAGGATGATAGTATCTTTACCAATCATGGCTACAAACTGAGTAGGATAAATTCATATTTTATATTTATCATGAGTAGTAAATAATGTCTTATATATTACAGTCTCACAGGACATCTTGTATTTCAAGTATTAAGCTGTTACCTGGCAAGGAGTAGGAAACCTTGAATTATTTTTAACAGATTAATCAGAAGTGTAATAGCAATGGGACAATTAAGTAGAAGTTTAAAATACTCTTTTATTTTCAACATATATTATCAACATTGAAAGAATGTCATCAATTATAGAAATTTAATTTTTTTAAATTCAAGGAAAGGTTTACCTCTCTATCAGAATCTTGACATGAAATAAAATTGTAGACGATTTGCAAGAAGCTTAAAAAGAGATTCTTGACAAAAACATGGACAGGGTTTAGGACAAACAAGAGTGGGTGTTTGGGCCAGTAATCTCAGGATCTCTTACCAAGTGGAGGATTTTAGGGAAAAGGGAACTGGGAAGCTTCTGGAGTCTTGGTAGAATTCTCTCTGAAAAGGGTTTTCTGACATTTGATGAAATGACACAGCCAACCACAGTGATAGTGGGGATGGAGTTCCTCTTTTTCTCAAGTGTCCTGTCCATGTTTCGCATTGACTAGGCAGAACAAAAAGCCAGGAGGGGGAAGAGAGTCTACTGCAGTAGTGCATACATATCAGCCAATGGGCACAGAGTTGTACTGAAAAGGAAAGTGGACCCAGAGAGATAACCACAGATGTCTACTTCAACACACAAAATCCAGATTACCTTTTCCACATCTACTACCCTTATGTTTTCACATTTAGGTTTTGAATATTTTGCAATTATAAATAGAGCAGTAATAAGAATTTCTTCATATTTCCTGTGGTCAGATTATGACTTGAAATTAAATGTCACTGGTGGAACAAATTGGGTACAACGCAACCAGTATGTTGGATTCTGCTCTGTATCACCACATTGTTTTCTCAGAAATTAATAAAGTATTTTACCACTAACAAAAATATACCTTTTGGGCCGGGGATTTAGCTCAGTGGTTCCAGAGCCTGCCACGAAAGCGCAAGGACCCGAGTACGATCCTTGGTACCACACCCCCCCGCAAAAAAACCCCCAAAATATAACTTTGCCCACTTTGTTGTCGGTGTCAATATTATTGCTTATGTTCAGATTTTTAATAATTTAATAAATAATCCATTTGTATGTTAGCTCTGCTCTAATGAACTCTCCACATAAATTTATAAGCTCCTGCCCTGTTTTCTTACCAATATATCATATTTATTTCCAATAAATTCAATAAATGTAAAAACTGAAAATCGCCAAAAAAGTGATTCCTCCTTGCTGTAATTTAACAACTAAAATATATGGAGATAGCATTAATTACTTGAATCATCTCATTTATACTCCTTTGGTTACTTAAGTGATTGTGCATTTTCTCTTTCGATTTGTATATTAATTGTACTTTTTGTTGTTGAATCTTCTTTTCATGTTATTTGTCCCTTTATAATTTAAAGATAATTATTTTTTTACTAATTGGCATAATCTACTTATGCACAAATTATGATTTAACTCATTTACTGGAAATATGATCTACAATATCTTTCCCAATTTATTATAGTCTTGTGGAAATTTAAATTCAAATACGGTAGAATCTGTCCATTTCTTGAAGATAATCTTGTTCTTATTTATTTATTGCTTTTCAAATCACAGTTGTTTAAGTTATTATATCTTCTGTTCATTGGAATAAGAGAATAATGTTGAATAGTTTCCTTTTTTACAAACCTTCCTCTCTTTTTGAAAAGTGGATGTACTTCGTAAACTTTTACAATACTTTGGTTCTTGATATATGGTGCTTCTCACAAGTTTTCTAGAATTTTAATTATTTGTTTATGTATAATTGATACCAAAAAGCAGTGACCATTTTTCTTATTTTTCTTTTTCCATTTTCCATAAAACAACAGTGCTCTAAAGTAGACATCGATCAAATCATCTACATCATTTGTAAGACTATTCTTACTGAGAAAATGTCACGGGTTCATGCTTCAACTTCCTAAAGTAATATAAAGTTCAATATACCTGAGGAACTTCTACTCCTAAATATAAATTTGTTTTTTTACTGTAGGTCTCAGTTATTCATTTCAAATGTAGTAAAAATATTTTGAGAACTAATTGATTAAAAAGCTGATGATTATACAATAACTTCATGCTTTTAAAAATATCAAGTATACAAAGGCTAAAATAAATACAGTGTTATTTAAAATTTGTGGAATGATGCAAGCATTCCTGCAAAATAAGATAAAAGAGTAACTGCCAATTATTTTTCACCTATTTTATACTGGTTCCAGGGCCAAGTGCTCTAGACAGAAACACTCAGACCAGTAAGAATCTACGAAGTCTTGAGTAGAATTTAGGGCAGGCAGTAGCAAGAGGAGGAATTTTTCAAATGCTGAAGTTAATATATTTCGATAACAAAGAAGAGGTCAACACAATGATCTGATAAGATACTTAATAACTTATCCCAAGAAAATAGATGTGGGGAGGAAATATTACAAAATTAATATTTTTCTGAATTCCACAATCAGTTATCCTTCTTAAAGTAGAATTAAATAAATGAGCTATAATTGAGTATTATCCATAAACATATAGAAAAGTTATAATGTGTGATTGTGCCGTAGAAACCAATAGAGCTATCAAAATGATTTCCTTTGTTCTATATGAATATATTCATTTATATGCAATAGATCTTTTTAAAGAAACTAATATATATATCTATATAATATCAAGAATGTCCAAGTTAATCTAAGATTGCAAGACACTTCTTAGTATATGTTCTGAAAACTTACCTTTTGACAGTAAGTTCTAATATAAAGTGCTTGCCATAAATATAATTATTTTTCACAGCTTACTCATGTATATTTAGACTGCTGCCATTAAATTTCCTAACTGGTTGTTGTTTTGTTTAAGAAATAAGAAAGGCTGCTGTAGGCTAACTGGAGGTGATATGTTCACAATAAACCTAGACATGAAAATCAATAGAAACATTTAAACCTGTGATGTTGAAGAAGTGCCTCTCAAAAAAGATCAAATGCTAATAATTGAAGCTCACATACACTAGTGCACATTATGACTACAAGTGAAGGCTTGTTGACACTATTCTGTTTCTATTTCAATCCAACAGCAATACAATTTGAAAAACATGACACTATTAAAGGATTTTTCAGGCTTATTTATGGGATCCAGAGACTGTTAGAAACACCAGCGTTCTAGGGACAGGCTACTTTATTCGCTGAGAGTAGCAGCAGGGTTAGTATGTGAATTCTGCATGTGCTGAGAGAACTAGAAACAAAGGTGAAATGACAGAAAGATGTCCTTCTTCTATGAGACTGGAAGTGAGGCACCAGAACAGAAGGAATTGAGTGGAAATAGACAAATGTGATCAAGAACTTGTAATCCTAGCACTCTGGGATACTGAGGCAAAGAGGATCATAAGTTCCAGGCCAGTCCAGGCATCATGAAAACTTAGCAAGACTCTGTCTCAAAATTAAAGTACAAAAGAGCTGGAGATGTAGCTTAGTGTGCAGGCCTTGGGGTCAGTCTCTAGTACTGAAAAAAAAAAAAAGTGGCTATGAAAAACATGAGAGCTATCAGTGGACTTAATCTGAGGAATGTGTATGTTACCAAGAAAGCTTCATTTCCATTCTGTCAGAGGCCTTCCTTCCTGGGATGACACTTCATATGTCTTTCAAAGTCTTGCTCTCAAAGTCTTACTTTCAAAGTCTTGCTTCCTCTGTTTCTAGCAAATTTATGATGCTCTCATACTTCCATTTCCTTGCAATGAATTTTTCTTTTCAATTCCCAAAATACATTTCACGTTTATTGGCAGTTTTCCTCTGTCTTACAAAACATTCTTAATGGTAGCAGCAGCTATATCTACTCTTCAGAGCTACCGGTTTGCATCTGAAAGAAATCTGCATCTTTGAGAAATCTGGTTTTGGGATATTGTGAGGTTGTGAACTATCTTCTAGTCCCAAGAGAAATAATGGGCTTTTCATGCCCTTTAAAATAGTATTTGCACCCACAAATGCATATGCATTCCCATATACATTCCAATCAAAAACATTTCACTGTGCCAATTCTTCTTAATGACTGTTGAGTCTGGCAAGTATACTAGAAAACAAAAGTTAGTCTTTAAAGTTGCCTTTAATGTGAGAGATGTGAGGGTTGTGTGTGTGTGTATGTGTATATGTGTGAATGCGTATGTCTGTGTGTTTTATCAAAAACAGCAAGCACCCCCACCAAACATATGAATATCAAAAAACAATAAAGAGCTGTTCCTCATCACTGAATAAAAAGAAAATGAGTAAGATAAACACATTGATTTTCAATACAATAGTACATTAGGAAAATGAGAGGCAATTAAAAGCCTTCAATCTCTAAAATATTAAAGTTTATTATGTTTCCATAAAACCATGATGATGCCATTAAAATACAAGGATACAGTAAAAGAAGCTTACTGTTTATTTGGTTGAATTTTAAAGAAGTAAAAAATGGAGAAAAGGTAATTAGGTAGGATAGTACAGAGCCAGATGTCAAGTTATCTAAAAAGCCTATTAGATATTCAAAAAGAATTTAAGGTAAAGTAAAAATTACCATATACCAGAAAGGAAATCAAAAGTAATCTTTAAAAGAAAAGTAACTCAACATGTTTAATGTGTGGTAAATTTCTGTACAATATACAGGATTATTTCCTCCCTTGAGAAGATTAGGCACTCATAGCCACATTTTGTGGAAGATAAGGCTCAACTATACTGATAAGTCACTTTTCTTTCAACTATGTTGGACTGTATCTTAATCAGTTATAGCCAACAAATTAAAACATTTAGCAGACTTGGACTATACTGTTTTAATCTTACAGACTTAATCAGGATAAGAAGGATGTTTTAAAGTTGATCCCTCATTGGAAAACATTTGAGATTTTATATGAAGATAAATTAACAATTAAAGTATAAAAAATGTATCACCTAGAGTTTTCTTCATTAATTAAAATTAAAATTGGTCTAATTATTGGCATAAAAGTATAAAATCATTTTAAATATATACAAAATAACCAACATTTTGGTTTTACATGAAATAGAAACTTACATATAAGATGAAAGTCATTTATTCCATGCATAAAATTAATTTGTGTGTGTTATGTGAAACACAGCAATAAATAAAATCAACAGTGCATTAAAGTATATGAACTGTGACCTGCTAAAAGTTTTAAAAATTCAAAGTATTTCCATGGTTATACATACACCAATAACAAAAACCTTTCCTACTGGCCATTTCATTCACTAAAATAATCAATCATAAGTTCACTATATAAAATTTATTATGGAAAATTGACTCTACCTTGTAATATTAAATTAGAATTAGTTTTGCCAAATTTTTAAAAAACTCCCTCCTATTTACATGTATTATATTTTGCTTCCTCAACACTATAGGAAAAGTTAATTAAGGACATTTAAACAATCTGAAAAAAGATCCAGGAACTATTTATTGAATTTAATTGAAGAACTCTTTTTTCCTATGGTGAATAAATCCTGGTAGTTTCTTTAGAAGATAGTTTTTAAGTGAGTTTGGGCAAAGGGATGAGATTAAATAGTAATATCTTTACATTTATAGTAATGTTTTACTTAAGTGGTTTTTTTTTTTAACATTTTTACCAGTGATTAAGAGATTCTGAGTAGGACTACTACCTGTCAATAGAGAACTATTTGAAACCAAACAATTTCACATGACAAAGCAACATGATTCTGACTGAGTTTTATATTTAAAATAAGATTATTAAATTGCTCTCTAATTCTACCTGAGAAGTAATTTGCCATTCATAAGCATAATAATGAAAGCATATTCTTACAAATCTCTTGATGAGATATAAAGTAAAAGTTCAAATATAGATTTTAGTTATCAAGAAAATTTGAATTGCAATATCCATACCTTCTTTTCTATTTTGGACAAGAAAATGACTTTATCTTCAAGATGTAAAATTAACGTATAGTAGCTTCTTCAGCAGCTGACCCTAGTTTAATACATTATGAAAACTGCATTTGTAAAATGAAGAAACTACTATTTTGCTGATACCTACGCAGTGACTTTCTCTGAAAATTTTAGGGCCAAAACAACAACAACAAAAGGATATATTGATTGGATCAAGTACAAAATTTTGGAGTTAGGAAAGTTTAAGTAATCTAGTTAAATTCTAGGTCTGCAAACTTAGAAAGATGGAGGTGAGATGGAGTTAATATGACAACTTTTCTGAATTCAAGATCCCTGATCTTTCCAGTGTGTCACATGCCTGCCTCCCACACATGAAGTGTGGATGAGAGCCTACAGGATATAAGAGACCTGAGACTCAGTGCCGGTTTTAAAGGAGGCTGGCCTGGGTGCCCAACTGCTCATTCATATCCAAAGGATAGTGAGTTTAGAATTATTCTGGGTCATAACAAGAAAAGAAAAAATACATCAGTCTGTTGTCATTGCAGCTCCATCTCATATTTTCTTTTGGTTCCGTTTTTTTCACATGTACACATATAAAATAAACATCATCTTAAAAATCTCTGAAATATGGCATTTTCAAAGATGAATTAATAGAAATTTGAAATTAATAGCAAGCTATTCATTTATTCATCCCTAAGGGTGCCTCCTTTCAGTTCGACTAAGGAAAATAGGTTCAGTTTTCCTTTATATAATATAAATAACATTGGAGTAAGATTGCATCTGTCATAGATGAAAATACTGTATTTATGTCTTCTTATAATCCATTCATTGCTTTATGGACCCAAAGTCCTCCAGGGAGTATCACAAATCCACATAATGTTCTTGAGTGTTACGTTTTGCATTTGGATCTATGATTTAGCTGACAGATGTGAATAAACACTTGAGTCAGTGAACTCTCTGGTAACTGCACATTTGTGGAGAGGAAAGAGTACAAGTTTTTCTAGCTTTCTCTCAAAATCCTCTTCTATAATCTCTTCTTTGTCAATGTTAAAATAATTATATGCCAACAAACTATCAATTTTTTAAAATTTATATTCTATTGTCATTTGTTCCTTTTCTTTCAAATTTTAGTAAATTCATTAAAATAAGAATCTTGTAATCTTTATAAGGAGACAAAGCCATTGAATGTTACCATTGTGAGCAATACTAACAAAGAAAATTCCAGTATTTCTCTGTTTTCTTGAGTGAGAGAAATTTCAGCTATTGTACAATAACACTGTATCAAATACCAGATTTAAATATTAAATGTATGAAATATATCATTGTACAATTGTAGAAAAATATTTATTGAGAAAAGGATTCTTTGGATACATTTTTAAATTTTACTTTATTTTTTTTGCAATGTCTGACCCATCAATAGCAAAATTTTCTGTGACACACAATTTTTAAAAATAACTTGTCTGCTTTCTCCCTATCTTAGGGAAGAGGAAGGAGCCCTTTTAAATTTTTTTTTTTGAGATAAAGTCTCACTAAATTGCCCAAATTGTATTCAAATTTGCAAGTCTCCTTCTCCAACTGCCTTCCCAACCAGCTGGACTTCTGTGTACCCCACCATATCCAGTCCTTGTCTACATTTTTATCACTGTATTCTACTAACTTCCCCATCACTTCCTCACATTCATCCAGTATTTTAAAAATTGTCTAATATTTGCCAGACAAAATGATGTAAGCTATCATTGTGTGAAAAGTATCCTGCATCCATGTAGAGAAACCTTCAATACCCACCCTCACACTTTCTTGACTCTTTCAGAAATAATGACCTCACTTCTTTTAAATCCTAACGTCTATCTCCATGGTCTTTGTCACCACCTGGGACTTCTCTATTACTGAACTCACACAAACATCCAGGTCCTCTGACATTTTGTAAGAGTGATAATTACATTGTATGTAATGATAGTTGTTCATTCTGAGATTTTTAAGCATGGAAAAATATTATATGTAAATGATGGACAATTCCAAGTTGGGTATTTTGTCAAATATTCTTGTAACTTCTTGGATCTTTTAAATATGTTTGAAAAATAAGATTTTCAGCAGGTATTTTTAAATGTTTTGAAAAAAGAAAATGAACCCTCAAAAAATTGTAAGAGCAGTACAATATTTTACTTTATTTATCTTCTTTGTTTCTCTCTCAGAAGTAGAGAGTAAATCATACACCTCATGGCCATGTGCTTCTGCGTAACTTAATATACACCTCCTAAAACCAATGGCTTTCTTGTATAACCACAGTAACATGATAAAATTTAATAAATTTGACATTGATAAAGCGTGCTTCTCTAATACACCCACCATAAGTGCATTTTTTATGATTGTCTTCATTTTGTCTTCATCCATGATCTAATCCAGGACCACTCAGGACCACATTTAATTGAATGTTTTTTAAAATACTCTTTGTGTGCCCTCCCCAAATTCATAAAGTTTAACCCCCACTACCTCTGAATGTGACTTTGTTTGAAAACAGGCTTTTTAAGAAGGTAATTTGGATAAAGTAAGGTCTTATGGGTGGACTATAGTCCAATATAACTGTTCTCTTCATAGACGAGAAGACAGAAATAGACTCATACAAGAGGAAAGATCTTGTGAAGGCAGGGAGAGAAAATGGCTATCTTCCAACCAAAGGGAGAGACCCTCAGAAGAAAGCCACTGCACTAAAAATTTGATCTTGGACTTCAAGACCCCAGAATTGGGGGAAGTAAGTTTCTGTTGCTTAAGCCACCCAGTTTTGGTACTAGCAGTCCCTGTACACCAATGCATCTCCTAAATTTGGAGAAGTATCCATGTTTTATTCCCCTTCCTAAAAGAATTTGAAATCTATTTTCCCAATGTCCTCATAGCTGAAATGCTAGCACATAATGAGATTCCACCAATTATAAGATCTGGAGTGAGGTTTCACTTCACAAGTCAGTCACAGAAAATGGGTGTACACTCACAGTCCACCTTAAAGCAAGAACAATGGCAGTGCCATTAGGCTTTGTCCAGCAGTGGCAAAGTGTTAAAGTGCTGTAAGGGAGTCATACATAGCAATGTTTATGCAGCAATTGAATTGGTAGCAAAGTTAGACATTTGACGAACTTAGTGCGTTCAGTGAGATTTATTTCTAAGTCTTCACCTTAGGCCAATCAGCAGCATGGAGCACATTCCTAGAGGCTTATTCTTTCTGTCTTATTCTTGAGTCTTTTTCTTTTCCCAACATATCAGTGAGCTCTTGATACCTACTCAGTAAATCCTTTCTCTGGTGAATCAGCCAGAATCTGCTTCTTTTGCTTGAAAGGAAGAACTTGGACTAAAATCAAGTCATCCTGACTTCAAAATTTTCTCTAGCAATTCTCTGTGGCCTAAGAGCAGGAAAAAAGAAAGCAGATGATTACAGTGATTTGCATAAATTCAATATGTTAATGATTCATTCTTACCTAGTTAGTTAATAAAAGCAAAGAAAATCTATCTGACAAAATATCCTAGCAACAATTTTACATTTTTTATATTTTCTTAGCTAATACATAACTCTAACCTAATAGCAAATGAATATTAGGAGTAAAATAGATTCACCTTTAACCCAATCACCAAAACATAATAATCTATTGGTTTCTGTTTTTCTGTTTCACCTTTAACCTCATATGTTTTATATTATAATAATAATGGTATATAAAATTTTATTTTATACCTGTGTATCAGCCAGAGTCCCAGGAGAAAGTAGATGGGAAGTCAAATTTGGTCATTTAAAATGTACCATTAGATAGGAGGAATACATTTAAGAGATCTATCACACATCCTGGAGACTATAACTAGTGAAGATATATTACAATATGGAAAAATGCTAAAGGACATAAATGTTAAGTACTCTGAGCAAGAATGATAACTATGAGAGGTAATGCATTTGTTAGTGAGATTAAAGCATTCTACAATGGTCATGTGCTTCAAAACACCATACTGTACCTGTTAACGATGTACAATGGTGTTAACATTTTAGAACTAATAAATAAATTTGAAAAAAAAACAGAAAACATTAATGAAGGGATAAATTATAGGGATATGGTAGAGATTAGGAAAAGCAAAGTAGTCCTATAGGATTTCAAGGCTGCCAAGCAAATGCTGTACCACCCCAAGGACTGGAGAAGCAAGGGTAAGAATCATTGCTGGATCCTGCAGTGCAGAGTGCTCTGTGTAGAGGTCTGGGGACAGGAAATGCTCACTTTGGGTCAAGGAGCCCTCACTCCCCTCAGTGACTCTGCCCAGATAAGAGAGAATGTGGTGAGTACTTACCCACGCCTTACTCTCCCGTTTCATTCTGTTCTCCTGCTGTGAAAAAAAGGGGGAGAAATAAAAGTCTTCTGGGAAAGTCCAAGCAGGTCAGCCTCCTGCAAACCAAAGGAGAATTGATCTGGAGAGCACAAGGAATATATTCAGAAGCACCAATCTTGGGTAATATTTTCTCAAGATAGCATATTATTGTTTGTCTTATTAGCCTCCTTTTATGGAAGCTTTATAATTTTCCCATTAAAAATAAATGAGCAAGAGTTTTATAAACCTCTTAGTTTATCATTCTTTTTAATCTAAATAAGTCATAATAAATGGCACCAAAAAGTGTGTAATTGGTTCTAAGGAAAATAATAATGCATGTGAGAAACATCTGTTTCCTGATTTATATTTCTATGTGATTTTTAAAGTGGTTGAGCTATATATAATTCATTGCAAATGGTGTTAAGTTTGTATATGGAAAAATGTTTTCTGAATTCTTAGAATATATTTGTCATATAAGAATAGCACATAAAAATTGGGCAAGTACAAAGATAAGTGATTTTTTAGGAGACGTAGGCACTCAGGCTCAGTGAGATTATTGGTTTGCCCAAAAATCAGGTGGAAGGTTAAATTAGAATAAATTGTAGGCAGATGTTACTAACACTTAAGGCACAGCTATACTGCTGTCAGAGATTTTCAATGGTAACAAAGCCTCATATGTTCAAAATTCACTTGACTTCATCCCCCACATAGCAGACAGGGAGGGCAAGAGAAGGAAGAGCAAGAAATTTCTACTTAACAGCTATAACTACAAGTTGCACGTATCACATCTACTCATACTCCATTGGCCACATCTTAATCACATACTCGTGCTCACTTTCAAAGATGGTATGTGCCTTAGTTATTTTCCCATCTCTGAGACATAGTACCTGTTATGGTTTATATCTAGGTCTCACCAAAGCCTTGTGAGCTCATAGGTGGAGTTTGGGGGCAGTAACTGAATTATGGGTGTGTGATACTCATTAGTGGATTAGTTCAGCTAAATGATCTGGTAGGTAAAGCCTGGTTGGAGAACTTGGATCACTGGGGTGGTCCCCTCCCTCCCACCTCTATCTCCCTCCTACATCCCCTGATACCAAAAGCCACACTTCTAAACTCATGAACCATTTGGGCAACATTCTAGATCTAAAACATAACAGTGGGGAAATACAGTCTCTACATGGTCATTCATGTCCTACCAGTGTGTTAGTTACTTTTCTCACATTACTGAGATAAAATACCAGACAACCAAAGTTAAAGGAGGAAAGGTTTATTTAGCTTACAGTTTGTAGATGTTTCAGTTCTAATTTGGCTGGTTCCAAGGTAGAGTGGCACAGCAGACAGGTGTTGGAGAGGAGAAACAGTTTGTGGTGGATACAAGGTAGGGAAAACAAGGGAAATTTAACAGTGTCTTTCTGCCTCTTTTATCTTATCCAGACTACCAGGATTAGAGTGATGACAAAACAATCAGTGGACTAATTTAGTAATCACATACCCAGCATCACACATTGTAGATTCAGCCACCTCTGAAAAATCCACCTGTGACTGCATGAGGCTTTGAGGGGACATCTAGACCTAAACCATAATAACCAGGTAAGGTTTATTAATAAAACATGGGTAGAATGAATATTGAAGACATTTAGCAGTTGGTACCCTGTTGCCTTGCACTAATCACCCAAATATCAATACCCATCACTATTGTATATGGACATTTTATTCTTTTCCTAAGGAAAAAAATCAGGAGGTTAATACTGGAAAGAGTGTAGGTATGTGTATGGAGCATAGCACTCTTGGTACAGGTAGTGGCTATCAGTGATTCTGTAACTTTTAAGCCAAAAAAAACCTTACTCTACATACCCACTCAATATGTAATGTTGGATGGGAATGATATAATTGCAGAAATACACAAGTCACCAAAACTTCTTGATTATAAATTTTGAAAACTCCATTCTTTTTTTTTTTGGTACCAGGGATTGAACTCAGGACCTTGCGCTTGCAAGGCAGGCAGCAGAACCACTGAGCTAAATGCCCGGCAAAACTCCATTCTTTGAAGGTTACTTAAGCTCAATTGTTTGCCAAGGTTCTAGAAATAATTCTTTTGTCCATTGTCTTCCATGGTACCTCTTTTGCCCTCTCATAAATTTTTCATTACCACAACTAAAAATGGGACTGAAGAAGTTGCCCATGCAGCCTTGTACTGCTTGTACAGATTCTGCCAAACAGGAGGTTTTAGAAGTTTAAAACCTGCAGACTTTTACAGTCCAGATTTATGATTTTCAATGCTTTCTTTTCATCACTTTGCTTTTAATCATCTCAGTTTGAATGAACCAAAGTCAAATAATCTATTCCAGTTATAGATTTTATGACTCCAGACTTTTATTGAGTTACTAATTTCTGGGCTCGTCCTCTTCTCTCACTTGTCTCATTTAATGGATGCTGTCTTGAGGCCATCTGAACAGGTAACTTTGTTGATAGGACAAGATCATTAAACAGTCCTATATAGTGTATGTCTCCAATTCTGATTAACAAGTTTACTACAGCCATCTCTAGAAAGGCTAGCAGCACCCATTCTCTCTCCTGCTACTTAGGGTTCAGATACATTAAGCTTATTATACGTTTTAAAGTTCAAAAGTAATGAACTAACAGAGAATTTAGATTTTTCTTTGCCAAAGTGAAACATTTGTTTTGGTCATACAAATGGTCTCTGACTATAAGAAAACTTATAGGTTTTCAATTTTACGATCTGTAAACATTGATTTTAATATGTCAGCTTCATTGATGCAAAGGTGTCAGCCTTTGATTTGAAAAGAGAGTCCCAGGGAACTCTGCTTGAGAGGGTTAGTTCATTTCACTGTACTCAGCCATCCAGACACTCATTGTCTGCTGCTGTCATGATACAAGGGGGCCTGGCTATTGTCGAGGCTGGTGACAGAACTTGGTGTCATCCACATGATGCTGGTTTTACCAGCATACAGAATATAAGATTTGTGGGGTCCAAACAGATTTCAGAGGAAGCCCTGGATGGTCAGGCAAAGAGCTCCTGAGGGGGCAGCATGTGAAAATGTGGGAATGAATTCTAAGGTGTATTAGATACCCCAGAAAATCAGAGGTGCCAGAAGCTTAGAAAGTCTGCCAAGGAAAGCTGCAGGCTTAAAGTAGAGCCATCCAAAGGAAGACACCTTGTGCCCTACAAGTGCCAAAGCCATAGGGGTGGGGTTGTCCAAGTCCTTTGGAATTCACCTCTTAACCACTCTTTTTACTAGATGCCAGATATGGAACTAATAACTTAGTTTTCTTTCCTGCGTTTTGGTCTTGCTTTGGTCCAATTTTTTTCTATCATTCTATTTCTCCCTTTTGTAATGATAATATTTACCTTATTCCATTGCATTTCAGGATTATATAACTTGCTTTTGAGTTTTCACAAAGGTTCACAGCTAAGAGTTTGCCTTGAATCTCAGAAGATACTTGGAATTGAACTTTTGAAAAAAAATGCTGGAACTGTTCAGATTTTGAGGAAGGGATTGTTACATTTATAGTTGTATGTGGGATGGTTGTATTATGTTAGGTGGAATTATAAAACTTGCTACTGTCTTTATTTAAAAATTCCATGTAATTTACAGAGGTATGTTTGAGTGTGAAGCTGACAAAGGGTGAATTATAGCCATTAATCTTTATATGTAAACTTTATTGGATTAAGAAACACCTAGCAGATTAGTAAAGCATGCTTCTAGGTGTGTATCTGAGTGGGTTGTGGAGGTGTGACCTTGAGTCCTCCATAGGGCTCTTTGCCTCCCACCCCATTCTTCTCTAGCATTGTTCCATTGCTCAGCTTCCTGGCTACCACAAACTAAGCAACTTTGCTGTATCACACTCTTCTGGCATGATGTTTCCGCCTTTGGATTTGCCTACCATACACTGAATTCTCTATGAATTTGAGCCAAATTAAAATTTTTCACCTTTAAATTGTGGCTGTCAGCTATTATGTTCTAGCAATAGGAAACCTAATACAGATAATGTGAATATATACAGCCACTCGGTTTTTCTTTCTTTTTTTTTTTAGAATAGTGCTCAAAATTATATTCAGCACTTGGTACTCTATTATAAAATAAGCTTTATGATGATGACTTTACCCACCTGGAGGTTAATATAAGGGTTCTGATCATGTTTGAGGTAAGCTAGGCTAAGTGATGATGATGAGTAAGTTAAATGCATTAATTCTAGTCTTGATTTATGGTATTTTCATTATTACTCAATGAGTTTATCAGGATGTGACCATATTATGATTTGAGAAGCATCAGTAATTGTATTGTTTTAACACTGATTTGTCATACAACAGACAAAAAAATTCCCTTTTATAGTAATTAATTAATCACCTTTTTTTGAGACAGGGTCTCACTAGGTAGTTCAGATGGTCCTTGAACTCATTATATAGCCCAGGCTGGCCTTGAACTCACAGAAATCCTCCTTCCTCAGCCTACTGAGAGCTGGGAGTACTTGTGTGAGCCAACATGCCTAGTTAAAATTCTTTTAAAGCCAATTTGTTAGTTTTCCTTTTCTATAACAAATTCAGTCTTTGACAATCAAATTTCTCAAGATGTTGCCAAATGATAAGAGGGAAAAAACTTCCATCCAGTTTTCTCACTTCTCCCAAAATGCCTCTCTATTTCTAATCCAAATAAAATCATGACTTAAGAAAACCATTGTTGGGCCAGGGATTTAGCTCAGTGGCACTGCGCCTGACTCCCAAGTGGTCCTCAGTTTGATCCCTAGTACCAAAACAAACAAACAAACAAACAAACAAACAAACCATTGTTAAGGTATTTTTAACAATGCTTTACAATTTCTTTATAACAAAAACAAACAGCACAACCTTCTTCAAGAAAATATCATATCTTCACACTGTAAAATTAGTGCCTATTTTGATTAATGGAGGAGAAATTGCTCTGTTAGAAGTGCTTTGTTCTTTTTCATCTTTCCTTTCAAACTGCTTATATATTAACTAACTAAATGTATTTTAGGGACTTTTTAAAAACACAAAGCATCTACTAAAGTACATCAATATTTAGGCCTTTTCTAGGTACTTACTGTAGAACTGTAATTCCTATAAAGATGAGGCCTATCTCTAAAATTATCATAGGTACTTTACTAAATTTTGTCTTGGTATAACAAAAGCCATTAGCTTTCCAGCCTCTAATGTGTGCCTCCCTGCCTCTCATCACTGGAAGGCAAAGCTAGTAACACCTTGTAGGGTTTTGTTATGATAATATTTCACTTTTGGATACCAATTTTCACATTAGGATATTAGCTACATTGTTGTAATGAAGACACAACAAAATATATGTTTTAAATAATATAGATGGGCAGAATTTCTCTCATTTAGCAATACAGAAGGAACAGATTGAGTACAGAAACATTGACTCTGCTACTCTCAATAAATGGATTTCCTATCTCGATCCAAGATAGATATCAAACTATCTCTGCTTATCTCCATCTTTACAGGTAGTAAAAAAAAAATAAAAATGAAGGGAAGTGGGAAGCAAGCACAAGCACCTTCCTCTTGAAAGATGTGACTTGACACCCGTCATATCAGCTTATATAAATACAGCTACCTCTGCTCTCCTCTGGTTACCATTTGCATGGAATATCTTCTTATTTTTTCACTTTCAGCCTACGTGGTCTTTAGAGCCTAACTAGGTATCTTATAGGCAGCATACAGTTGGATCTTGTTTTTTTAAATCCATTCAGTCACTTTATTTTTTATTAGATCTTATCACTTACATTCAAGAACTTTTAGCTGCCGTTTTGTTACTTTTCTCTGGTCATTTACAGTTCATTTGTTTCTGTCTTATATTATGTACCTTTTTGATTTGATAATTTTATGTAGAGCTATGATTTCATTCTTTTCATTGTTTGCATATCTACTGTCAAGTTTTGGTTTTTAGTTTACTATGATGATAACATAAAATATCTTAGAGTTATAATCTCTGATTTTAAGTTGATGACAATTTAGCATCTATCACATATGAAAACTCCAGGCTTTACCATGACCTCTTACAAGTTATGTTTTTGATGTATATATATATATATATAAAATTGTGAATTCTTAACTTATTGTAACTTTATTTTTGACCATTTTGACTTTGATCTCCATATTAAAAATATGGATGTTGCACATTACCCCTATAGTATTTGGAGTATTCTAGATTTAGCTATATATTAACTTCTACCAGTTAAATTTAGACATTCATATATATTAATGAATGCAACTATTGTCCTTTCATTTTTACTTAATTCTGTGAAGCATTTCTTATACGGCAAATCTAATAGAAACTCTGCTCAGGGATAGCATGCTACCAGGTGGGCATGGTGCATGGCAACTAAGTTTTAAGGATGTAGGATGCAATGGCTACTCCCTCTGTAGCTGGATGCATTCATTTTTTTTCCCAGGCAGAGTCTAACTCTGTAATTCAGGGTAGCTTTGAACTCACTATGTAGCCCAGGCTGGTCTCAAACTTGTGGCAATCCTAATATATCAGCCTCCCAAGTGCTGGAATTACAGGCTTTTGTCACCATGCCCAGCAAGCTGGATGCATTCTTGCTGTGCTCTCATCTATAAGACATCCAGGAGCAGTAGCAGCTTTTCAACTGCAGCTCTGTCTCCAAGGGTAGCTCAGCAAGTGCACTTCAGAGAGCTTCCTTAGCCTATGAAGACTGCAAAATCTTTAATAGTGAAAACCATGGGAGTTGATGGTGGAGATAGGGGCTGCTAGAGTTTTTTTGCTTAAAATTTCTCTGCAGAGAGAAGTCTTTCCTAGTTCTGAGCTGATCTCAGCTCTTCTGATGGAGTGTTGAAGGCAATGTATTTCCTTTCCTTTTCTGTACAAATATCATGTATATTTGTGCTCTTCAGGATTTCTGTTACTTCTTTATTGTTCTCTCATGGTATACTCTAGCTATTGTGGTAAAAAACTGTGCCTTTATTGTTTGTGTATTTTGTGCAGGGATGTGGGAGAGGAAGAATGTTAGGAGTCCCAGTCATCCTATTTTGAAAAATGTCACTTAAAATGTGTATTTCACTTCTGTTTATATTATGGTAGCCAGAAGTTACTCAAAATGCCACAATTGACTATTAGGGAGACCGAACAATGTTATTTGGCTGGAGAGACTTGTGTGTATTAAACTCAAGAAGTTTTAGTATTTCAAAATGAGGAGGAGAAGGACTAGTGGAGAAGAATGAGGAGATTCTGTATGCTACTCTAGTGTTCTCTTCACTAAAAATCCTTAAGAATTAACAGCCTGGCTTTTTAGAAATAAAAATGAAAGGAGAATTGAGTGCCAAGCTTTAAAAAATAGATGACTTCTAGGGAGGCTATGAGAAGTTGTTTACTTCTAAATTTTTTCCTAGACCAAAACAGCAGAGAACGAAAATACTGAATTATAGATCTGGAAGAATTTTCAGATATCAACTTGCCTTTAATTTAAAACATATCTAAAGGACCTTGGTAAAATAATAGCTCAACTTATCCTACTTATATCTTTGAAGATGATCTCTAGCTTTTTAGCAATATTATCTACCATTTAAGTTTGAGAGAGGGTCATAGAATACCAATTCCCAACCCTATTCACATCTTTCCATAATTTAGTATAATGCTGATAAAAATAAAGGGGGTGGGGCACAGAGCCACTCTAGCTGGGGTAAAAGCCAAGGATTTCCAGCTCTGCTATTTTACTAGTTTCATGACCCTAAATAAATAACCAAACATTCTAAACTCAGCATGCTACTCTATAAAGGGAATTCACATTAAAATATATTTGATAAAGGCATTAGGAGAATTAAATAGTATAGAAATATGTAAAGATTTGGAGCAGTAGCTGGGATTTGGTTAATTCTCAGTGGAGAATAGCAACTATTATGTTCTTACATCTTTTGTCAGGTCAGGAGATCCTCCCCAAAGAAATAATACTGTGACCTCAAAATAAGTGCTAAATTATATTAGTTATGATGGAAATTAATCTGATCACATAAATCTACAATTTATACTATTAAAAGGCATATTATGCCAATACAAATTAATAGCATAAATAAGAAAAATGATAAACTACTTAAGAATGAAAGTCTAACAACCTGACCCAGATAACAGTGGCTTGGTTGCACAGGTCCCAGCCAAGGGACCACCTGGAAAACAGCTAAACAGGGCCACAGGCCCTAGCTAGAGGCTGGCCTAGGTACCATTGGTGATTGTGTGCAGGACCCAGCCAGAAGCTTGCCTGGACAACTGCACAGCTTGGGAATCCAGAAGGCCATCATTCTGAGCACAGGAATTGGAACAGTGCAGTAGAGAGTAGGCCTCCCTAAGGTTTGCTGAGCACTGAAGCCACTGGGAGAGGAAGAGTCACATCAATAAGGGCACAGCAGACTGTAGTGATTGAAATGACAAGACACCTGAACAAGACACAAAACCAGACTTCCAGATCACCAAAGGCAAACCAAACAGGCAACAAGATGGAACAATCTGAAACTCAAGCACCTGGACTCCCTGAACTGGCAATGAAAGAGGATCTGGAAAAAGTAAAATCAGGGATAATTGGGCCAGGATTTAGCTCAGAGGTGCAGTCCCCTGACTCCCAAGCACAAAGTCTCAAGTTCAATCCCCAGTAAAAAAAAAATAAAATCAGAAATAATTTCTCGGAGAATAATAGAGATTGTGTCCATAGTGCAAGGCATGATTAATAACTCTAGAGAAGACACAGATAAAAAAAAAATAGAAGAGCTCAGGAACATGATGGAATCACAATATAGGAAACAAATGGAATCCAAAAAAACAGATTAAAATAGATATCCAAGAGATTAAATAGTCCACTGAAAGTTTATGCAACAGAACAAACCAATGTGAGGACAGAATATCAGGTATAACAGTATTGTGATTAGTGAGGAGGAAAAGAAAGATTTCTTTAAAATAGCAAGGACCACAAGAAATCAATCCAGCAGCTGCTAGATGATACAAAGAAGAATAACATGAGACTGATTGGAATCAATGAAGAAACAGGAGATAGTGCAAATAACATAAAAATACTGTTCACAGGAGTAATGGCAGAAAATTTCCCAAGCAGGGGGAAAGAATTTGACATACAAGTTAATGAGGCATATAGGACTCCAACTAGCCCTGATTAAAAAAAGAAAGAAAAAAAAAGAACTTTACAGCTAGACATATAATAGTCAAGATTCCAGAAACCCAACAGAAAAACAAAATACTATAGGCAGTTAGAAAAAAGAAACAAATCACATACAAATAAAAATCCATCAGAATCACAGCAGATGTTCTTAACACAAACCCTCAAGTTAGGAAGAGCCTGGAGTAAAAAGTATTTCAAGCCCAAAAAGAAAACAACCTCCATCCCAGGATGATGTACCCTGCAAAAAACTGTCTTTCAAAATCAGTGGAGAAATAAGGTACTTTGACAACAAAGAACAACTGAGGAACTACATGAATACAAAACCAGCATTCCAAAAAATATGAAACAATATCCTAGGAAAGACAGTGAGTGTCACAACCCCATGAAGCCCAACAGAATGAATCCATCAGGCAAGACAAGAAATTAAATGCAAAGGGGGAGAACCCAACAACAGGAAAGAGTTAAGACAAAGATAAACCAATACGTATCAGTTATAACCATCAATGTTAAGAGTCTCAATTCAGCAATCAAAAGAAATAGACTGGAAGAATGAGTCAAGAAGCAAAATCCAACAACATGCTGCATACAAGAAACACACTTCAAAAAGAAACTCATAGACTGAAAGTTAAAGGGTGGAAAACAATACTCCATGTGATAGGAACCCCCCAAAAAAGCAGGAGTAGCTATTCTATTTGCAGATAAAATGGATTTCAAACCAAAACTAATTAAGAGAAATAAAGAGGGCCAATACATCCCTGTAAAGAGAACAATCCAAGAGGAAGAGATGACAATCACAAATATATATGTATCAAATACTAGTGCACCCAACTATACAAAACGAATACTAATGGACATAAAAAAATCAAATAAGCACTATTACAATAGTAGTGGGTGACCTTGATACCCCACAGTCACAAATAAATAGATCAATTAGACAAAAAATAAACAAGGAAATACAAGAACTCAAACAAACTCTCGAACAAATGGACTTAACAGACATTTACAGAGTGCTCAACCCCACAAAATCAGAATACACGTTCTTTTCAGCTCCACATGGGTCTTTCTCCAAAATAGACCACATACTTGCTTCATGCAACATATTTAAGTAAATGCAAAGGAACTGAAGTTATCCCCTGCCTATTATCAGATCATAGTGCTATGAAATTGGAGATCAACAGCAAAAGAAAACCCAAGAAGTTCATAAACACATGGAAATGGAACAATACACTCCTGAACAACCAATGGGTCACAGAGAAAATTAAAGAAGAAATCAGACAGTTCTTTCAACTAAATGATAATGCCAATACAACAAATTGGAATTTATGGGACACAATGAAAGCAGTCTTATGAGAGAAATTTATAGTTGTGAATACTCATATTAGAAAAACAGAATGAGTTCAAACAAACAACCTGATGCTGAATCTCACGCTTCTAGTAAAACAAGAGCAGAACAAACCCAAAGCTCATACGTGGGAGGAAATTATAAAGATCAGAGCAGAAATCAATGCAATGGACACAAAGAGAATGATACAAAAAATCAATGAAGCAAAGAGCTGGTTCTTTGAAAGAATAAACAAAATTGAGAAATACTTAGCCAATCTTATCAAGAAAAAGAAAGAAAAGACCCAAGCCAAGCAATTAGAAATGAAAAGGCTGAAATTACAATGGATCCAGCAGAAATCCAGAGGATCATCAATACCTACCTTTGAGAACCTATACTCCAATAAGATAGAAAACACAGAAGAAATGGACAGATTCCTAGATATGTATGAACTACCAGAGTTGAATTAAGAAGACCAAAAATTCTAAACAACCCAATATTAATCAATGAAATTGAAAACATAATTAAAAACTTACCAACTAAGAAAAGCCCGGGCCCTGATGACTTCAATGCTGAATTCTACAAGACATTTAGAGAGGAACTGCTGCCACTACTGTTTAAACTCTTCAGTGAAATTGAAAGTGAAGCAATACTTCCAAATTCATTCCAGAAGCAAACATCACCTTGATCCAAAAAGCAAAGAAACACCAAATCGAAAAAGAAAATTATAGGCCAATCTCCCAAATGCACATAGACGCAAAAATCCTCAATAAGATACTGGCAAATAGAATACAGAAGATCATCAAGAAGATCATACACTCTGATCAAGTGGGATTCATCCCAGGGATGCAGGGATGGTTCAGCATACACAAATCAATAAATGTAATGTACTATATTAACAGAGCCAATGACAAAAACCATATGATCATCTCACTAGATGCAGAAAAAGCATTTGACAAAATCCAACATGCATTTATGATAACAACCCCACAAAATATGGAATAGATGGTCTCTAGCTCAATCTTATAAAAGCCATCTATGAAAAGCTAACAGCAAATGTCATACTAAATTGTCAAAATTGAAATCCTAAATGGTTGCTAGAAAAAAAAGAAAAGAAAAGAAAAGAAAAATCCTTCAAGCTAAAATCAGGAACAGGACAAGGATGTCCAATACCACCACTCCTGTTCAAGATAGTTCTGGAAACATTAGGCACAGCAATTAGACAAGAAAAAGAAATAAAGACAGGAAATGGAGAAGGTAAACTGTCATTATTTGCAGATGACATGATACCCTATATAGAAGATCCTGAGAACTCCACCATAAGTCTTCTAGACTTAATAACCAAATTCAGTAGAGTAGTTGGATACAAGGTCAATGCACAAAATTGAATAGCTTCAGTGTACATGAACAGCAGACTCACTGAGAGAGAAACTGAAGAAACAACTCCTTTCACAATAGCATCCAAAAAAAAATGAAATACCTAGGAATCAATCTAATGAAAGAAATCAAAGACTTCTACCCTGAAAACTACAGCACTTTGAAAAAAAGAGATAGAAGAGGATATCAGAAAATGGAATGACATCTTTTGCTCCTGGGTAGGAAGGACCAACATAGTGAAAATGGACATAATTCCAAAACTACTATATAGATTCAATGCAATCCCAATTGAAATTCCAATAGAACACTTCACCCAACTAGAGAAAGCAATCCAAAAAATTCATTTGGAACAAGAAGAGACCTAGAATAGCAAAAGCAATTCTAGGCAACAAAGACAAGGTAGGGGGTTATCACAGTTCCCAATTTGAAACTATACTACAAAGCCACTGTGATAAAAAAACAAAAAACAAAACAAAAAACAACGCATAATACTGGCAAAGAAACAGACCCAAGGATCAGTGGAACAGATTAGAAGATGCAGAAACAACTCCAGACACACTCAGCCACGTCATCTTTGACAATGAAGCCAAAGCACCCTCACTGGAGGAAAGATAGCCTCTTTAATAGACGGTGCTGGAAAAAGTGGGTTTCAACTTGCCAAAGATTAAAACTAGACCTATATCTCTTGCCATGCACTAAACTAAAATCAAAATGGATCAAAGATCTAAATATTAAAACAGAAATACTAAACCAGCTGGAAGAGAGGTCAGGCAGAACTCTTAAAGACATTGGCATAGGAAAAGATATCATGAACAAAACTTTAGTCTCACGTGAACTAGCACAAAGAATTAACAACTGGGATCTCATTTTACTAAATACAAAGCTTCTGTACAACAAGACAAACCACGAACAGAGAAAAGAGAAAACACACAATATGGGTAAAAATTTTACTAGCTGTTCCTCAGACAAAGGTCTACTATCTAGAATATATGAAGAACTTAAAAAAAAATCAGATCTCTCAAATTTAAAGAGCTAATACAAAAGTGAGCACCTTAAATGAACAGATATTTCTGAAACAAAGAAGTAGAAACAATAAATAAACATATGAAAAAATGTTCAACATCACTGGTCATTCAAGAGATGCAAATGAAAACAATGCTGAGATTCCACTTCACTCCAGAAAGAATGGCTGCTATCAAGAAATCA
>NW_004624827.1:4048865-4071803 GCF_000247695.1 Heterocephalus glaber | reverse complement strand
TCACTCCAGAAAGAATGGCTGCTATCAAGAAATCAACCAATAACAAATGCTGGCGGGGCTGTGGGGAGAAAGGAACCCTGTTCCACTGCTGGTGGGAGTGTAGGCTGGCGCAACCAGTGTTGAAATCAATCCGAAGATACCTCAAAAAACTAGGATTAGAGGTCCGATTTGATCCAGCTATTTCCCTGCTGGGTATCTTCCCAAAGGAGTTAAAAGAATCCTACTACAGTGATGTATATGAACCCGTGTTTGTACTGGCATAGTTTGTAATAGCTAAAACTCGGAAACAGCCCAATTGCCCATGAACTGGTGACTGGATAAAGAAGATGTGGGTTTTTTAAAAAATAAAACAGAATACTACTCAGCTATAAAGTATGAGAAACTATAGACATTTAAAGCTAAATTAATTGAACATTGAGGCCACAATCCTAAGTGAAATAAATAGGATGTTCATATATAAATATCAAATAGTTTTTCTGGTGTGAGAAACTGAAAGTATAATTAAGGATCAAAATATATAATAGATAATTTGAAATAGGAAGATAAGGGTCAAAGGGGAAGGGGAAGCAGGAGGGTTAGGAGAAGTGAAGGAAATAAATATGAGAAAAAGCAAAAATGGAAACAAAGTTTTTGTAAATATGAAGGGGTGGAGGAGTGTGGGGGAGGGCAGGGGAAAGGAGAAAAATATAAAAACCAAGATATTTCTTGTAAAGGTACAAATTCCCAGTGATGAATATCATCATATTGTATACCTAAATGTACAAACATACTTAATGAATTTTTTTAAAAAAAGAAAGTCCAAGGGCCAGGGATTTAGCTCAGTGGTGCCACCACCTGCCTCACAAGTGCAAGGTCCTGAGTTCTATTCCCAGTACCATAAATAAATAAATAAATAAAACAAAGTCCAACAAAATTTTTTGAGGTACATAATTTTACACAAGATGTAAAACTAAACTAATTACAAAATAATTCTCTTCTGCTTGTTAAAGCACTTTAAATCTCAAAAATTACATTTCATATCGAACTTGCAATATGCTTGTTCTACAAACTATTATAAAATGAAAGTAAATGGAATGCTCTTTTTCTGATTATAAAAAATACTTACCCAGAAAAATTAAGAAATATTCAAAGATTTTAAAACCTAAAATTGTTTTCAATTCTACCTCTATAAAATAACTACCATTTATAGATACTTCTTTGTAAAGTAATATAAATAAAAGTAGATAATAAAGCTTTCTTTTGCAATGAGAATTATTTCTCTAGATTAGAAGTTTAAATCTAGAAAAATTATTAAGAAATAATTCAAAGCCACTGGAATCTATGAGGGTTATTTGAAATTTTTTTAAGAATAGTTGACTTTTTTTTTGTACTGGGGATTGAAATCGGAACCTTGTGCTTGAGAGGTAGGCAGCAGCACCACTGAGCTAAATTCCCCACCCAAGAATAGTTGACTTCTAAAGAGTTGTATTGAGTAAGGACTACGAGTCTGGTTTTCTTTGGTTGCAATCCTCCGTCTTCTCCAACTACAAGGCAGAGTACCATGGTTTTAGCAACTCAAAGCTTTAGATTATAGAGTGCAATGCAGAAGAGCTGGATATTTAAGAGAAAAATCTTGTGAATAAGGCATGCAAAAATCTGAGTTTATAAGAAATATCTGAATCTGAAGCCAACTGAAAGTCCTGAGTAAAAAGTACAAATGGGCACAGGAGAACACAGGGAGTTAGTTAAAAACCAGGTAGAAAATAAGGGGAAATTTATCTTCTTCTTATGAAAGCCAAATTGTGTGATTTGTGATTATTCTAATTTTTGAGTGAATGCATTCTCCAAAGGTACTCAGGGCAAGAAAAGAGACTAGGAAATCTACATTTACCTGATAGCCCAGCAATTTATCTATAAGGAATATTGGCTTTGTAAACAAAATTTCATTGGAATTTTATTCATAAAAGCCCTAAACTGGAACCTGAAAGTCAAATGTCTTATAGGCAAAACAAATGTGTATCTTTTAAAGTGAACATTATTTATAGATTAAAAGTAGAAAGCTTGATGTGTAGAATATGGATAAAATTTTAAAATATTATGCTAAGTGAGAGAAGCAAAGCAAGAGACTATACATACTGTGTCATTTTAGTTATACAAAATTCTAGAAAAAGTAGAGCTAAAGGGACAAAATGTAGATTAATGGGAACCTGGTAAAGGATGGGGCAAAGATCAAATTTATAGAGACAAGAAATATGTTTTGGATGATGAAATTGTTTCTTATCATGATGTGACGGAGGTTTCACAGTGCTATACATTTTGCCCAAACTCATTAAACTATGTTTAACATGGGTGTATTTCATTGCATGAAAATTATGCCTGAAGAAAGCTGTTATAATAATAATTCTCAATCACTATTATAGCTTGTGTCTAGATGTCCCTGCAAAGCCTCATGCAGCCATGGGGGCGGGCGCTTTTCAGAGGTAGCTGGACCTAGAGTGTATGGTGCTGGGATCAAGGGTGTATGATTATTAAATCAATCCACTGATCAGCATAGTTCTGGCCAAAATTAAGGGCATGAGTGCTGCACCTACCCTAGGTAAGTAGCATGCATAAAAAATAAGAGGCATAAAAAATAAGAGGCAGAAAGAAGGTTGATGTGCTCTTGCTTGCCTGCTTGCTGTGGACTGTTTCTCCTTTGTGATGACCTTTTGCCATGCCACCCTACCTTGGAGCCAGCCAATTACAGATTGAAACCTCTACAAACTGAGAGCCAAATAAACCTTTCCTCTTTTAACTTTGGGTGTCAAGTATTTTGTCTCAGCAATGAGAAAAGTAACTGAAATAATTTGGTACCAGAGAAGTGGGGTCATTGTTGTGACTATACCTCCAGCCAAAAGAGAAGGAAGCCTGGCTACTGCTCCAGTTGGCATCATACCCTGGCATCATCCATATGGTGCTGGCTTTAGGTGCATGCAGAATGCAAGACTTATGAGGTCAAGAAGGCTTCCACAAAAGAAGGCCTGGGAGACCAAGCAATGTGCCCCTGAGAGAGCAGTGTGTGAAGCTGTGAGTGTAAAGCCAAAGGTGTAGTGGAGACCTCAGAAGTTTGAGGAAGCCAGTAATGTGAGTCATCTGAGGAAAACTGCAAGGATGGAGTAGAACTGGGCCAAGAGAGAAGCCATCAGAGCTACAACAAACAGCAGTGCCATAATGGCAGAGCCACCCAAGCCCTTTGGAGTTGACAGCTTTCCACAGATTGCCTTGGATGCTGGGCATGACACTTCAGCTCTTAATGTTTGCCCCGCTGGATTTTGGACTTTCTTTGGTCCCATTCCTTTGTATTCCCCTTTGGAATGGAAATGTCTATCTTGTGTCATTTTTTGTTGGAAGTGATTAACTTTCTTTTCATTTGTTACAGGGGCTAAGAGTTTGCCTTAAATTTCAGAAGAGACTTTGGACTTGGACTTTTCAGCAATGCTGAAAGAAACTGTTAGAGAAACTGGCAACTCTTAGAGATGGACTAAATGTCTTTTCCACAAAGGGATGTGCATGAATCCTTGGGGGGCCAAAGGCAAATTGTTATGGCTTGGGTGTTCCCTGCAGATGGATCTAGATTGTGTGGTGCTGAGATCAAGGGTGTATGATTACTAAATCAGACCACTGATTGGCTTGGAATAGCCTGGCTATTAAGGGTATGAGTGCTACACCTGCCTTAGGGTTAGTGGCCTACATAAAATATAAGAAAGGAATAGAAAGAGGGCTGCTTGCTTGCTATGGATTGTTTCTCTTCTGTGATGCCCCTCTGCCATGCCAACCTGTCTTGGAGCCAACTGGTTATGGACTGAAACCCCTACAATCTGTGGGCCAAATAAAGCTTTCCTCCTTTACCTTTGGGTGCTGGGTATTTTGTCTTAGCAATAAGAAAAGTAAAAAACACTCACCTTACATTTATTGTCCCATCCCGCTCATTGCTTCTAATGCAATATATTTATCAAAATTTATTTGAGCAAGTAGCTCTCTGAAAACCAGTATGCATTTGATCTTCTCGTTAGCCCTGATTATTCATGGATTTTAATTTATATAATCCTGGAAGAAAGAGAATGGGCTGAAAATGATAGGTAAGTAGAGTGATAGCAGATTTCACAAAATAAAAGTTTCAGAATAAAATATTTTCTTATGTTTCTAGGGAGAAAAAAGTAGACAATAACTATAAATGTAGATGTAAATTTTACTTTATCTAATTTAAAAATATATCACTACTCATAGGCGTTTGCCTATATGTCATATATATATGTATAAATATGTACAAATTTATATAATGTTTATATTATACATAAAGAGAATATGCTTGCCAAAAATCCTTCTCCAATGATTGCATGGTATCATTATATTCAAGTACGTTGTATTACTGTCTTTTAGTGAATATCTTAGGATGTTTAGGATTTTTGTTTATTATAAATAATTGTGCTCAACATTTTTCTAGATGTAACACTACAAATTAACCCAATTTCCCTCTTATAATAAATTTGTAACAGTGCATAGAATCTCCAAGACCAGATTAAAGGGACTGTACTTTTGTATCTTTCATAGATATTTACTTATGTTTTCATAAGTGATGTATTAACTGATTCATTTTCTTATACCCTTGATTCTTTATAAGAGATTACCAATCTTAAATGTTAAGAAAAAAATCATTGAGTTTTTAATATTTATTTATTTATTTATTTATTTATTTAAATTATCTATAGTATTTTTTAGTGTTTTTAATCATTGAGTTTCAACTATTTTCTAAATGTCTTATGTGGCATTTCTGTATTTCTTTTGTAAATTATTTGCTGTTGTATTTGTTTATATATACTATAAATATTTATACTGAATTATTATGTGTTATATCATGTTTAAATTCATTTTTCAAGTTTTTTGTCTTTTCAATTTTTAAATTCATTGTTTGAATTTTATATTTTAAAAATAAAGTAAAATTTACTGAAATCTAGTACTTAGTTCTATGAAATGAAATACAAGTATAGATATAACATCACAATTCAGTATGTAACCATTTCTTCAACTCATAATATCACTCATGAAATCTCTTTGTACTAACATCTTCCTCTACTCCAAATCCTGAGCATCTCTGATCTATTCATTTTATCTTTATATGAATGTCAAGTAAATGGAATCATACTATATATAACACTTTTGACTTGTTTCCTTCATTTATTTCTGCAGAAAATCAGCAAGGACATTGAGGACTTCAATAATAGCAGCAACCACAGGATATCATTCATCTTTGCAAAATTTGTCACTTACCTTTGATTTACCCATTCCTTTGTGTGTGTGTGTGTATGTGTGTGTGTGTGTGTGTGTGTGTGTGTAGGTTTATCAGCCAACATTATATCATACATTATATTTATTGGTGCATGTTTATATTATACATTATTTATTGGTAAATAAAAGGAATGATTGCCTACAAAGATTTGAAACAAGGCAAGGATTTTCATGTTCAAAATTGTAATTCAACATAGTGCTTGGAGTTTTTAGCTAGTTCAGTAAGGCATACAGGTTAGATAAAGAAATAAAGCCCTAAGGCCGGGGATCTAGCTCAGTGGTTCTGGCGCCTGAATCGCAAGCGCAAGGTCCAGAGTTCAATACCTGGTACTGAAAAAAAAAAAAAAAAAAAGAAATAAAGCTCTACCTATTTGTAAATAAAAGGAATATTTAATTTGAAAATCCAAGAATCTAGAAAAGTAGCACTAGAACTAATAAGCGATGTAGCATGTAATATATGAAGTGTGATCATAAACTATGATGCTTATTTAAATTTTTAAAAAGTATTACAGTAAAATCACATTGCCACTAATTCTGCTCAAAATACGTTCTTCTCTTCAAACACACTTAATCCATCTTTCTTACCACTTTTTTAAAGAGTTCTGTAAGCCCACATTTGTGAGTATCTTTTCCTGGGTGCCTTGGTGTCCTGAGTACAATCAAAGTATTTACAGCAATTTATGTCAAATATCAATATGGTCTGTTCTCACCCACATTATTTGGTCTGATACCCTCTGACTTCTGGTTCTTTCCCAAAGTCAAAATGACCATAAATGGTAAATATTTTTTTTGTTTGGTACCAGGGATCGAACTTGGGACCTTGAGCTTGCGAGGAAGGTGGCAGAACCACTGAGCTAAATCTCTGGCCCAAAGGTAAATATTTTTAATATTTCAAGACATCAAGACAATCAGGACAGTGCAAATAACAGCTCATCTTAAGGTAGGATAGAGGAAATAAACGTAAGTAAAAAAAAGAGATGAGGAAAATTAGAATTTTAAAATTGCACTTCTAAAATAAATGCAGCTTCATGACACAAAAATTATTCAAGCCCAAGTTTTCCTGGACTATCTGAATGAACCTAACATGTTAGTTATTTTTTTTTTTGCATGTAGATTCAGTTGTTACTGCAGCATTTATTGAAAGGATTATCATTCCTCCATTGTATTACCTTTGCTATTCTGTCAAAAATTGGCTGACTTGTGTTTGTGAGGATTTATTTCTGCACTTTTAATTTTGTTCCATTAATTAATTTGTCTTTCTTCTCATCAATATGACACCTCATTATAAGTTTGGATATCAGATAGTGTTAGTCATTTAACTGTGTTCTCCTCCAATAATATCTTGACTTATTTTTGTTTAATATTTTTCTTCTTTTGTAGTTTTTACTAAAAATTTTCTTTTATTCTATTTTCTATCCTTTCTTAATATGCCATTATATTATTTTTATATTTTAATGGTGCTTCTAGTTTATGACATACATTTACAGGTGTAGAGTAATTTATACTAATTAAATAACCCCAGCTCCTCCTTCCTATATTTTCTACTATTCTTGCTATTCCTTTTACCAACCTTTATCATTTTTCCTTTTTTTTCCTGAAGAACTTTTAACATTTCTTACAAAACAGGACAACAAATTCCTCCAATATTTATTCATATCAAATATTTCTCCTTCATTTTTGAGGGGTAATTTTGAAGAGTACAAAAATTCTATATTGGTAGGTTTTTTTCTCAACACTTTAAATATTTTACTCAACTTTATTCTTGCTTTCATGTTTTCTGAAAAGTCAGATGTTATTCTTGTCTTTTCTCTTTTTCAAGAAAGACTTTTTTGTTTTCTAGTGACTCTTTTGTAGATTTTTTTCTTTATCTTTGATTTTATGCAGCTTGAATATGACACATATAGGTATATATTTTTTGGTAATTTATTCTATCTAGTGTTCTCTGAGCTTCCCAAATCTGTGATTTGGTAACTAATATTAATTTGAGAAAAATTCTAACTGTTATTCATTCTTTTTATTCTTTGGGTTCTTTATTTCTCTTAGTTCTTTCCCTCTTTTTTTCTTTTGGCTCTTTCTTCACCTTCCTTCCTTCCTTCCTGTTTTCTTTTGAGAAGGATCTCACTATATTGATCTTAAACTCTTGAGCTCAAGAAATACTCCTGCTTCAGTCTCCCAAATAGCTAGGACCACAGGTGCATGCCCTACTCCCAGCTCCTAGCCAGTATTCTTTCAAACATTATTTTCTGCTACTTTCTTTCTTCTCATTCTGGCATTCTCATTATACATACCTGTATCTTTTAAAATTTTGCCATAGTTCGTGGATACTCTGGGGGTTTTGTTGTTGTTAGTCTTTTTTCTCTTTGCTTTTCTGCTTTGAAAATTTCTCTTATGATATGTTAAAATTAATTCTTTGCTTAGCAGTCTACTAATAAGTTCATCAAAGGCATTTTCATTTCTTTTACTGTGTTTTTGATCCCTGCTGTTTTTATTTGAAACATTATTAAAATTTCTATCGCTATGCTTACGCTGTCCATGTGTTTTTGCATGCTATTTTATCTGCTACAGCCCTTAGAATAATAGCCGTAGTTGTTTTAAGTTTCTGGTCTGATAACTCTAACAACCTTGGTTTATCTGAGTCTGGATTTCATGTTTGCTCTGCCTCTTCAAATCGTGTGTGTGTGTGTGTGTGTGTGTGTGTGTGTACGCGCGCTTCTGTGTGACTTGCAATTTTTTATGGCTAGTCAGACCTGATGCTCTGGGTAAATAGAACTGCAGTGCAAAGGCCTTCAACATATAATGACAACATCTGAGAAGAGGAAGCATTCTATAGTCCTATGGTTATAACTAAGGCTTTCAATGAGCCTGGATTTCACCAGTACTTCTCTTGCCTCCCTCTGCCTTGATCTTAGATGGTGTAGAATGACTGAAGTAGGATCAATTTGGTATTTCCCTTCCCTCAGGTTTGTTAGAATCAATAAAACAAACAAAAAATAATAGTTCAAGCTCTAGTAAAAAAATCCTGTTGAGGAACACCCTGGTTAAGAACAGAATACTCTGAACTGTTTTTCAAAACAGCTGCTTTATACCTCCCCTCCTGGAAACCTGAAGGGAATTTTCCCCACCATTCATTATGGGCACCTGATCAAGCTCCTAGGGGTAAGACCCAGAAAAATGGCATAACCCTTCTTTGAATGCCCATACCTTGCATTTTAACTCTCAAACTTGTCTATAGCTAGTAACTAATGAGTTACCCTCAGACATGCAGAGAGGTCCCTTTGGAGGTTTCTGCTCTGGAGTTTTAGTTCAGGTATGCTGTGATTCTCTGCATTGTAATGGATTTCTAAGTTTGTTCATCTTCTTAGTTATTGTTAGAAGAGATGCCATCCAAGCTCCTCACACACCAGAGTGGAAACAAAAATAAATTCTTTAAAGATTTTTCTCTGGATTATTAAATTCATCTTTTGGCTCACACAGTTTCTGAGGAATTTGAGAACATTTTTATTTTTGTTCCTCTATCAATAAGGTCTGTATTCTCTGGCTACTTTTGGGCTTTTTGTTAAATACTAATTCTTAGCAATTTGATCACATGGTATGTTTTCATTTCTAGAAGGAGGGCAGAATCCTCATCATATGTCTGTTTTATTGAGCTTGTTGGATCTCTGAGTTGTAAGTTTCCTCAAATTTGAAAACTTTTTAGCCCACATGTCTCCAAGACTTTCTGTCCTTATCTGTCATCTTCATCTGTGACTCTAGTTACAGGTTACATATTACATAGAGTCCTTTTCAAGTGCAGCTAAAGGGCAAATGGCCCTAGGGTGCTCCCTTCAACCTTGATATGAAGTCACTAATCCTATTTAGAAGGCTTTACTCTTGTGAGTTCATCACCTCTTAAAGAGCCTTAAATTTCGTCCTATGACCTTTGGTGGAACAATCACATTCAAACTACAGTAAACATCTAACCCTTGATGTGATTGTATTTAAACCTAAGACTTTCAGGAGGTATTTAAGGTTAAATAAGGTTAAAAGAGTATGGTTCTTATCTGAGAGGTTTAGTGGTCTTATTAAAAGAGAAAGGGTGAGAGAGTTCTCTCTTGTCACTTGGAGGCAGCAAGGAAAGGCATGTGAACACACAAGAAAAGGAAACCATCTCCAAGTCTGAAAAAAAGCTCTCATGAGAACCCAATTATATTGGTACTCTGATCTCAGACTTCCATCCTCCAGATCTGTGAGAAGTAAATTTAAGTTGCTTAAGCTACCCAAGCAATGATATTTTGTTACACAAGCATAAGCAAGCTAAGACAGGTTAGACCGTAGAAATCATGAGTATACTTTAATATATATTGAAGAAAAAATTTTTCTTAAAAAATTTAAATTTAAAAAGCTGCAGATATTTCATGAACAAAAGTGTTATAAAACAAATTTTGAAATAACTTATGAAAGTACTTTGTTAAAAATAAAAGCTAATTAAATTTATTTTTAAGAAAATAAGATGATTTGCTGGTTATGAGATCAACTCATGTAGGATAATTGAGACAAACAGTTTCTAAGGAAATTAATATGTTACCAAAGAAATCTATAAAATAAATTTCTCTCATCAAAAGGCACCAATCTCAGAAATATTTTTTACTCTTTCAGTACATGAGAGTAATAATTGAGAAATATGATTCAGATTATCTTCCATAAATACACTAATCCCAGACTAAATATATTCTAATCTCCCACTTATATTTTATTTGAACTATGATTGATATCGACACTATGACTATTTACTGAACTAGAGATTAAACCACATTCACTAATTCACTCAGGAAAAAGAAGTCAGGAAAGGCAATACTGTGGATATTATAGAAAATATCCTTACTACTGCTATATTTTAATCTGATTGTTGAATGAAAAATAATATGTATCATGTAAAATATGTATAATATGTATAATGAAAAATGAGTAGATAAAAAATAAGAGAATATTTTCTCTCAAAAATGCCAGAAAGTGAAATTTTGCAGACATCTCCATTACTTGTTTGTAGTGTGTAGCTATGTTTCATATTCAGTACAGTCAATTCACAGGACATGGACATAGAGAAGGAAAGGGAAAGACCCTAACTGGTCGACCTGCTCTTCGGTGAGCTTGTTTTCCAATATTGGCAGATGAAAAATATACTGATAAATCTGGTATTCATCAAATACCAGAGAATCCTCTACTCTGAAAGAGATTTCATGTTAAAATTGTATAGCGTCAAATCATGTTCTGCTGTCTTATTTAAACCCTCAGGTTTTAGCTAAACACTGAAATACACATTGTGAGACCTTAAATATCTATACAGGATTGTAGAAAGTAACCTAAAATAAGAAAATACTCAGATATGGCATATGGCTCAGTTACTATTTTTTATTTGTTATAGCAAATGAGACAGAGTTTGTAAGGCCTGACCCCTGTCTGACTTTCAAGCTCTTCCTCAAGCATATGTCACCTTATGTGGCGAGCTAATATTTTTATTTGGGTCTCAGGGACTGTCTTTCACTTTTGAGAGACATGAATACAATCTTTTTTGGAGGGTACCGGGGATCGAACTTGGGACCTTGTGCTTGTGAGGCAGGTGCCGGAACCACTGAGCTAAATCCCAGCCCTATCAATTCCATCTTGATTGCCAGGTGGAATGTTTGACATTTTAAATGTATGTAGGATTATCCGTTTGCTAATGCTAACTTACCTCTGACTTCAAATAGGTGAAACAGTAGCAAATAAAACCAATGAATGTAACAGAAAGTGCCTATAAGATATGAAGAGCAAGAACCAGAATACTTATGAATGCTTGAAATAGATTGTCCTTGTAATATGTTTGAGAACTCTTTCCTCCAGTCTCCTAATGGTAATATAACTTATTGCCCTTGTCCTTTTTAAAAAGTATTTATATAGTCTAGAGCATACACTAATTGCAGTGTAATTGGCAGTACTGTAAATATGCCTACAACGAAGCACAAGGCATAATTGTTGTCCTTAAAGAACTTTCAGTCTTGCAACTGAGGATAATCTAAGCATACTAATAACTTGATAAAGCAAGTCTCTTAAGAGGGGAACAAAGAAAGTGCTAACAGAACTCCACTTCTTCTAGGTCTAAGGCCCCAGGGGTATAATTCAGATAATCAGGAGGGCATAAATTTTAACTTTGTTCCACTCTACATTCTCAGATGACAGGGCTAGAAGTCTACTCCCATTGAGATCTATGGCTTTTGCTAAGCAAGGAGAAAAAAATGACTTATTCTCTGACGATATGGACTCCTGTTTGGCTTGGTTAACCTGCTTTCACTTCCCTTAGGAGAATAATTGAAGAGAAGGAAGTTGCATGTAGCGATTCAGAGGTTCGTAACTAGGAAAATTCTTAGATTTAGGGGCATATGTAGCCTTTCATGTACAAAGTTCTCATTTTAACATACCTCAGGCTACCTGGCTTTACTGATTTATAGTTAATTAGGATTGAGATTTTCATTGAAATTCGAATACTTACATGCTTTTTCGTATGCATTTCAGATCGTGTTGGCTGAAGCAAATAATTGTAACAGCACTCAAGAAATGAATGAATACCACAGGGAAGAGTTTCAAACCATCCCTGCCCCTGACAACCTGTAAGTAAATCCTGCTGTGTTCTCTGTTCACAGAAATATCTTTCTGACATCACTTGTGATAGCTGAAAGATTTCTTTTCCCATCAGTTAAAAAAATCCCAATACCATTTCTTCACTTTTTAACTGTGTCTTGAAATCCCTGAAGAAAGTTCTCTATTTGCTGTTAGACATTTACACTATTTGGACAAAATTGAGGCTTCGTTATTATGTATGTGCTCATGTTCTATTATGATAAATGAACAGCAGTTGAGGACCAAGTTAAGAGAGGAAATCTATATTAATTATGGTGAAGAAAGAAGAATATATTGGCCTTAGAATGATTCAATAACATTATCCCATTGTGCATTCAAGGCATTTCATAAATACAGAAGTCTAGTAAGGAAAACGGTCTTCACTCTATGCTAAGGGGCTAAAAGATCTATTTACATCTTTTAAACATGTCCCAAATACCTTTCTATGACATAGAACTTCCTTTCATTACTAGTGATTAAAAATAATCAGGTTTAAACTACCTATAACTGTCTCGGTTTATCTATAAACCCTGCCAGAATTCAAAAGAAGAGACAGCTCTGGAGAAATATTTCTAACTGGCCATATCCAGGGCTGATTTTTATAAGTTATCAGATTCTGTTCCTAACTTTATGATTTGTTGCTTATGAGATATTTATGAAGGTATTTTACATATTGTGGTGCCTAATAGGAAGATACTTTTGTTGCAATTAAACTTAAATTGTTATTCTGGTCATCAAATTGGGATCTGATTACAAGGAAATTATCTATAAATCTAAAATCAGCATTTGAGATTTTAAAAAGTTTACCAAAATATTACATAAAGTTTTATTAAGAAAAGTTACAGCTTAAAAACTAGCTAAAAGGTGGGATAAGTTAGCTACTTTATTGTTCTGAAGATGAAATTAACTAGGCCCCATGAAAAACAGGAATTTTCTGATTTCCAAATTCATCTTGTGCCTTCTTTCAAAAGTTCATTTGTTTTAAGTTTATTTGCTTGTTACACTAAACTATTAATACTGAACAATTAAAAAAGTGACAATACAGTATGTTTTGTTATCTATTACTGTCACGTAGCTATATTTAAAATACTGATTTTGTTTCACTTTTTAAAAAATCCCAATGTATTCCATTAATTTAACTCTTGATTCTTCAGGGGAAAGCAGCTTTCACAAACTTACCAAAATGAGTACCTAAATATCACTGAACATTAACTTAATATAGAGAAGTTTCCACCTGAGAGGATGCCTTTATTCACTAACTTGACACTTCACCTCTTGAGATTTATAGTTCTTGCCTAAAACTGAAAGTAATTGTATTGTTAACTCCAAATGAAAAATACTGATTCTAGGACTGGACAATGAAAATTCTCTCATTGTTTATAGTTTCCGACTGAGAAAGAAATCTGAGGACTAAGAATCCACAACTGGTCCAACTTCCCCTAACAGATAATAACTGAATTCTAAGAGTACTTATACCTATCAGAATACTACACCCAAGAATCAATGCACTCATACATACACACACTGTTTTAAATAAAAATTCCAAATCCTCTGGTGAGTCATTTTCAAAACCTAAGTTCTGCACCTGTGAGTAGTGGGTTTAAAACAGAGAAGATGAAGCTGAATGAAATATGTTCATGCTATTCTTCTTCTTTTTTTTTTTTTTTTTTACTTTTTTACAGTCAGGATTAACCCTGACATTACATTAGGCTATTCATTCATGTTTCCTAACCCAGTGTTAGTTCATATTCCCATTGCTGCTTTTTGGTGGAGTATAGTGGTATGCAGTAGTGTTCTCCCCCACCCATAATGACAAGAGAACAGCTGTGTGATTTGGCTTCCCTATTGACTGTTACTGTAAAAGGTCCATTTGGTCACTACATTTGAATCCTAAAAATCATAATCTCTGAAATGTCACCTTGCATCATAGGTCCCTTGGCTGTTGTTAAACCACCTAAAACCAGAGCTCCAGATGCATGACTCTGGAATTGCAGTAACATCCGAAGGCCATAAGAGACTTTATCCAAGCTGGTTGCTATGTCACACTTGTGAAATTTTCAGTGGATTTTCAGTGAGGTGATTTTTCCTCTGGTTTTATTTGAGATTCTTTTCACATGAAATACCTGGTGGTTTCAAATTGCATTATAGAAACTTTGAGGATATTTGGATAGATATCTGCTAGATAGAGTGTGGCAAAACTCGAAGCCAGTTAAGGCTCTCTTCTTGGGGAAGAAGGAAGGTGACTGACTTTTTTTTTCTTAAAATTGTTAGTATTTGTTGGGGAGGGAGTAATAAAATCCTACATAAGTAGAGTAGTGATAATCTTAAATGATATATATTGTAAGAATCTTTTTTTCCTTTGTAAATATGCTAGTCTGGTGTTTTTTTCAGGTATTAATTATGTAGTTCTTTTCTTTTGATTTTAGGTAATGGATATGGTAAGAATCTTTTTTTTTAATTTGTTAATACTCTAGTTGTATTTTTTACATAATATTTATTTAGTTCTTTTCCATTTTTCTCCCCTCTTCTTTCTCCATGCCTCTGCTTTCTTCTTTTCTTCTTTCTAAATCATATTACAATTTTAATTCACCCTTCTTTATCTGCCCTGGTCACAGGATTCCTTTCTGGCATTATTTGACATGAGCTTATGAAATGTAGACTGCGTCATAGACATAGGATCTAGACTCAGATTTTCATTAGTTGTCCTCACAAACAGGGGAATGTCACTGTATTTTTTCCAAGCTCTGTTTCTTCATAAAAAAAAAAGGAGGGTGCTTAAAAGAACCATCCACAAGTTCTCTCCATGTGATAATGTCCTGTGAGTCAATTAATCTAGGCCCTAATTTTTCTTAAAAATGAAATCCAATATGGGTAAATATCAATAATTTTACAATACGTATATAGTTTATTCAGTAGAAAATACCTGAGATCCTATCATGGGTATAGATTCTTCCACTGAAAGCTTAATTCATATTGGTATTTACACATGCTGAGGTTCAATGTCATGTACCATCTCATGGTAAGTATAACAGTTATAGCCACAAGTTTTGAAATCAGAAAGACTTTAGCTTGAATTCTGAATTTTCCACTTATTACTGCAGAGATTATCTGAGCTTTTCCTCTACAAAATAATTCCCATTCTTTATACCCATTTTAGTGGCTGTTATGTAGATACATGTGAAGTACAGTGCCTGACATAAAATATATGTTCAAAATGAAAACTATTTTTGTTGTTTGAATTATTAATGGATTTTTATTCCTTCTTGAAAAAGTATGAAAATAGAGTAAAAATATAGAAATATTCATGACAGTGAAGAGGTGTCATCAAAGAATATCAATTACAGAATATGAAAAATTTTACCTCCTATGAAATGGTCCTGAATTCATATGGCAAGTGCTATGTTAATATTCTCCCTCCCAGCCTCCATGGCAGATATTGCATCATCCTGATGAGCTTGGACAGGATTTTGGAATCTACTTAATCTTAGTGCACATGTAGATACTATTCATTAACTGTTACAGCACTCAGAGAAAAAACAAATTAGTCATTTGTGGTCTACTTCTAGTCATAGCCTTGAGCCTAAATAAAAGGAAAAAAACAAATGAATGAGGACTGTTTATGGACTGGGAATAAGAATTCACAAAATAAATTTAAACATTAAATTGAAATTATAGCTACTATTCATAATTTCCTGTCTTTTTTGTTTTTGAATCTTCATAATTCTTTCATTAGCAACTAAATTAAAATCAATTGCAATACCAGACTTAAAAATAGCATTGCGTGTCATACTATTGAGTAGTCTGGGTATATACATCGATCAAACAAATTTATCAAACTCATTTATCACACATATTTTGTGTAAGTTACTGTCATTTGAAAAATATGACATCTTTGATACCATTTTTGGAAGTAAAATTTTGGGGAATTCTGAACATCATTTTGTAGAGGGGTAAAAAGGGAGAGGTGGCCTCAAAAATGTTGGCTGTACACACAAAAATATTTCCCAAAGAACTGTAGAATCAACCTGGATAACATTGCAGATACTTTACATCTGCATAGTGAGTACAAGACATGTGTCAGCATCTCAGTCCAATCTGAACCACCTTGAAGCAAGATTGACAGTTGAGAGTAGAGAAGAATGTTCAGTTGAAGGCTGCTTCAGAAAGGAAAAACACTACAAGGATTAAAAAAAAGTCACAATTGAATGAAATGAAGGGTAATTTAAGTCATCACAGTTTGAAAGAAAAAAAAATCTGAATCCAGTTGAACCTGTCTACCCTCTCTTTTGAAACAAAAATTACATCTTCAAAACATTACTAGTTTATCACCCTTGCTAATAAAGTCTAAATTTGCAGAAAATCTTATACCTTGTATTTTACTTCCTAATACATATCATCTACGTGGAGTGAAGAGCATATTTGCTATTTTGAAATATTTCTTCTTGGGTTTAAAATAGATCACATTACAACTGATTAGACATAATTATCTAAAAAGACACTTGCCATTGTTTTATATAATTACAAGTAAAATTTACCAAATTTGAAATTGTTTTAACAGTTGAAAAGTGATTATAATGTACTTTTTTTTCCAAAATTAATTGGAGGTTAACTACACAGAAAATCAAATCCTGCTTTTGTGAGAGTACATTTGATAAGGATATTTTTAATGAAGATATTTTAGAGCAGTGATCATGGGCCTGACAGATTTTGATAGCAGCTGCAAAGTGATTGAGTCTGCTCAGGTGATAGAAAACCTGTGAATATGCTACCTCCATTTTTCTAGAGTTAGGTCAGAATTAGTCATAGTAATGAATGTCCTCAAGTGTATTTTCAAATGTGATGGAGGATGTGTGAAAAGAACAAAAGAAAGAAAATTCTGTGTCTTCTTTTTTAAGACTTTCTTTTAAATGGAGTATCTGTCAGATGCTAGAATTGTCCATTATTACATAATGTAACTCTTTCAACAGCTTTTTATTAGTTTTATTATCCACATTTGAGATTGTGAAATGCAATAAAAAAATTTTTAAATTTACGCAAATTACAGACTTCATTTTCATAGGACTTTTCTCATGATTTACCATATTCCAAACACTTTGTCTACCACTTTCAGCTTCCTAAGTACTTAAAGTCCTCTCTTCTAACCTTTATAGTTTCCTCTGGCCTCTGACTTCCCTTGGGTAGTGGTACACATGGTTCAATCCTAACTTTCATATTTCACCTCGGATCTCATCTCAGCAAGGCCACCCTTCACCATGCTATTTCAATTAGCCCACTAGCTCACTCTATTTCTTCATAACATCGCAGTGATTCTTGTCTTCAAAAGTATCACTTACTCCCTGTTATGGGCTGAATTGTTCCCTCCTAATCCCTCCAAATGTAACTGTGTTTGTTATAGATCCTTAGGAAGTAACTAAGGTAAAATTAGGGCAAAAGAGTGGCCTCTATTCCAATACGACTGGTAGTCAATGGATAGGACACAAACACACACAGGGAAGACAATGTGAAAACACTGAAAGAAGACCAACATCTATAAGCCAAGGATAGAAGATTTCAGAAGAAAGCAATTCTACTGACACATTGATCTTGGATTTCTAGCCCCCAAAAGTGAGGAAACAAATGTCTTTTGCTTAAGGTATCCAGATTTAGTAATTTATAGTGCCAGTCCTAGCAAGCTAATATATATTGTCATTGATCTATTTTCCATTGTCCCATGTCTAAAAGTAATCAGCCAGCTGATAATGGACTGAAACATCTGAAAGCATGATCTGAAATAAATTTTTCCTTTTTCAGGTTGAATTTCTCAGATATTTTGTCACAGTGAATGAAAGCTGACTAGCTTCTTATGATACGAGTAACTCAGAGGCAACTGATTTTTGAGAAGAGTATCAGTGGATCCAAGTGTGAGGAAATAGATAATCAGAAGAAATGAGATAGTATCTAAAATTCAACCAATTTTCCATAATCTTCCAGATTATTTTTCAAGTTCCTTGTGTATATTTTTACTATACTGCCCACCTCATTCCAGTGATATTGCATGTATGTATATACTTCTACCACCAGAACTCTATTTTCCAGTAACTGTCTTATTTATTTTTGCTTATCAAGTACTTACTATGGTTCTTACCATATACTTGGTTTTCAGTAGAATCTGAAGTTGATATGAGGGCTATACACCAGGCTTATTGGACACAAATCAGCCAAATAACATAAATTATTGTTCACTGAGTTTTAGTTTCTTATATCCCACTTTACCTATAAATTCTTTTATATTTACAAATTGACAAAAGAGAGTATTTCATATGCCACATTAATTTATCTTCATTCCCATTCAATGATCACTTGCACTCTTAACCATGATTAAAAATGTGTATATGTCAGTTTCTCATTACTTTCCTTAGCAGTAATGTCAGATAACAGACAAGAATCTCGGATAAATACTTCAGCTTCTCAGAGTTCAGCCTCATACAAAATAACCTAAATGTCCTAATGTAGCCTGGTATCCTGCCTTTCCCATTCACTCTAGTCTTGCTGGTCATCTAGAGAGTCAGTGCCCCCACCACCCAAAGTCAAAATAAAGTAATTCAAATAAGAATTCATTGATACATAGGTAGATATACTCATGTTCAAGGAAAATTTAATATATCAGGATAAATCTTAAAATTTCTGACTTTTCTGAATCTGGCCTAAAGTCAAAATCTAAGAAATGATGTGTTGGCATAAGAGGGTTTTTTTTTTTGGTGTATTGAGTATACAGTTACTTGAATTAGAACTGACTTTATTTTCTTAATGTGACTTGAACAAAGAAGTGAAGAAAAAGTCAAACCTGGTGAATCAAATTGCAGTAAGAGAAAAATCTTGTGAGGCAAATTGTTCTGGCTGATTTAACCCTGAAGATATCAAGCCTTAGTGAATGATATAAAGAATGCACTTGAAAATACGACTTTGATACAGTCCTATAGACATTATCTTATGGATCTATTTCATTGCTTTATATACCAATGTCTGGGTTTTTAAAATCTATTTACCTGTTTACTCTCTTTCTTCACATTTACTTCATGAGAAGGAAGCAGAGTATAGATATTTATATACTATCATTCATATATGAAAGTATGAGCATTATTTATAGATTTTTAAATGGAATAATAGGCTTTTCTGTGCTTCACCTTGCCTCTGCTGAGAGCACCTAGGACACCTGTGGTTTGCTCTTAGGCTGTTCAGATAAACAGTGAAGTCTGCAGTTTGCATTTTGAAGTGAAAGAATGGTTCTCTTCCTAAGTTCACCATTACTGGGTGTGTTATGGTGAGCAAAGTTTAATGTCTCTGGGGTCTACTGGTAATATAAAAATTATTCTTGTCTTATATCTTAATATCTTCGTGTAACAAATATTTATGATGTACTTGCATGTCTGGTACCGGTATTTATTATGTATTTACATGTCTTGCCTTAAATTTATCAATTCACAAGTAAATTGGTCCTTTCAGAGCTTATCTGGACAGATCAATAGACAATATAAAAATAATCTTAATAACTAAGAAAAGCATGTAGTGTGTTAGAAGGTAAAAATATCTTTATAGTCTAATTCCAAAAGGAAGGGTCAAAAGTGCTCAGGTCATTGGACTGGCAGGTTAAGTGTTTAGTACCAGGCAAAGTGTCAAAGAGAAGTTGAGATTTGACCAAATATTTTAAAATAGTGAGAGAATCAGCCAAAACAATACCTGTAGAAAAAATATTATAGATGGACGAATCAACCAGAACAAAATATTTCATATAGATGCCTGCTTACCGTGCTACTGTGTTCCAGGAATACAGGTTTTGGTTTTTGGTGTGTATGTGGTGTGTGTGTGTGTGTGTGTGTGTGTGTGTGTGTGTGTGTGTAAACCAAATGAAATCATGTCCATGTGGCAACATGTCAGGTACAAAGTGTTAGCCATCCTAGGAGAGCAGGAGACATGACAAATGCAATGCAGTGTCTTGGATTTGATCCTGGGATAGAAAAAGCTGGTGAAATCCAAATAGTCTGTAATTTAATTAGTGTAATATACTAGTGTAATTTTTTTCTCTTAATAAAGATATCATGGGTATATACGATGTTGACATTAGGGGAAGCAGAGTGAAGGGCATGCAGAAGATCTCTGCTCCATCTTTAAACATTGTTTTAATCTAAAATTATTTTGAAATAAAATATAGTTTTAAAATATGTAAGTAAACATTTTGCCATGATTTATGCTTTCCTTCAATCCATGTAATTAGTTATTTTCAATTATAAGAAGAAAACTAGATATAAATAAGTTATAATTTCATAGACATATAATACAGAGGCATAGCTTTTTAAAAAAATTATAATCTTTATTTAATAAATTTGAACAGAGTATTACCAATGAACCCAAAAGGAGGAAAAGCAAAAGCTGTAAAGTTACTGTCCAAAGAAAACTATATATAGAAAGCACTTTACTGAAAAATTAAAGATAAGAAAATACTTGTCTATGCTCTGAAATATAATCTTCCTAACATGACATAATGTAGATACTCACACATAATAGGTAAAGACTCGTTTGCTTATTTAGTGTGAAATTATAATCTCATTCATGTTAGTCATTAAAAACATGATACACTTCTGATGAAAACAGTTTGTGACAGAATTGTTTCCTATATAGAGACATCCGTAACTATGTTTCTAATAGGGCCTGGCATAATCTTCTTTATGATTGCCAGACCTCTCTCTTGCCAAGAATTCTTCACTTGAAAAGTAAAACTAGCACTCCCTGTCCTTGACCTAGAGAAAATATTACAAAAATGAATGAAATGATATTTGAATAATGTTCTGGGATCTCAGGTGAAGGAGACGTTATCACTACAGTGTAAGAAAAACAAAATTTTGTCTTTTTCTCTTTTTTTTTTCAGGTTGGTGATGCAGCCTAATGACTAATTTATGGATCTGTCCCAAAGCTCAGTGTGACTAATTGTGTCTAACAAAAAATTGGGATACTTCCAATCAATATATCTTATTCTCCATCAGTACACAACTTCTTGGCAGCAAGCTGCCAAGAAAACAACATATGACTGGTGTCCATGAGGAGACTATAACCACTATCTCATGGTTAGAATGTTCCAAGTTTCAGTCAGCAGTGCCAAATTTGAAACGAACCAGAACATTTTCTACAATTTGTCATATGGCTGATTTGTGCCAGCAAAAAATACAAGGGGTGATCTAAATATATGGTCAATGCTTAAATAAAATATTATTACAATAAAAGACACATTGCCATTAATTCCCCTCAAGAAACTCCCCCTTCATCTATACTTATGCCATAGCTCTTGCCATTTTCTGAAGAAGTTTCTACAAGTCCTCTTTCATGTCTTTACGATGTTTGATGGAAAAAAATACAGTGAGTATTGCTGCTGAATGTAATCCAATGGAAAGGCAAGTTTGTAAAAAGTGTCACGGCATGCCCTATTCACCCTTTTCACTGATCCTGGCACCATATGACTTCTGCCTCTTCCCTAATGTCTATATGACTATGAAAGGTAACCGAATAGATTCAGGACATTGACGCAGCCACGACAGTACATCTTCTGAAACTTATGAAAAAAAAATTTCCTGTACAGCTTCAGAAAGTGTGAAGAATGACAGGACAGTTGTGTTCAAAGCTGGGAGGGGGAGTATTTTGGGTGTGTGTGTGAGTGGGGAGGTTAATGGGAATGTGTCTTTTACTGTAATAAATTTTTAAAAATTTAAATATTCCCATAGTTTTCTGTCACAATTAATGCTCAAATAAAGAAGCAAAAGTTAAAAGTAAACACTGCCCAATGTGATATAAGTAAGGTACAGAAATGGAAATGTCAATTCACAGAGAATGATTATTAAAAATTGCCCAATGGAGGAAAAAGAAAAGAAAAAATAATTTTTACCAAAAATAAAAATTTTTAAATTTACATTATCAGCTCAGGTTTCAAATAGGAGATGTATGTAAGCAATATTGTCATGAACAAGCATTTACATGCAGCAGAAAGAAGAATAGAGCCATTGGGATTAGAAAAAGATTATCCTCTTTCAGAAAATGGAAATATTAAAAATTCCAAAACAGAAAATGTACAAACCAAGAGGACAGAAAACAGACATCATGATTCTCCCTAAACCTCATTGAAACGGGAAATTCTGAACACAATGTGAATAGAAAAAGCAACACAGGAGTTCCTGATGACTTGAAATGGTTTTCTTGGGGTGTCAATATGTTATTGCAAAGATATAGAGTTTATCTTTTTTTCAATCAAGTTTATTGGTACATTTTAGGTGTAAAAAACAGTTACATAAATCATTGGGATCCTTACCTTTACATGATGTATCTTAGTTCTTACTTTTTCCCATTCCCCTGCTCTCCCTTCACCCCTTCCACCCTTCCCTATTTACAAAGACTTTGTTTCCATTTTTCTCCTTTTCTTATGTTTTTTCTTTTCCCTTCTTTCCTTTGCTCTACCCCTCACACTTCCCCTACTCCTTTAGAATCTTTTCTTCTTATTACACAATATCAATTATAGATATTTAAAATTACAATATCAAGATCTAGAAAATATTACCAAAGATTTTACAGAATTTAAAAGGATATAGAAAGCAAATTGCAAAAATCTTTTTTGAAATAAATTTGACAACTTCTAAGAAGTACTTTGGAAGACAAATTAATGAAACTGACTCTGGAGGAAATATAAAATTTGAATAGTACCTATTAAAGAAAGTATATTCCTAGCTTGAAAACCTACCTATATGACAACAACAGGCTCATACACATTTTAACTGAAAAATTATATCAAACATTAAAGCAGAAAAATAAAGGAACACGTCCCCCTAATTTTAGGAAATCAACATTTTGCTAATACTAAAACTGGATAAAGGTAATAGAATAAAAGGGTTGGCAATGTTGGTTCAGCATTGGAAGATCCACCCCCAAAAGTCATCATTTTAACAGAGGAAAGGAAAAAGCCATATGATCCTGTCACTAGTTAGA
>NW_004624827.1:4032299-4042885 GCF_000247695.1 Heterocephalus glaber | reverse complement strand
CCAACAGCCAATATCATACTAAATGGTCAAAAACTGAAATCCTTCACACTAAAATCAGGAACAAGACAAGGATGTCCACTATCACCACTCCTGATAAGTACAGTTTTGGAAACATTAGCCACGGCAGTTAGACAAGAGAAAGAAATAAAAGGAATAAAGATAGGAAATGCAGAAGTCAAATTGTCATTATTTGCAGATGACATCATACTCTATAGAGAAGACCCCAAGAATGCCACTAAAAGTCTTCTAGACTTAATAACCAAATTCAGTAACATAGCTAGATACAAGGTCAACACACAAAAAAACAGTAGCTTTCCCTTATACAAACAACAGACTCACTGAGACAGAAAGAGGGCAAATAATTCCTTTCACAATAGCATCCAAAACACTGAAATACCTAGGAATCAACCTAATGAAAGAAATCAAAGACTTCTCCAAAAACTACAACACTCTGAAAAGAGACATTGAAGACGCAATCCGAAAATGGAAAGACATCCCTGCTCCTGGGTAGGAAGGATCAATATAGTGCAAATGGCCATACTTCCAAAACTGCTATATAGATTCAATGCAATCCCTATTGAAATCCCAGCAGCATACTTTACGGACCTGGAGAAAACAATTCAAAAATTCATTTGGAACAAGAAGATATTCAGAATAGCAAAAGCAATTCTAGGTAACAGAGACATGGCAGCGGGTATCAATGTCTCCAACTTGAAACTATACTACAAAGCTACTGTGATAAAAACAGCATGATACTGGCAAAGAAAAAGACCTGAGGACCAGTGGAGCAGACTAGAAGATGCCAAAACAACTCCAGACACACTCTGCCATCTCATCTTTGACAAAGGAGCCAAACACCTTCACTGGTGGAAAGATAGTCTCTCTAATAAATGGTGCTTGAAAAAATTGAGTTTCAACTTCTCAAAGATTAAAACTAGACCTATATCTCTCACCATGCACTAAACTAAAATCAAAATGGATTAAAGATTTAAATATTAAAATAGAAACGCTGAATCATCTGGAAGAGGTTAGGTAGAACTCTTGAAGACATTGGTATAAGAAAAGATTTTATGAACAAAACCTTAGTTGCATGTGAACTAGCACAAACAATCAAGAAGTGGGATCTCTTCTTATTAAAATGCTTCTGCAAGCAAGCGAAACCACCAACAGTGTGAAGAGACAAGCAACAATGTGGGAAAAAATCTTCACTTGCTTTTCCTCAGACAAACGTCTACTATCTCAAATCGATGAAGAACTTAAAAAAATCAGACCTCCCAAATTTAAAGATCCAATCCGAAAATGAGCATCTGAAATGAACAGACATTTCTCAGACAAAGAAGTAGAAATAGCAAATAAACATATGAAAACATGTTCAACACTACTGGTCATTTGAGAGATGCAAATGAAAACAATGCTGAGATTCCACCTCACTCCAGAAAGAATGGCTGCTATCATGAAATCAACCAATAACAAATGCTGGTGGGGCTGTGGGGAAAGAGGAACCCCGCTCCACTACTGGTGGGAGTGTAGACTGGTGCAACCACTGTGGAAATCAGTATGGAGATACCTCAAAGAACTAGGACTGGAAGTCCCATTTGACCCAGCTATTCCCCTGCTAGGTATCTTCCCCCAAAATTAAAAGAATCCTACCACAGTGATATATGTGTACCCATGTTCACTGCAGCACAATTTGTAATAGATAAAACTTGGAAGCAGCCCAAATGCCCACCAACTGGAGACTGGATAAAGAAAATGTTGTGTTTTTTTTTTCTTTTAATAAAATGCAGTACTTCTCAGCCATAAAAAAAGAGAAATTAGATACATTTATAGCTAAATGGATGCATATTGAGGCGATACTCTCAAGTGAAATAAACAGGGCACACATATGTAAATACCAAACAGTTTCTCTGGGGTGAGAAACTAAAAGTGTAAATAAGGAGTAAAAGGTATAGTAGATAATGTGAAATAGGAAGAAAAGGGGCAAGGAGGAAAGGGAAGTGGGATGGGTAGGGGAAAGGAAAGAAGGGAGTGGAATTAATATGAGAAAATGAAAAAATGGAAACAAAGTCTTTGTAAATAGGGTGGGATGGAGGGGTTGAAGGGAGGGCAGGGGAAGCGGGAAAAATAAGAACCAAGAGAGATTATGTAAAGGTGCAAATTTCCAACAATGAATGTCATTATATTGTATACCTAAAATGTACTAATACAATAAAAATTTTTTAAAAAGAAACTTGAAATGAACATTAATGGACTTTATTTGACTTATCATTGTCTCAATCATCTCTACTCCTAAGTTTATGACAAGACAGAGGAACATGTACCTTGAATTCGAGTTTAGGAGATTTGACATCAGAAAAATATGAATAATAATACCTCTCTATTATGCAAGTGTTTATACTCTGCATTAAACTGAAAATTCTTGCACAGTGGAAAAATATATTGTCAATAAAATTGTGTCTCAGAACTTTTAGGAAAATGTAGTGTTTTGTTATTAACTGTCATCTTTCATCACAGTGTGATTTCTCCAGGGAGATATAGTTGCATTTGATAACTATAAGCCAGATTACATTTTACAGTGTAGGAAGCATTCAAGGAAAACCATACAATATGTAGTTTTTCAGGTATAATTTTATAGTTTGTTTATGTTTTGTATCAGACCAAGACAAAACTTTAGAAAATAATTTTAATAACAAATTCCCATAGAAGGTATTTAAAAAATTACATTTAGGGCTAATTCTTTTCAGGAAGCATTCCATGACAATGACTCCCAGAACCTACTCATTTTACTGAGATACCACCAAAGTGACTGCCTTTCTTAGAAAAATTGTATTTAAAAATCTTCCTGTCCCATATGATTGAAAATAAGCTGAAAAATTTTAAGCCTCCAATAAAATTTTACATTTGGGCTTCAAATTTTTTTTCTATTTGTTTCATAATTGCTATTCCACTAATGTGCACAAATTAGAGTTCTTAGTAAATGTGATTTCTGTGGAACTTTCCTCTAACATAAATGTACGAATCTTTGTATGTCTTCAAAGAGAAATTTCTTTACTCAAATGGTTCCTTGAAAATGCTGTTCCATGAATAAGAATGGCTACCTTTTATCCTAAGAGTTTTAGAATAAAGTATATGTATAAAAACTCGCGAGTATCTGCTATTACACGTAGGAGCTGATTAACCCAAACAAGACTAATTTTTTCCCAAGAAGTTCTCTGTGATGACTCCCAAAGCCTACCCCTCTGAGTGGAACACCACTAGTGGGACCCTTAGAAACGGAATGTGAAGAATGTTCCCTTTCAGTATCTAAAGACTTTCTGTAGATCTATCCTTTTCTAGACAGTGAGCTTAAAATAAAATACACATGTTAAACACCTACACATGTTAAACACATGCTAAATACACATGTTAAACACCTAGTACTGTATGTAGAGAGCAATTAATCCAAATAGGATTAATCCTTTTCCAATAGTATTCTGAGACTATGATTCTCACAACCTACCCAGATGGAGTGCCTGTAGTGCAAGTTCTTTCCTTAGCAAGAGAATGTTGAGAAAATTTCCTTTTCTGTATCTGAAAACGTAGGCTCTCTTCTAGGTCCTTGACATGTGTACTTTACTTTAAATCTCACAATAGCCCTTTGAAGGAAGTATTATTCTCTTTCACAGATAGGAAAATTGAGAGAGAGGTTGAATGACTTGGACAACATCATGCAACCAGACAATGTGGAAATAGAGTTTTGAACCTGCATGTGATATGGAAAACATCTTCTCACCTTGTTTCCCATGTTCCCTTAACAAGTGTCCTCCAAGTGAAATCATCTACTTCTGGAGCTGAAATTCAGCTTAACCATCTGATCCAAGGATTCACTTTTCAAATGTGCTCTCCCACAACGTTTACACAGATCTGATAAAGATACTGATCATTTAAAGCCTAGGCATATCCATCTCCACTTTACATGGCACTAAGTAAAGCATTTCTCTTTTCTTCCTGCTTCATACAAGTAGATATTCGAAGACTCCAGTTACATGAAACCTGCTTTCAGACAATCAGCTTAAGTCATTGGCTCTTCAGTGTTATCCTATTTATACCAGTTCATTATATTGTACTTAATATAAAATTACAATAACTCACTCATAAGTGCAGCTTTCTTAGACTTAATTAGATACTGTAGAATTATTAAACATTTGACAGCATATTGTACATTTGATCTCAGTATTGAATTCTCATTGCTATTAATGCCCACACAATGTAATATGACATATTCCTCTGACTGCAAGCTTATGCAATTTTTCACAATTTAACAGCTTTTTGAATGCTCAATTCTCTTGGATGTTTGGCATGTCAATGTTTAGTAAGTTAGATGTGGCTTTTAATTAAAGATAAGACCATTTGATCAGGTAAAGAATGATTTCAAGACCATATAAATTATAAGAAAATTCATCTGAGTTCCAAACTTCAAATCTTCTCTTGACAATGTGAAATACCTTAGGTATATTACTCAGCTGTAAAAATAGATGCATTAGTAAGATGACTCCTATCCCATGTTAACTCTAAAATATAATAATTTAACAAATTATTCTTTGTAGAATCTAGTATAGAAAGATACATATTATTTAATCAGAGATCTAATTTCATCAAATTCAAGTACCACATGGCTATTACCAAAGTACTCATGTTAATAAGCAGAGAATAGAAACCCTTCTTGGGTTTACCTTACATTTCTTTCTTATTTACTAAGGACTTTAAAATATTTACTGGTTATAAACAAACAATTGGTAGTAAAATGGATTAGATAACACTTTATATAAATAGAATATATAATGAAGTATTAAGTTAGATATAAATAAATAGTTCTTATACTACAGAAAATGTATAAAAAACCTGCAGAACTGGCATAGGAACATTAAATATGTAGTTTAGCTCCTGAGCAGTTTCAGCAGCAAACTGGCTTATGAAATGGATTTCCAGTTTAAACATGTTTTCAAGCTTCTTGAATTTATTAGACCTTGAAAAACGATTATTAGTAGAATAAAAATAAATGTTAACTTTTTAAATCTAATCAGTAATGATATACAAACGTAGCATAATAAACTGTTTTTATTATAATTTCATCGTCTGAATGGAAATTATAGTGTTAGTGCTTTTGAGAGATGTCTCCATCTGCATGCACAGTGAGGGAGAGTTCACGTAACGGTCTGTAAGGCATATCAAATTTATTCTGTGAGGTAGATAAAGGTCTTTTAAAGGTCTTACTCCACTTGTGGAATGAATTTCTTATCATGTATGAATTCTGAGTGTAACATGTTTTTTCCCCACTGAAATGTGGTTTGTTTCTTCAAAAAGAGAATAGCTAAGAATTTCACTACAGTATAGTACTGTACTTTTTTTTTAAATTAAAGAAAAATTTCAACTGGAATTGATGTTAGCATTAACAATATTTATTTATCACATAGATTATTCTTTAAGACAAATTAGACCAACAATCTACTCACAAATGGAAGAAAATATGAACATTCTATTAGGCATCAAAATATCTTCAGATTTTAAAAATAGGTAAGAGGAGAGAAAACAGAATTTTCCCCCATTTTGGAACATATATGTAAGAGAAAATTAAGATATTTTCAAAGTCTTTTTTCACATAACAATTATCATTATAGAGTTTTCATTTATAATATTGCTTCAAAAATTTCTAAACTTGATTGACAAGTTGAATTTCTTATGCATGATATCAACCAATATGAAGTTGATATAACACAGCATATGTTGTTCTTCATGACCATACAAACATTGGTGTTAGTGATATTATAGTTACTATCCATGCATATTTCTATAATTGAAGAAATTGAGGTCCATACAGGTTGAATACTTTACTTGTTTAACAAATCTTACAAATCTTACTGAATTCCTCATACATGCAAGCTATTTCATTAGACCCAGGGATAGAGGTTAAAAAGAAACAAATGCTGAGAGGGAAAAACTTAGAATACAATTTTACTATATATAAAACAATTCTATGAGTATAAAGCTAGTCGTATAAGAAACAAATTCAAACATCTCAATTGTTGAAATAATATTTTTCACATTTCTCAATATTACACAATGTATACAGTATACACAATTGCCTGTTTTATTCACTGCTGTACTCATATTTAGACATCTGGTTGGTACATAACAGACCCTCAAAAATATTAGTTAGAGTAAGTTTGTTGTTGAATAAAGTCATAACTCTGTTCCCCTCCCCCACTTTCCCTAAAAAGATGAATCTACTATGTCACCAATGGACTTTTATTTCTGATACAGGTATAGTTAAGAAATGTTCAGTAAATGAGCAAATAAACAAACCATACCTACTTTAAGATTTCATGCCTGCTTAGCAGTATTGTACTGAATGATAAACTTAGGGATGAAAATATTTTTCATATTATCTTCATGAATTTTCACTGTTTTTCATCATTCCGGTGATATAAAAATATACTCTTACAAACAAATTTTCCTATTTTCTGTGCCTCAATGTTTTTCTTAAGTTTTTTTGACTGCTTTATATTTTGAGAGTGTTGCAATTTATATTTATTTTCCTCATGCACTTTTTTGTAACATATTGGGCAGTCCTGTGTAGAGCAAATGCATGAGCCAGTTAGAATAATAACTAATGGGAAGGGATAACAACAACAATAAACAAACAAATAAACAATAAACAAAGAAACGTGCTTTAGAGAAATGCTGTGTCACTTCCAGAGGGTACTGATAGAAATAATTCACTGTAGACATTTACACAATCTTTCCAAAACAGGTAATCTTGCCCAATAATGCTTTGAATTTCGAATCATTTAAGGCTAAAGTTTAGATAAAACTTCTCAGTTGAAGAAGGCAAATGATGGACAGTATGTATTCACTATAATACAGCTGGGAATAAAACATGCTGTTGCTTCCTCAATACCACAATGTAGCTACTTGGTTTTGTCAGGTTTATATGATTGTCCCAGAAAAGAAAAGATGAAGCTGACAACTGGAAATGTAGGGTTTTCTGTTCATTATCTGAAGTCTAGGCTCTCCTTTTTGTTCCTTGGAACTGTTAAATATTGTAAATCAAACAAAGGAAATAATTTTAAGTGTAAAACATTTACCATGTAGACTAACAAGGCTGCTATGAAGGTTTCTGTCTTTGATTGTATTGTTGTGGCTGCCTTGATAGCTGGAATCTATTGAAAGCATTTACCTTTCATTGTCATTTTGGCTTTGGTGAGGAGCCAGGCATTGCCTAGTGCCAGATTCAGTGAATAAGGTGGAAGAGGACAGGCTGTGATGTTTTAAGGAGCCAAGTCTGGCTTTCTGTGGGCCAACACTTGGCAGCAACACTGCATTTTTTATTACACCTCCGATAGACATTCATGAAAGGGGACTTCCAGAGCTGCTTCAAGAAGTGGAAAGGATACTATGTTCAAAGCAAGGGGGAATATTTTGTGGGAGATTAATGGCATTGTGTCTTTCACTGTAATATATATTTTTATTTAGGCATACAGTATATTTGATCAACCCTTACATACCTATGCATATGTTGCACTAGAGAATATGTCAACAATTGGAATCAAATATTTATATCTACATCAAAAATCACTATTCTGCTTTTTACTTCCACTACATTGTCTTCAAGTTTTTACTTCTTTATGTTTTGCTAATACATGATATTAAACTTTTTCAATTCAATCTAGCATTCAGAAAATATCTATTGTTTGCATTCTCTTGCCTACAAGAGAAATAAAATACTTTTTAGTATCTGTCAAATCAGATATGTTCTCTCTTACGGTAGTACCTCGTTCACATTCTTTCCAATACTCTTTTTCTTTTTTCTTGTTATCAGCACATGTTCTTTATATAACTTTAATGATTTTTGCTTTATTTGTTCCACTTATTTTAAATATTTTTCATAGTACATTAACTATGTGGGTTTTTATTTAAATGTATAGTCATACAAATACATATTTTTCTTTATGCTTTTTAAGCATAAAAAACCTACCCATTTCAAATTTAAATTTCATGTTTTATTATCTAAGAATTCATAGTTTTTTAAAATATTCATTAATTTTATACTTAAGTTTAAATATTTATAAAATATTCATTAATTTTATACATGCTTAATTAGGAACTTTTTTCAGAGAGAATCTCACTATGTAGTTCAGACTGACCTTGAAATTAGTATGTGACATCAATATTACAGTGATCCTCCTGCCTCAGCCTCTTGAAGTGCTGCAATTACAGGTGTTCTCCATCATACCCAGATTTGATTAGGAATCTATCCATGTGGGTAAACAATTTTCCTAAAATATTAATTACGTAATTCAGTCCTTATGAATAGGTCATAAAAATGCTAAATTTCCATAAGTACAATGGATTTTCTTTCTACATTTGCTTGTAAATATCATCCAATTAATTTGTAAGTATTACTTATGTAAGCCTAAGTTTTATTCATTAATTTGTTCATTAATGCCATATGCATCCCTGTTGTACTTTCTATAGCTGTATTTCATTTGCTGGAATATTCTCTGAAAAATCTGCACTGATACGCTTCCTAATACTTTCTATTACCAAAAAATGTCTGTATGCCAATCTCAGTCAGATAATCACTAGTGGGGTTTATAACACTTGCTGAAATTCCCTCCCCAATCCACCCCATACATATCTCTTGAAGTCAGCATAGTTGGTAAGTTTGTCAGCAGTTTGGGTTTCCTCCATGTGTAGATAATATGGATATTTTTTCTTCTCTCTCACATTGAAGAAGTTTCAAGTTTTCTCCTTTAGTTTTCTTTGTACTTTCTGTTATTCTAAATTCACTATATTTTTTGTGTGGTTTATATTTTTTGTCTTTATTCCATTTTAGAAAATTCTACTGCCTTTTTCTCCACATAGCTAATTTTTCTTGCTCAAAATGATATTGAAAAGTTTTTGATGTGCTCACTTTGGCAGCACATATACTAAAATTTGAATGAAAAAATTTTGAGAATCCTCACTCCATCTTGCATGAGACTTTTTTTTTTGGTACCAGGGATCGAACTCTAGACCTTGCTCTTGTGAGGCAGGCAGCAGGACCACTGAGCTAAATCCCTGGCCCTGCATGAGACTTTTTTTGAATGTTGTATAATTATCTTTGTATTTTTGTGCTGCATTCTGGAAGGATTTCTGTATCATTCAACCAATAAACCAATTTTCGCTCAGCTAAATCCATCCTGTGGTCCATTCTAACAACTGAAGTTTTACTTTATTCTAATAATTATATTGTTCATTTCAGTGACCCCTGCTAATTCATTCATTTCTCTCATAATATCAATTCAATTTATTTCAAAGTCCTCTACAGCTTACACTTATTAGCTCTTCTTATTTTGACATATTACTTTTTGAGTGATCATCACTCATTCATGATGTTGGCTTTCTTTAATTTTATTAACATTTTACTGTGCACAATTTTTTGAAATTGAGATATTTTTCTAGATTCTATCTGTACTGCTGGCTTGCCGTTGAGACAGGACACAATATGGGTTTTTCTGTGGTGGATATTTAATGCAAACGTCCCTAAGGCATGTCTGTCTAGAAGTTGCAGATAATCTCACTTCCAATTGTTGCAGTCTATCTGCATGATAATCTCAATTTCTGACTCAAGGTCTCATTTGTACTGCCCTACCTGGAGGAAAGCACACCACTCCATTGCTCCAGCTTGTCTCAAGAAATATAAGAAATTTCTAGCTACTATGCTTGTGACAAGTCAGCTAATCTTATTTTTTTCTATGCCTTCTACCTCATGAAGGATGGGTTGAATTTCACCTTACGAACATGCAACATCTCTGGGAAAAAAAATCACGCTTGCTAAATTGCCCAGGCTGGACTTGAACTTCAGATCCACCTGAATCAGCCTCCTAGAGTATTGAGATTACAGGCATGTGCCACACACTCAGTTTAGGAAGACACTGTCTTAAAATTGAAAAAAAAAAAAGACTGGACATGTAGCTCACTGTAAAGGCCCTGGGTTCAGTACTCTGTACCACAAAGACATAAAAAAAGCGTGCTTTCCAACTCTCACATTTTTGCTTTATAATCTTCCATCATAGCTTTTGAGCTAAAGTTTCTTTCTTTAATTTTACTTGCTTTTAATTTTTCAAGATTCATCACAATTATTAGTCAATTGTAATATTTTTCTTGTTTTCCAAGGTGATCATAGATTTTTAAAAATTAATTTTATTGGTACACTTTTGATATACATAATGATCACATTCATTATGGGGAATTTGTATCTCTAAATAATATATCTTGATTGTTCTTTTTCCCTGTTCTCCTCCCTTCCCTTCAGTCCTTCTTCCCCACACCTCATTTATAAAAGCTTTGTTTCAAAAAAGTGGATTCTAGGTTTTAGAAGTCTCTATTTGTATGGACTTGAGAAAAGTGGAGTAGGCTATAGAATATGTATATCTTATACTTGTACTCATGCTTAAAATCCCTTTATCGGTTAGAAGGGAAAGGAAAAAATGATGAGAAATGGAAAAAATGGAAATAAAGTCTTTGTAAATAGGGAAGGATGGAGGGGGTGAAGGGAGGGCTAG
>NW_004624827.1:4014058-4028741 GCF_000247695.1 Heterocephalus glaber | reverse complement strand
TCCATACTTCCAGCAAAAATGCCTTATAAGAATGGAGAAGATACAAAGATTTCTCCCTAAGGTGTGGAACAAGGTCAGATATGCCTACTCTTCACCTGTCCATTAAACTTTGAAACATAGGCCCAAACCAAAATGGTCTGGCAATAAAAATAAACAAATAACATAGGATTGGCAAGGTAGAAGTAAAATCTTTATATATAGATAAAATGATCATCTACAGAAAAAATGAAATCTCTAGGAGTCCCTAGAACTTGTATTTGAATTTAACAGGATTAGAAAATACAAGGTATATATAAAAATTCAGGTCTATGTATACTTGCTATAAATGAAGAATTGGATATTGAAATTTAAAAGTTATGTAGGAGGACAAAGGAACTGGAAAAATAAAAAGAAAAAAAATAACAGTGTTGGAAGACATTTGTTACCTAATTTTAAGACTTCTAAAGCTACAATAATCAAGGCAATGTTGGCATAAGGAAAGACATATAGATCAGTGGAATAAAAGAGAATCTAGAAACAGAACCATACATATATGATCCACTGATTTTTGAAAGATAATTTAATATTGACATTTTATAGAACGTAAACTCAACTCAAGAGCAGAGGAAAAGATAATGTTTTCACCAAATGGTACTAGAACACCTGATATCCATATGTAAAAAATTAACCTCAACCCTTTATTTCCATACATAAAAATAATGTGAAAGGATCTATGAACCTAAATATGAAACACTAAAACTATAAAACTTTAAGAAGAAACTATAAGGGAAAATCATGAAATTAGAGTAGGAAAGAATTTCCTAGGATAAAAAAAACATGATGTATAAAAGAAAAAATTGAAAACTGAGATTCATCAAAATTTAGAAATTCAAAAACATTGTTAAGAAAATGAAAAGTAGTTCTTAACCAAAACATATTTATAATATATATAACCTATGAACAGAATATACAAAGAACTCTTATAACTCATTAATAGACAACCCAATTAAAAAATAGACACAAGAAGATGATAAATAGCCAGTACAGAACAAGGAAAGATGTGCAACAATAGAATCAGAAAAATGCTAATCAGTAAATAACAAGATTGTATTATACACTCATTAAGGAGATGAAGGTAAAAGTTTTAAAAGAACAAATGTCAGCTTAGGTGTGAACCATTTAGAACTTTCTAATACTGCTAATGTGAATGTAAAATGATAAAACCATTTTGGAAAGCAATATAGAAATTTCTTGTATTACTGTTAAGAACCAACAGTTCTATTCTTAAGTTTTTACTTAAGAGAAACAAAAACACATGTTCACAATAGCTTTGTACATACAAGTTGAGTATCCCTTATCTGAAATTCTTGGGACCAGAAGTGTTTCAGATTTTGGGTTGAAATCCACTTGATCTGCAAAGAGGTTAGCTAATCCTGCTTTTTTGGAGGGTTCCTGTAGTATGTAGTATTGTTTTCACCCTTTAACTTTCAGTCTATGAGTTTCATTTTGAATTAAGTGTGTTTCTTGTATGCAGCATATTGTTGGATTTGCTTCTTGACCCATTCTGTCAGTCTATTTCATGTGATTGGTGAATTGAAACCATTAACATTGATGGTTATAACTGATATATATTGACTTATCATTGTCGTGACTTTTTGTTTTTGTTGGGTTCTCCCCCATTACATTTAATTACTTGTCACACCTAATGGATTCATTCTGCTGTGCTTCCTGGGGCTGTGATCCTCACTCTCTGTTCCTAGGATATTATCTAAAATTGTTTGGAGTGCTGGTTTGGTATTCATGAAGTTCCTAAGGTGCTCTTTGTCATGAAAGTATCTTATTTCTCCATCAATTTTGAAAGATAGTTTTGTAGGTTACATCAATCTGGGTTGGAAACTGTTTTCCTTTAGGGCTTGAAACACTTCACTCCAAGCTGTTCTTGCCTTGAGGGTTTGCATAGAGAAGTCTTCTGTGATTCTGATGGGCTTTCCTTTGTATGTGATTTGTTTCTTTTCTCTCACTGCTTGTAGAATTTTGTTCTTCTGTTGGGTTTCTGGGATCTTAACAATTATATGCCTATGTGTAGATTTCTTTGATCAAGGCTAGTTGGAGTCCTATATGCTTCCCTTTTCTGTATGTCAAGTTCTTTTCCCCTCCTTGGGAAGTTTTCTACCATCACTTCTGTGAACAGTTTTTTATGTCATCTGAACTCTCCTGTTTCTTCCTTGACTCTGATCAGTCTTATGTTATTCTTCTTATATTATCATCTACCAGCTGCTGGATTGATTTCTCATGGTCTTTTACTATTTTAAAGAAATTTTTCTTTTCCTGGTCACTAATTGCAATCTTATCTTCTATAGCTGAAGTTCTGTCCTCACATTGGCTCATTCTGCTGTGTAAACTTTCAATGGAGTTTTTAATCTCCTGGAAATATGTTTGCATCTGTTTTATGGATTCCATTTGTTTCCTCCTCTATTTTTTATCTGTGTCTGCTCTAGATTTATTAATCATGTCTTGCACTATGGGCACAATCTCTGCTGTTATCTGAGAAATTATTTCTCATTTCATTTTTTCCAGATCCTCTTTTGTTGCCAGTTCAGGGAGTCCTGGTGGTTGAGTATCACATTGTTTCATCTCATTTCGCATTGGGGTTGCCTTAGGTGATCTGGAAGTCTGGTTTTCAGACTTGTTTACATGTCTTCTCATTTCAACAGATGCAGCCTGCTGTGCCTTTGTTGAGACAACTTTTTGCCCATCTAGTGGTCTTCAATTCTCAGCAAGCCACAGAGCTGCCTTTTCTCTGCTGCTCAGCAGTATATTAATTCCTGGGTTCAGAAAGGTGGCCTTCTGTGTCTCTGAGCTGACCTATTTTCTGGGTGGGCTTCTGGCTGGGGTCTGTGCACACTTGGGATGGTATCTAGGTGTGCCACTGGCTAGGGTCCCTGTGTAGATGTTGTCTGGGATGACTTTTGGCTGGGGGCAGTGCACCTCAGTTCCTGTTGCATGAGCAATCTTCTGGGTAGGGTCTTGCACACTTACTGATGGTATTGGTGTGAACCTGTGACTGTTGGTTGTGTGCTCATGCAGCCCTTTTCCAGGAAGGCTCTTGGCTTGGGCTGGTGTGCCCCAGCCTCTGGGGTTAGGGTGCAGCCATGGCTGGGATCTGCTTGCAGGATGATGATCTAGTCCCCACTGCTGCTCCCCCACCTAAGGTGGTCTGTTGTGCCTTTATTGCAGGGATTTTCTTCACTTTTCTGGTAGGCTTTAATTTTCATCAAGGGGCCTCAGAGAGGCTCTTTCTGTTGTTCACATCTACTCTATATTCTCAAGCTCAGAACAATGTCCTTTATGACCTCTGCAACAACTCTCGTGTGGATCCAGGTAATGGCTCAGCACAGCTAGGGGTGGGTGGGCTGTGCTAGTGCCCATGTAACTTACCTCCTCAGTGCTCTAGGGAGGTGGTACAGTAGCCCGAGAGGCTCATCTCCTCGGTGCTCTGGGGCAGTGATATGGAACCACTGAATTTTTTAATGTAAATATTCACAATATTTTTCAAACTTCTTTAGTGTATGCTAACCTGGGAATTCCTTCTGCTTTGTGCTAAATTCAAGTGCTAAAGCCCAGTCAGCTGTTTTGAATCAATACTCCCAGCCATTACTATCCTGGCCCAGTAATTCTGGACATTAGACATCTCATCTACAAGAGGACTTTATACACTCTTCCTTGAATTTGACTCACTCCTTTCAAAGGGCTATGTAAATACAGACATCCATGAAGCTCTGGCGAGTTCTCTGTCTTTTCTCAAATGCATTGCAATGTGGTATTTTGAAAACTCATTTTTAGTTCTATAAATTTACTAATAGTTAAAAAGTCTGTATGTTAAAATAGCTGCAAGCAATCAGGGCCATCCACAAATTTTGTAATTAAAGGTGATGACTTGGATGGTATTTCTGATCTAACAAATGAGAGCTTCCAATTAGGAGATAAACTTTACTTCAAAGTTTAGTTCCATTAAGGGCCAGGGAATTAGTAGTTCAGTAGTTCTGATGCTTGCCTTGCAAGCACAAGGTCCCAAATTCAGTCCCTGGTACAAAAAAAAAAAAAAAAAAAAGTTTAGTTCAAGTTAGAGTTGATGTAGTTTCATTTTTATCACTTGTTAAGATGGTACTAAGATAACTTTGGAGGATGACATTACCATAAAAGATTCCTATCCAAAGTATTTTTCCCTACAATTTGAGAACTGAATAACAAAACTAAATAAATAAACAAAAAATACACAATGGCAGCATTCTTAAGAGGATCATAATGCATAACATAAATTGTGGCATATGCAATACAGTGATAGAACACACATATCAAGTAGACACACAGAGCAACTCTGCTCTCCCCAGAGAACGGGACAATGTAGGAGGACAATAAGTTCCAATTATCTTGCAAATTTTTATTCATACCAGGAAAATCAGTTGGAAGGAAACAGACTGAAAGATATGGGTAGGGCCCATGAGAAAACACATGTGAATAATCTAAAAAAAATAGAAACTCTCCCCAAACAGGAAAAGTGTCCCAACATTCTTCCTAGATGGAAAGAAGGTAGTAAAATACCTGGATAATTCAAAAGCACTAATTAGACTCTCCAACTTTAAACCAGGAATTATAAGAATAGGAAAGAGGCATGAGTACCTGAGAGAGGACAAATAAGATGTAGGTAGAATCAAATAAAGTCTCACTTGACATTTCACTCCTCCAAAGAGAAGTAATCATGACATGAAGCAAAGCATTAAATTCATCTACAAGAAGGAAATGAGAGTTTAAAACTCTTAAAGTAGAAGGAAGGAAAGGAAATTGTCTTCATCAGGTAAAGGTTATGTTAATTGAGTTCCTCAAAGAAAAAATCAGATACCAACGCAGCACTGAATGTGCAAGTATTTTATACAATATCTGTATGGAAAGGGAACCAGTGGTTTGGGAGAACTATGGAAGCATCTAAGGCTGTTGGAAAGTTTAAGGAAATTTCCCGAGGACTATCAGCCAAAGTCAGCTACCCATGGCATCTCATCTCTCCTAGGAATGAACCTAACTTGATTTCTGGCCATGTTCAGCCACTGGCTGGAAAGAAACCAACCTTAGCTCATGCCTCAGTACAAACATAGCAATAAATTTTAGAATGTGGCAGCTGGGGCCCTTTGTCAGTTATTTTCCATTCCTTATAACTCGTAAGTCTGCAATATTTAACAAAATATTCTCTTGGATTCCACAGGATATCTGTCTAAATTCTTCATCAGAGAATGTTCTTGATAGTGGGAAAAACAGAAGCATTCCTTTAATCTTAACAAAATATAAGATCATATTGATGATCTCAGCCAATGCAATATTATAGGTAAATTAAGAGGGAAAAATTGGGAATGAAAGACAATTTGTAGATAATATAGTTGCTTACAAAATCCAAGTAACTGTATTAATAAATTCTGAACACTAATAAATGAAATGAGTATAAGGGTAACAAAGAATAATCTTATATAAAAGTGAAACCAAAACTTTTTAATACTTCAAGTCAATAAAAAAAAATACAATTCAGGAGTAAAGTCAGAAGGCCAATGTAAGATGAACAACCACTCTAGTAATCATGAAAAGGCAAGGTAAAAGAAATCATCGTACTCCCATTTAATTGGATGGGGACATCTGAAACTTCTATCTGTAAGTGTTTGGGGAAAATCAAATCTTGTAGCATGCTGGTCAGTGGGTAAGCTTGGATAATCACTTGAGAAAGCAACTTACTGATATATAATGTCCTCCTGTGTTTACTGCTGCTACAACAAAATACCACAGGCCAAGTAACTTATAAGGAATAGAAGTTAATTTAGCTTACAATTCTGGAGGCTGGCAAGCCCAAGAGCATAGGGCTGTGTCTCTCTGTGTTCTGATGAAGACCTTGATTGCTGTGTAGGAAAGAAGGGAGTGGGGGAGCAGGAGAAAGCAGAGGAGAATGAACTCATTTTTATGAGAATTCATTCGCATGACAACTACCTCAATCACACAAGAAAATCATTAATTTATTCATGAGGATGGAACCCTCAAAACCTAAACACCTCCCAGCAGGCCCCACCTGCTAACACTGTCACACTGAGACTTCAGGTTCCAGTGCAGGAACTGTTAGAGGGTACATTCAAGGCACAGCATATAGTAAGGCTAAACACACTTGCAGTCCAATCCCCAGCAATTGTATTTCTAGGAACTTTTTCAGAAAAACTCTTGCACTCATGGGCCTAATAGAACATTGAAGATACTTTCTGAGTTACGAGTAACACATGAAAAAAAATGCTATCATTCTATTTTGGTCCTACTCAAAGTGTGTAATAGTGCTCCATAAATAATTTGTCATCAACCTTCTGGGAAATAAGGGGCTTATTACAGAAGACTTACTCCATTACACATACTCTTTGGTTTAGCCACATTTCCTCATTTTCCTATAGTTTTGTTTTGTAACATGATTTTCTAGAGAAGTAATCAGTAGGTACGTATGTTTGTTGTGGAAGACCTCTATCCTGTGTCTGACAAGGTATAAACAGTTTCCAGACCACATGTTTGACTAGTACTGAGTCACATGACCACACAAAAAGCAAAAATTTAAAGTAATAGCATCTACATACTCTGCAGTGACATACCAAGGATATGTGGTTCAGAGGAGCAGCATGAGTGTTCTGCCTGTGTGTAAACTAAGAGCAGAGCTTTCTGGCAAATATAACAATGTTACGAACCAACAAGATGGTTATTGTAAACAAGGCCAGTGATAAAATACTGCCTCCTTCCTGGAAGAACTGCCCCCAGCCCACTGAACCTCCTGAACCTCCACAATTCCACCTGTATTTGAGCTGCTGAGATGGAATATCATAGAAAAGTCCAAGTGAACTATGATAATGTGTATGTATATAGAAATAAAAATCATATGCATGTATGTGTAAAAATATGAAACAGATCACAATGAATTCTTTCAAAATGTTTGTTTTATAAGTGTGTTGTAAGAATATAGACCTGAACAGCTAAACTAAATAATAACTTTGTGTTGATAGAGAGGGATGGAGATAAATAAGGTAGGCAAGGTCATAAAAGAGACTCCACCCGAGTTTACAATGTATCATTCAAAACATGGTTTAGAGCAAATATGACAAAAGAAAGCAAGTGTGCTACATAGACATTTCATACATATATATATTCATTTATTCATATATATGAATATATATTCATTTCTAAATAATATTTAAAACATTTTATTCCATAATTCATATTTTTTACTTGTTTTTTTTGTTTGTTTTGCAAAATTTAACATTAAATATAAATAAAAAGAAAAAAAATAATTGTTCATAGCATCTAGATTCCTCTGTTGGCTAAGATTATGAAGATTCTTCCCATTTGGGGGTAATTAATAGCTATTTGATAATTATGACTTCCACCCAAAGATATTCCTTTAATAGGTTAATTATACACTTAAGCTCTTTATCAAAATTTGCAAGCATAAAACTTCCTTATTGTAACCACAATGAGACATCATATCACATCTGGTAAGTTGACTATTTTTTTTTAAAGCAAAAAAAAAAACGAGAGAGAATGTAGAGAAGAAGGAATTTGTAGGAAATTAAAATTTATACAGCCAGAATAGAAGTCACTTAACCAGCAAAAACTAGACTCACCATGTAATCTATGAACCCACTTTTGAATTTATCTTTAAGGAAGTGAAACCAGGATGTCTTCACTCTCATTTTATCACAGCATTATTTGCAACAGCAAAGACAAGAGGTTTACCTAGATATCCATTGGACAGATGAATAGACAAAGACACACTATGCACTTTTAATGGAATATTTATTTAGCCTTTCAAAAAAAGGAAACCGGAGAGCCAGGGATTTAGCTCAGTGGCGCTGTGCCTGCCTCACAAGCAAAAGGTCCTGAGTTTGATCCCTGGTACCAGAAAGAAAAAAAAAAAGGAAATCTTGGCATTGTCAAAAATAAGCATGGTGCTATAGAACATTGAGCTAAGAGAAATATGTCAGACATGGATAAATACTTCATCGTACTTTATTCATTTATTTATAGTATTGGAGATTAAACTCAGGGCCTTTGCACTGACATTCATCCCCACCCCCATCCTTTTGGGTTGTTTTTTTTTTTTTTTTGGTGAGGGAGAGAGTCAGGGTCTCACTAAGTGTATAAGTTGCCCGGGCTGGATTTGAACTTGTAATCCTCTTGCCACAGCCTCCTAAAGTGCTTGGATTACTGGTGTGTGCCACCATGCCCCTCTTCGCATCATACCATTCATGTGAGAAATATATCAAATTTATTGAAAGAGAGAATACCATACAGGGCCCAAAGGGATGGAAAGGGGTAAATGGGGAAATGTAAATCAACCTTTAGAAAGTTTGGCTTATATAAGACAATTCCTAGAGCTATACTGTACAGCATAGTAGCTATTCTTAAAAAATACTACATTATATTAAAAAATTGGCTAAGGGGGTAGATTTTTCTTAGGTATTATATCACACAACCAAAGAACTGTAATAGTAATATATGAAGAGAGCAAGAGGAAACTTTGAGAAGTGGTAGATACGCTTACGGGATAAATTGCAGTGAATCTTTCATGGGTTTATGCTTATCTCAAAATTCACTAAGTGGTATACATGAAACATGTAAAGCTTTCTGCATATCAATATTCCCTTACTAGTCAGGCATGGTGACTGACACCCATAATCCCAGTGGTCATAAAGGAAGCTGAGACAGGAGGATTGCCATGAGTTCAAGGCCAGCCTGGGCTATATAGTAAGTATAAGTCCAGTCTGAACAACAAAGTGAGACCCTGCCTCAAAAAACAAAAACATCCAAGAAAATATTCCCTCACTAGAGTGGGTTCAAAACAATTAGTGAAATTAAATTTATTCTTCTTAGGTATTATTAATTAAATATTTTGTAACAATCATAAACACAAATTTAGGATAAAATCTTCAGATATATGAAAATGTAAAGCACTGCTTTGAATGTCCAAAACAAAGGTTAATATTTAAAAAGCTTCAGTAAGATGTAGTTTTAAGTGCTAGAAAGACAAAGTAGTAATATTATGTAAAGTTGCTTTTTGTGACATAGATAAAATTACAAAACCTATGCGGACTCTAAAGAAATAGTCACGATATTATCCTTTTTCAAACAAAAATATATATGAACTATCTGATACTTTCCATTATTGCTTTATTTAAGTCACATTCAATTAATTGGTAGATAGCAACTAGAGCTTTGTATTTTAATTAAGTATTATTAAGTTTCCACATAATGAAAATGGCAGATGCTTGCTATTTGGGGGGAGTGATTAGGAATTAAAGCAACTGAGAAAAGCAATGAGGAATCAAACATAATATGAGGTATAAAAGCATTATATGACATCTATTATTAATCCATTGTTTTTCTAATACTGCACTTATAAACCTGAGTACTGACATTAAAGCTAAACTAATAAAAATGAGCAGAGTAATTTCTTTTATAAGAAATGCAGTTTGGGAGATAATTTTTAATGAAAGAAGCTTTTTTTAAATTCTAAAAATGATATAATGCCACCTTTACAAAGCTATTTCAATTTTCTGGTTTTTAAGAATCCTTGGGGTGCTGTTTTTAAAATACTACATCTGTTCTTTTTGTTCCCTTCCATAGATAAAAGGGACCTATTCTCAAATGCAGGTAAAACAAAATAGAACACTATCATTTTTTTATTCAGTGATGTAGTTTAGACCTAAATTTTTTGCAGAAATCTTTCTAATTCAATTATTTTGAGAGTAGAATGCTATAATTTATCGTTAACATTATAAAAATATTCTTACTACTAAAATAATAAAATTTTATTGCTAAATACTAAGAAGACAAGTTTTAATTTGTTCATTTTTTCAATGTTGAAAATCTTAACTGATGGTACATTTTCTAAAACTTCTGCCTTAGTCACATTTGTCCTAAAATATCACAACATATGGCCACATAAGACATGAATTACCATTGCCAATTATTATTTACCTAAGAAAGAGGAACATACATATTGTTAACATTATGTATAATTGTGGATTAAGTCAAGTTCATTTGTTATCATCTAAGTTATTCCTGCTCCATATTTTTAGTGTCAAAAGGCTGAAAACCATTCTTCATTCTAAAGCAAAGGACATCATTTCTTTGAGACTGGCTTTAGAGGTAGAATGGAGCCAGATTCAAAGAAACACTCTTGCTTCCACCTAACTCCATTCCCATGTATGCCACTGTAAAGTATTGAGGGTGATCCTGGGCTCCTCATTACCTATACACAGAGAATATCCCTCAGCATGATTAGTGATGAAAGGCTTAAAACATAAATTCCCAGGACATTCCATAAAAATGAATTTCACTCAAAATGCTATTAACAAGTTAGTAGTCATTTTCTGCAGCCTTAAGCTCACAAGCAACTAGGGAAATTAATGTGGGTAGAGGGGATCCACTAAAAGGCTCCTCAGGGAACTGAGGAACAATGGGAATATGGAAGTGGAAGATTATGAATGGAACACAATCATAGAAGTAATGATAATCATAAGAATAATAGCTAACACGTAGTGCTTAATTTGTGCCAGGTGTATATTGTTTTATATTCTTTGCATAAATTATTTTATCCTCCCAACAAATTCTTTTAGGTATAAAATATGATTATCCCCATTGTACAGGTGGGAAACTGAGACAAAGAAGCAAAAAGTCATGGCTTGTATGACCATTACAATGGAAGCCTAGAAAGACAAAACGTCCTAGGTATGGGGAATAAGATTTACATAAAGCCTTTTATTTTTCTATGTGTATACATGAAAGAATCAATTTCTGTCATGTTTCTGAATGATAATGCTAACTATCAAATAATGTATGATTTCCAACAAGATTAGTGATACAGTAATAACAGCTATTATTGAGAACACCTGAATGATAAGTGCTGTTTTGAAAGTGTATTTCATGTATTACATAATCCAGTCTCTTTGACAATTTAAAATAATAGTATCATTATCCTCTTTTAACATATGAAAAACAGAGAAAACTAAGGCTGAATATCTTATTGAAGGCCATGAAGAAAGTAGAGGATCCAGGATCTAAACCCAGGTGATCCAGCCCTAGAAATGTGGCATTGTACTCCCATGCTGCAGATTATATACGCTGGTCACTGGGGTGAGAAGAGAAAAACCAATTTCTATTTACATAACAGCAATAGTAATTATTATTTATTTTTCTTTACTGAAAAGGACAAATAAACAGTACAGACTAATTTTTCCTTAATATTTACTTGATCAATATAAAGCTTTATTCTTGAAAACTCAGTCTTTATAGTTTGAAATACTTTCATTTTCCTACCTGCTTTCAACAAATATTTCAGAATTTGTGAAATTGCTTCAGTAATAATGACTTTTTTTGATATTTGAAAGTACCTTGGGTCAGTCCTATTCATATACATTAGCTGTTTACTGATTTCTTCCTAATGTCAGTAAGAGGAATTTACTGATATTTACATTTTCTTTCTTAAAGCAATCTTTGATCACCTGCTCTGTATTATTATTTTAATAGTTGAGTTCACAAATTATATTATAAAGAGTAAGAATCATGCTTCATAAAACAATATTTTTTCCTCTAGTATTTTTTTATAAAGTGGATTCTGTAAAGTTTGAAATTCATATGTCTTTGTGTTTTCATGGATTTGGCAATGACTAGTTAGTTAAACCAGAGATCACAGTATAAAATGTTCTAGGTTGAATTGTTCTATCATTATTTAACATCAACTGTGGTTCTCAAACAGTATGCATACAGTTCTTATTGAATTGGCTTTGGATAGGATTTAAACATAAGACATTTTTTCAGTCTCAACAGTAATTTGATATGTAGTTAAGTTGACGGACTGCAAAGTTAGAGGACCTGAAAAGCACATAAAGTTGACAGTTGACTTCCTAAATACTACAATATCTGTTTGTTGAAACATGCAGTCATTTCAAGTTATCAATGTCTGTGTCCATTACTAATTCAAATGTTAGCTAGTGTGCCCTGTTTGTTGAGAACCACATTAGAGTCACTCAAAATCAAGCACGTTTGCAGTGGGATCCAAGTGTCCCCAAAGTCTTTTGCTGTCAGGGCCAGAGTAACTTTCCATGTTAACTACTAACTAAATTTCTACTCTTCTTTATTTCTTTTTTCTTTTTTTTTGGTACTGGGGATTGAACTCGGATCCTTGCGCTTGTGCAGCAGGTGGCAAAGCCACTGAGCTAAATTCCGGGCCCCTCTACTCTTCTTCTAATATTTTAATCTATTGTATTAGGATCTTTATTTATTTTCTCCCATATACATATCAGACCTTTCTGTTTGATTTATACAGATCAGTCCATTGTCACTTAGACCAGACACTAGATTTGCAGTGTGGACTTCACAGGAAATGTAGGATGGTACAAGGAGAATCACAACATAATAAAGAAAATAGTTTGGAATTGAAAAAGTTAATTGTAATCTGCAATGGTTTTAAAAATCATTTCCTTCCAAAATACAAGCCTTCAGGCCTCTCTTTGCTTGAACCTCATCCTGTGCACCCTAGTCATTTTGAAACATATTCCCGTACATGGACCAAGTAATTTAGTCATACTCGACAAATGCTGCTCTGTTTCTTCCATTGGATACTAAAAGTAAATTCAAAAATCTTTAAAAGTCATCCTCTTCTTCTCAGGCTCTTACCATTTCTTCCCTACAAAAAGAGAAGAATAGTACAGAAATATATTTTCTCAAATTTCAGAATTTCCACAACTCTTTGCTCCTATTCATTTGTTATAAGGCAGAAACTGTTATACTCACATGTATAATGTAGTTTGGGGTGTGGTCAAATTACATGCTTCTTTGAAATAAATATTAAAATGTAGTGATGCTTTATTTGTTCATCTCATATTATGCCAGTTAACAACTATAAACTCTAACCTTATTCATTTGTAGATTTTTCAGTTGGCAAAGACTGACTAGGCTTAGCTTATCTATTATCACTGATTTATTGATCTCTAAAATGTTGTTTGCTAAATAAAGTAAGCAAGTTATATAACAAGCAGACACTATTTCCTAACTACAAAGTAGCAAGAATGTACACAGCATCCATTTAGCTATACATGTCTCTAGTTTCTCATTCTTTATGGCTGAGTAGTACTCCATTTTATATATATAAAAAAAAACACCACATCTTCTTTATCCATTCTCCAGTTTATGGGCAATTGGGCTCTTCCCAAGTTTTAACTATTACAAACTGTGCCACTATAAACATGATGCTCATACATCATTGTGGTGTGATTCTTTTAATACTTTGGAGAAGATACCTAGCAGAGGAATAGCTGGGTCAAATGGGACCTCTAAACCTAGTTGTTTTTTGGGGGGGGGTACCAGCGATCGAACTTGGGACCTTTCGCTTGTGAGGCAGGCACCGGAACCACTGAGCTAAATCTCCGGCCCTAACCCTAGGTTTTTGAGGTATCTCCATATTGATTTCCACAGTGGTTGTACCAGTCTGCACTCCCACCAACAATGGAGAAGGGTTCCTTTCTCCCCACAACCCTGCCAGCATTTGTTATTTGTTGATTTCATGATAGCAGCCATTCTTTCTGGGGTGGGGTGGAATCTCAATGTTGTTTTCATGTACATCTCTCAAATGACCAGTGATGTTGAACATTTTTTCATATGTTTATTTGCTGCATTACTTCTTTGTCTGAGAAATGTCTGTTCATTTCAGATGCCCATTTTTGAACTGGGTCTTTATATTTGGGGATCTGATTTTTTTAAATTCTTTACAGCTAAATGGATGCACATTGAAGCCATATTCTTAAGTGAAATAAATAGGACACACACATGTATATAGCAAATAGTTGCTGAGGTGTGAGAAACTGAAAGTGTAAATAAGGATCAAAATGCATAACTGATAACGTGAAATAGGAAGAAAAGGTCTAAAGGAGTAGGGAAAGTGGGAAGGGTAGGAAAAAGGGAAGAAGAGAAAGGAAACAATATGAGAAAAGGAAGAAATGGAAACAAAGCCTTGTAAATAGAGAGGGATGAAGGGGTTGAAGGGAGGGCAGGGGAATGGGGAAAAAATAAGAACCAAAATATATCATGTAAAAGTACAACTTCCCAATGATGAATGTAACTGTACTATATACTTAAAATGTACCACTAAACTTACTTTTTCCCCATTAAATTTAGTGGTACATTTTAGGTATACAATACATTTACATACATCATTGGGATCTTATACCATTACGGGAGTATCTTGGTTCTTTTTTTTTTCCTCTTCCCCTGCCCTCCCTTCACCCCCTCCACCTTTCCCTATTTGCAAAGATTTTGTTTCCATTTTGTTCCTTTTCTCATGTTTTTTTCTTTTCCTTTCTTTCCTTTCCCCTACCCTTCCCACTTCCCCTGCTCTTTAGACCTTTACTTCCTAGTACACAATATCAATTATACATTTTTAAAATTAAAATATCAAGACCTAGGAGACAATACCACAGGTTTTTCAGAATTTTAAAGGATATAGAAAGCATATTACAAAATTCTGTTTTAAAATAAATTTGAAGAAGTACCTTGGAAGACAAATTAGTGAAACTAACTCTGGAGGAAATATAAAATTTGAATAGTACCTATTAAAGAAAGTATATTCCTAGCTTGAAAACCT